>OY776126.1:4200000-4767500 GCA_963675135.1 Galeopsis tetrahit | reverse complement strand
ATTAGCTAATCAATGATAATTTTTTTCATTTTTTTATACAAATATTTAATTTAATGATATTATTTGTTTTCACACACACATATATGCCCTTTTTATTTATTTATGATATTATGTAATATATAAAAATCTGTTTTTTGTATAAAAAAATTACTGCGTACATTTCTAATTTTCTAACATGAACTTGAATTTCCAAATATTTATTTTAAAGATATTGCAGGTATTCAGAATCTGAAATAGATTCACCTACATCCACTTTGCACTTGCATTGCTAGTAACAAAAACTTATAAGTTATAACATGCCAGAAATTAAGGTTAAAAAAAAATCAAAAAATCTCCAGAAAGTGGGTAGAAGTTGTAAGTGATTTAGAGCATTTGTATCAAAAGAAAAACTGCAAGTCCAATTTACTTAATTTCTAGCTACAAGTTCTGCCCATATTAATCAGCTACTGTATTATTAAGGAGCCATAACCCAAACGGGGCGGGCTCATTCCGCGTCTGGGATTGAACCCGTCTCATTGACATCCTTAGCAAATTAGAGTATATGATCAACACATTTCTACAAACTCTGAAAAGGTCATGGAAGTCAGAGAAGCAAACAAAGGGCAAAAATATAGTACTAGTATTTAACTCTAATGCTAAAAACTTCATTCTTGCAGCTTGCTTTCTCATCCCAAACTTCCCCTAACACTTAATATAACCTTAGATTTAACAAGTGATAGTACTAGTTAAGGATCACTGTTTGGGAGTTTACTGAGGATGGTATGCTCGGGTTTGTGATCGCACTCGTAATCAAGGTGAACGAACGCCCTCTCAACTTCCGGAAGTTGTTCAATCTTGATTTGAAGTGACTCTCCAATCGCATGTGCTTCTATTAGTGGCAGATCCTCCGGAAGCTCTATATCAACCTGCATTACTTCAGTTTAGGCTAAAATAAAAAGGACACCAAAATTTAATCTTTCTTATATATACCTCGACGAAGTAAAGGACACCAAAAGTGTAAGCACGAACTGTATCAACGCGCTTGATTTTAGAATCGTGCCTCAGGACAAGATAAGTGAGCTTCTGTAGCACTTCTGGAGGAGCCGATTGTCCAACCAATGAAACTAGAAAACAAAACAGGCAATGATCAATCCTAAGGCAAAAGTCGTGCAACTGATTTGCTTTCTGTGCATTTACCTGCATTTTCCAGCACAGTTGCTGACCAATTTGTAATAGTGTAGATGGCTAGAACTATAGCGCCAGTCGGGTCTATCCACCAATAAAATCGGTCGCCAAGGACAGCAGCCACCAATCCCACAACATTAGTTACCACATCAAAATAATGATCCTGCACATATACACAATTAAAATGAAATGTGCAAGAAAAAACTAGCACATCAAAATAATAATCCTGCACATATACACAATTAAAATGAAATGTGCAAGAAAAAACTAGCACATCAAAATAATGATCCTGCACATGTACACAATTATAATGAAGAAAAAACTAGCACATCAAAATAATGATCCTGCACATATACACAATTAAAATGAAGAAAAAGCTAGCAGATAAGTTGATCAAGGAAATTATATAAGTTACCTTTGCATAGGCGCGAACAATCTTGTTTCCAGAGCTTCGACAGTAAATCCAAAGAACGAATTTTATGCCCGTTGCACCGAGCATTATGACATACAGCCACAACAATTGGTTTGAATTCATCTTATCTGAAGGTACATTTTTAATCAGCTCTTCCAAAGCTTGTATAAGCACTTGAAAACCTGCAGAAACAAACTCCACAACTTATACAACTTTCTCTGTTTATACAAACATGGTTTATGATATGAACAACTTATATACCCAGAGTTGCCATTACAGCAGCAAAGATGATGATTCCAACAGGCTGCATTCTCAATTTTCCAATGGGGTATTTGTAAATGTTGATGCTTTTCATGGACAAATGAGTGAACCATAATATCCCACCAGCCATGAGATCCAGTAATGAGTCAAGTGTTGAGGCTGCAATTGCTAAAGACCCACTTTTTACAGTAGCATATATCTGAAAAAATCATATTCATCAAGTTAACTTCATGTTATATATTCTCACTCCATACATCAAAAGTATGCTCTCACTTCCCTTATTTATCTGTAAATCAAAAGTATGCTTATTTCCTTTTATGGAAACAACCCCAGAAGCTTATTTTATTTACTTTTTTCTTAAAACATACTCCCTCAGCTCTACACTACGTTGTACAATAAGTGTTGTTTTAGTCTTTTTCTCTTGTACACAAATAAGTGATATTTTAGAATTTTTACACTATTTGTTCTCATTATGAACTCTTTTTCAATATCAGAAAATCTCCTAATTTCTAACTTACTTTTATTTGATACATAAACTTGGAAATAATTGGATAAAAGAATTTGGAGAGATTTGAAGGGTATTAATGTGTTTAAAATCTTCCTTTTTATGTGAGGGTATATTTGTCAATATATATACTTTCTTAATTCTAATAAATTTCATGAAAATATCACTTATTGTCAGTCTTGTGGGTATGAGCATACTTTTGACAGACGAAAAAAAAAAGTGATGGATGTACCTTGAATGCAAGGAGGAAAATATTAGCCCAATTAGAAATATTGATGGCTCTTTCTTGTTCAGCTTCTTCTCTAAGTTCTGCCTCTTCATCAATCACATTGGCTATGTCAAGGCTATCCACTTCTTCAAACGATTTTAAAGTTGCAAATTGTCTTTCATAATATTCTCTCTCCCCTGCACACAAATTAATTTACACATCCCACCATATAACAATAACAATAATAATAACAGTCACACTTGTGTACATTCAATTGCAGTGTCAGACGTAATAATAATAATAATCTTACAATTAAAAGAAAGAAAGAGGGTACCTTGATTTAAACAAGTAGTTTTAGAAATGTTAAGATGAAAAGGAGCCTCAGGATCAATCTCTATCTTTAATTTGTCAGGCAACTTAGATAAGAAATCGCATTTCATAAAATTGACACTTTTGTCCGCCTTTGCTTTTTCATTAAGCAACAATGGCGTTTCTTCATCCATTCTTTACAAAAACCAATGTTTCTTGTATATATCTCCTCTCGAAATTGAAAATAGATCAACACACGCAATATGTTGTGTGTTATATATATGAATCACATCAGTTTCAGGCCCAAGCCCAGGCCACCAAAAGTTGAATATACGTATCAATCTCATCTCATACATATATATATATATTCAAATCAAGGAGGAGAACATGGGTTTAAAAGAAACATTCAACTGATTTGATTAATCTGTCTCTATATATATTTATATATATATTATTATTATTATATTATGTTTGTGTTAGCTAGGAAAAAAATGTTGGGCTGCATGACGTTTTGGACATATTGACACCAAATTGCACCATCTGTACATTTTTTAATTCTGGTATAATCGTTGACCGGGTTGCATGTGTACACTTTTTTTTAAAAAATATTTATATTTTATCTTTTATTATCTTTAAAGTAAAATGATAAGGAAGAAAGATTTGGTCAAGATCTTAATATTTGATATTTTGATGCAACCAAAAATAGAAGACATCGTTTCATTTTTAACTAAATATAAGATTCTGATTTTAAAATTGAATATTTAAAATATATTTTTTAATTTGATATTTTATCTTATATTCTATTTTCGGCGGAAGATAGATTTATATCAAAATAAAATAGGGGACTGGACCACAAAAAATTATAGTTCTATTCAGGAAAAAGAAAAGGAGAGGGGGTAAAATAAAAGAAAATATTGCATAGTTGTCACTCTTTGTTTCCTTTTTCAGGGGAACGATTTCAGATTGATCATGGTTTATTATATGATTATGAAATAAAATATGAGTTTTTTATATTATTTTTTACAAATATTTTTTAAATATATGTTTGTACGTACATTTCATTCTTATTTGGTAAAGTCTAGTATGCACTTGAGTGCATGCAGTGCACTTTTCAGTTTACTGACTTACACTTTTTGGTAAATGGTGTTGCACTTTTCAATTATTACTATAAATATTATTATACAGTTTAATAATTGAAAAGTGCAACACCATTTACCAAAAAGTGTAAGTCAGTAAACTGAAAAGTGCAACATGGACTATGGTGCACAACATGCACTCGAGTCTATAGCGCTATGACCAACCCTTCTTATTTATGCATAATGCCACTCAATTAACTTTATTTTTGTCTTTATATTTTACATTTTCCCTGTCTACATCACATCACGTATTGTTTAATCACTTATTTTGTTTTTGTATTCAAAAGTTTATAAACAGACGAAAGTTGTAGGCATGCAACCCATCAACGATTATAGGTGCAGAGAATAAGGAACAGGTGGTGCAATTTGGCCTCAATATGTCCAAAATGTCATGCAGGGGCCTGCACCAACAATTTGATTGCAGCAGTATGCTTAAATAATTAAGTGATTTAAGGTAGAATTGATTTGAAATCTGTCTTAATTTATTGGTAATTAGTCTGGTGAAAAGCAGGTAGTATGCTTAAATAATTTCAGTCTAAAATGATCATATATTAAATCAAGATGAGGTGTTTGAATTTGATTTCACACTAACTTTATTTTATCAAAAATCATTGTTGTGCATATTATTGTTAAAAAATCAAATATTACTTGAAAAAGAAAGCATCAACTTGTGGTAGCTTGTTTATGGGGGGTTTTTCCCGCCTGGTAAGTCGTCCATTTTACGCATAAATAATTAGTACTTACAGACACCATTAGTATAAAAAATTGACTAAAATAGTAATTTAACCGAAAGTAGAATTCTAGTTTAGGTCATGAGTAGTGGCATGTGATGTTAGGTTATGAAAAACTGTTGATAGTGAAACTAAAAATATATATATAATTTATAGATCTACATCTCAATCAGCCCCAACTGAAAGATGATTAGCGAATCTATTAAATTAAAAATTAAGCTTAATAGTCAACCTTATAGTTAAATATCATGATGAATATATTCAAACCAAATCAAAGAAAAAAAAATGGGACATTCGGAGTTCAATCCAAATCCTCTATTGCAACATAGCATCATCACATTGCGTGTTTCATACTATCAAGGCGTGTTAAAGCGTAAAATGAAATACGAGATGAAATAACAATGTGACAACCAATCTACAAGCATAGTAAACAAAAGCTAGATCCAAAGAGATAAATAGTTAATAATTACCTTGAAGCAATCCAATTGCCGACGAAAAATCAAGATTGAGGAGGGCCTCGGGATCAAGCCCAGATTTCAGTTTTTGTGGCAATCTGTGAAGGAAGTCGCCTTTCATTTTGCTCATCGAGTTCATCAACCCTTCATGTTTCAATGGCTTAAACAAATCTCTCTCCGACTCCATGTCTCTCTTTCACTTCAATCAAATGAGATTCACTGTTTTCAGCAATGGTAGAAGCTAAATACTACACTTGGTATGAAAAGATTTTTACTTATGTGTATTCTCTATTAAGAGATATTTTATTACAAAATTGTAGGTGTGGGAGAACGTAGCATTTATTGGTATCCACTGTGTATGAATTAATAGCTAGCGAGGTACCATTGGTCCATTGCCCATTGCAGAGAACAGACAAATGGATAATTTAATTATGCAACTCAGATATTTTCTGCCCATGAGAGAAAATTAGTTGGATTTTTATTTATTTTTTAAAAATCCTGATCTTGATTAATAATGTCTGATCGAACTGCACACTATTTATTTATGTTTGTATTGTTGTTGAGCTTCCAAAAGTTGATTAATATAAATCGAATGAGAGGAGGCTTCGATAAGATTTATTACAAAGCCACATGACACTCTGTGTTCAAATGGTTTGATTATTCAACTGAGAATCAAAGTCTTGTTTTTGTTAAAATGGAGTTAAATAAACTTTCAACATACAATCTCAATTTTCAAGTATAAAAAGTTGTAAAGAAGGGCAACCAAAAGTTGTTATAAACAAATTAAATGAATGCACATGCACTAGAAATTCCCCAAGCAAAAGTTGGTCAAATTTCATACAAAACCTAATTGATCAAAATTGTCAATAAGAAAGCAATCTAGCTAGCATTCTAGTAAAGTTGTTCAATACAATAAAACTACACAGAGAGATCCCTCTATAATAATCAACTAAATACCTCTTGAAAGGCAGTCAAAGCAAATGACACAATCAAGACAGCATACAAATAAGAAAACCCAAAAGATCAATCATGTTTAAATATCAGTCGTCCATGACTAACTATCGTCATCATCTCTCGTAATCGCAAGAAGATCACACAAGTATTAGTTACTCAACCATAGAACATCTCATTGTAATCCCAAGAGGAGATCACATAAGTATTAAAAAGTCAAAAATGTTATCATCAAACACATTTCTTCCCATCGAGAGACAAGAAACTTGGTAATCCTAGAAATTTTGATTTAAAAGTATAAATACATCCTGCAGGATAATATTTAAGCTTATTTTTTGAGATATTAATCCCAAGCACTACTCACCCCAGCATTGTTGTTGTATCCTCCACCATAACTTCCATAACCACCACTGTTGCCACCACCTCCTCCACCATAACCTCCTCCTCCTCCATAACCACCACCTCCTCCTCCTCCATAATAATCGTTTCCACTACCACCCCTATTATAAGAAGGATCTTTCCTAAAATCACGACCACCAAAACGACCACCACCACGTCTACCTTTACCTCCAAATGAAACTCGACTTGCATAGCGAGTCAACCACTCAGGTACTTCCTGGTTTGCTTCCTTCATCAGTTCTGCTAGAGCCTTTGCCATCGACATATTATTCTCATTAAAGAATGCAGTGGCTAATCCTGACTTGCCAGCTCGTCCAGTACGTCCTATCCGGTGAACATAATCGTCAATATCATTTGGGAGATCAAAGTTGATTACATGAGACACATGTGGAATATCAAGTCCACGAGCGGCCACATCTGTTGCAACTAAAATAGGTGTAGTTCCACTTTTAAACGATCTTAATGCAAATTCTCGTTCCTGGAACAAAAAAACTAATCAAGATCAAACTAGCTTGAACATATGCGCGGTAAATATACAGAGAATTATTAAGTTTTCTAGATAATTTCTCATTTTGGAAAAATAAATCATACTGTAGTATAAATAGGAGAAAGTGGTGTCATTTGTAACGAATCCAAAAGTTCTAAAATTAATTCAATTACCTGTTGTGTCCTATCCCCATGAATAGTAGTAGCAGGAAAACCATTAATACACAGCCAATTTTCCAACGAATCGGCTCCCTTCTTTGTTTCCACAAATACTAAAGTAAGAGCTTGCTGCCAGAATTAAAAACAATCAGTAAAAGAAGGTTTTATAACACAATAGAAAAATTAATTGAAAAGGCACATTTGTAAATATATAGATATATACACCAAATGATTATTATTTTTCTAAAATTATTAAAGAAATGAGAAATTAGTGAGGTTTTTTAAAATATAAAAAGAAACTCTTCCCATGTTAAGTAACAATTTGTCAAATGCCCATTCAAAAGCATAATAATAAATCTCAACAAGTTCAATAGATCTAATAATCTAGATTATTAAAAAGGAAACTTATGACTAAAACAACAGATTACCAACAGCAAATTACCTTCCCTTGAATTCCATTTGCCCTCTGTGCATGAAGAAGATCCATCAAATGGCTTCTCTTGTCAGTCTCGTGAACAAATTCAACTCTTTGAACGATTAAGTCTGTACTAGAGCCAACCCTCCCAACCGCCAAAAAAATGTAATTTGAAAGAAAGTCGGATGCCAGTCTCTGTATGTCAAATATGGAAATTTTAAAATATTACTTTTGTATGGGCATAAAGTAATAAGAAACAGCTCATGTGCCAGATAAAGCTTTACTTAACACTAAAAATCACTGAATGGTACATGTTTCAATTAAAACTACTAATTCTCTGATTACATTAATAATCTACTAGGAGTAAAAATATAAGTGAATTTGAAAGAAACCATAAAAACATCTACAACACAAACCTGGATCTCTTTTGGAAATGTGGCACTAAACAACATAGTTTGTCTTTCACCTTGACGAGGCATATCCATTTGTTCCACTATCTTTCTGATTTGAGGCTCAAAACCCATATCCAGCATTCTATCTGCCTCATCAAGAGCTAAATATCTGATCATTTGTAATGATACCTTAGCTCTTTCAAGCAAATCAACCAATCTTCCAGGAGTCGCTACCAGAATATCAACCCCTCTCTCGAGTTCACGCAACTATAAACATATTAATAATATTTAGTCAGAACAGAAGTAGAAACAATTATTGCCAAGAATTAGGATGCATGAATGTTAAAGGGACCACCTGTTATGATGTTGATGTATGAACCAAGTAGTCATATTAACCTCGATTTTTTTACTAATACTTTCAACATAAGATGAGGTATTCTCCATAAACATTAGTGCAACATGCCTTAAATAAAAAGCTACTATTGTAACATCAAAAACAATCAGTGACATAAATTTTTTAATTCGGTAATCCATGTTGAGTATGGAGAAATTTGAAGTAATATGCACTAAAAATTACATATCATGTTTTTTCATTATCTTCATATATTATACTAAGCTAATTCGTACAGACTTGCCCTGACCAGATTTTACTCTTTAGTATCTTGAACCATCTCTGAACAATTGAACCATAAACTTTTGGGTAGATGTGCAAAAACACCGAAAGAGCACTGAATGGGGATGAGGGAATTTAGCATCACTTAGTTTGATGTCCATAAAGGAAAAAAAAATTACAACTTTATCAAATTTAAACTTCAATGATTAAACCAAATATATATATAAGCACAAAACAAAAGGATATTACAAAGGAATAACCTGCTGATTTATTGGTGCTCCTCCATAAACAACAACTGCCCTAACACCAGTTTGATAAGAGAACTTTTTTGCTTCCTCGTGTATCTGCAAAGCAAGTAAACATAGAAATTAAAGACCTCATATGACTAATATTCAAATGTGAATACTTATACTCGTTAAGTGGCAGGTTCACCTGCATTGAGAGTTCTCTGGTCGGTGAAAGAATAAGAGCAAGCGGAAATACAGTGCGAACTCCGCGTGGTCTTTGTGGAATTTGTCCTCTCAAAATTCCACTAATAATAGGGAAGCAAAAGGCAGCAGTCTTGCCCGACCCAGTCTGAGCACAAGCCATCAAATCTCGTCCTGCTAGCGAAATAGGTATTGCATGCCGCTGAACAGGAGTTGGCTTCACATATTTACACCTCCGAATATTCAAATTAAGTGCATCACCCAAGTCTATATCAGCAAACGTATTCACTGGAGGTGGAACATCGCCCCCACTCGTCTCCACAGGAATGTCCTCATAAGCATCAAAGTTAATACCCGTATTTTCTTGCTCAGTAAATGCAGGCTCTGTGTCAGCAGCCAAATCATCGTTACCAAAAGGGTTGACCTCTCGCTCCCTACCACCCCAACCACCTCTGCCACCCCCACCACCATTGCCACGACCTCCACCACCGTATCCAGGGCGTCCATAATCAGCCCTAGGACCACCCCACTGAGACCTACTTGAGGGTCCACCGTTTGCAAACCTATCATTACCTGGTGGTGGACCACCAAGAGGCAAAGCAGGGGCCTCTGATGATGGTGGCCTATTCCTAAGGTGCGGCGGAACATATGCCGGTTTTGTCAAATGCGACGGGCGTTCATTCCCACTACTGACCCCAGCATTACCCGAAGGTCCATTCCCTACATTCTCAACAGCATCTGCCCAAGAATTCATCTTATTCCAACAAGCTCTTCAAAACCTCTTTCCAAAATAGTTCTCCAATTTCCGATCTGAATTGAATTTTTGATTCAAGTAAACCACAACTCAATGCTCCTGAAACAAAATCAACGAGATAAAAAAAATCAAATCTTGCATCCTCCTGATCCTAAGAGATCTAAACAAAACAATACAATTCCAAATCGTAGCCAAATAAAACGAGGAATTATCGACGAATCAACATAAAACCACACCAACTGGCACTTAATGCAAACCACACTGAATGTTGAAGGATTATACATAGAAAATACTAAAGAGAACATAAAATCACCCCGGCTTCCTCCATTTTTAAATCGTTAAAGCAAATAAAACAAAAGGCAGTGAGATAAACCTCAGATTTAGCAATTTCAATTGCGTCTTCACAAAAAATAAACAGCACACATCCAAGTGTTTTTCGTGAGTATTAGCTTATGCAGATACCAAGGAGAGAGAGAAAACCTGAGAGATAGCTTTGACGTTTGGCAGAAGACGCTGGAAGAAAGAAATTTGAAAACCCTAGCTAGATAGAGAAGAGGGAGGAAATATCGGAGTGAATGAAAATCGGACACAAACGCGAAATAATCGAATTTCAAGATTTTTCTTCGGCTTAATACGTATTTTTTTCAGTCTTGGCCGTTTCTTATGCTTTTCTAACTTAAGTCGAATACCACTACTCTTTTAAATTTCAATTTAAATAATTCACCGAAAATAATGAAATCAGTTGAACAAATATGAGCAGTATCAGCTGATTTGCTAATTATTATCAAGATAAAAGATAATATGTAAAATAGAAAATAACAAAGATAAAATATAATAAAATAATGTGTGAAAGTTATAGATTAATTAGTAAAATAATTCATTGATATTTACCATTGATATTATATATATTATTAATATCTCTATAATATTATTAATCTATCTTAAATCTTAATTCATGAAATTTTAGATACGGAATATATTTGCATAATATAAATCCATTTTCATTATTTGAAAGATGATATTATATACTTATCATTTATTTAAAAAAATGTTTTAGTAAATATTTTGTATAAAGTAAATAAATTAATTGGATTGTGTATATGTGTTAATTAAAAAATAAGTGAATATTGTGAGAGTGAAGTTTGTAGAAAGGTTTTAATTTTGATGGTGTGAAGTTTATTATAAAATAAAAAAAAAAATTGTAAAATTGATTACTGGACAAAAGAAGTACAAAATTTGTCGGGCTAGCAAAAATTGTCTATCACCAAGGGAGTTGCAATTTATGTCCCAAGTTACGTTTTTTTTTTTTTTTTCTCAGATTTTTGCTCAAAGTCATCGAAAAATATAAATTACACTACATTTTGTTGCCTTTGTTGTCATTTTTCAATTAAATAAAGAACTCGAGTGATATATTAAAATGTTTGTTTCTCTCCAATTCCGTCAATGTGGTACCTTCAATTGTCCATTTTCTATATACTACAACTCTACAAAATTAAATTTGAACTTTAATTGTCAATTTTGTATATACTAGTACAATCCTAGTTTGAAGTTTGAACTATTAATTCACAATTGCTTTCAATTTTGGGAGAGATGTAAAAAGATATTTGACCCGGAATTGAATAATATTTATAAACGAAGGGAGGAAGGTATATTTGGAGGTGAAAGCTTACCTGAATAAGTACCGCCATCACACCAAATAAATCGAAAATCATCGGTTCGATTCGAAAATTCGATTTTTTCGATTTTGTGTCCACTCCTGCGTCAGGTGACATTCTCTCCATTTCTCACTACTGATCTAGAATTGATTTTTTTTTTAAAAGAATTATGTTTGGCAAACTGTTCTACCTATTTAATACGGAGTATACATTTTCTGCTTCCCCTCAAAAAAAAATAAAAATTGGAGCTCATATTTATATGATTATTAGCCTAAGGTCATGATGGTAATTTTTTATCAAATTAATTTCTTATTTCAATAATTCAATGGACTAAAGAGAACGACGTCGCATATTCGATAACCTGTCAGTAGCTGTCGTTTAAGGTCCAAGATACGATTCGCAAGATACACATACAAAATTCCAATTTTCCAACAATCTTCACCCCATTAATCCTTTCTAATTTGGATGTTGGTTCCGTTCATATTTAACAGAATCTGCAACATATAAAAACTTGACAGAAATCTCCACCACATGGATGGTTTTCACTCTTGAGAATTTGGATAATTGCAATATATGAATGGAAAGCACAACGGGATGGCAAGTAGCTCTTCTCTGTGGAATTGCATTGTGGGTTGTGATTTCTTCAACATTGAATGTGACTCAGAAGCTCAGATCTCTTACTCAGCCGTGCGTTTCGCGCCATGTGATTTCTGGCACTCCCATTATACTCAAGATCCAGGTTTATTGTGTGTGCGCGCGTCTTTTCAGATTTAATTTCTGCGTATGTTTTAGGTCTCGTATTCGCTGATTAGTATGTTTGATCAATTTGCAGAAATATCATCATAGGCATTTGGATGCCCTGTTCTCTGTGTTGTCTTGTGTTGTTTCTGTGCCTTTCTACACTGCTTTTCTTCCCTTCCTTTTCTGGGTATACCTTTTTCATTTTGTCTTTATATTCAGTTCTGAAATTTGAAATGACTATGATCATGAGGATTATGAAAATGATTTAAATCTGACTTCATCATTTATGCTGTGATATTGGTGTTTTAGACTGGTCATTGCAAATTGGCTAGACAAATGACTCTCTTGATGGCCTTCTGTGATTACACTGGTAACTGTATAAAGGTGACTTGTTTCTTCATTGTTCTGTAAATATTATGTCAATTGTTGAAGGGATAAAGTAGAATTGGGACCTAAATTATTGCCTCGGATGATTGGACTCTGAATTTTCTTTTGTACAAATAAGTACTCCTTTTAAAATCAAACAATGCCCTCCAACTAATTAAATTGGAGCATGGAAACCGGTGAAGACGAATCTTCAGAACTTGTGTTTTCATAATTCAAAGGGACCTCAGAAGCCAAGATATCAGAATTTAATTTGCTATCTCTACTCTCTTCTTCATTTTCATCCAATTCTAGAAACTTTCCTGCTTTACATTCTTCATTCTCAGAAGCCCTGTTTTCTGCCACTTGTATTATCTCACTTTCATTCTTCAGTGCTCCATTTTAGCAGTAGTTTGATTGGGAGAATCACAGTACACAGAACTCTTCACCACCATTCCACCAAAATGATACTCTTTTTACTGGAAACTTTACTTGAAACGCTGCCTTTATTCTTCAAGAATTTAATTGGTTTTGAGACCCACAATGACAATCCAGAAGTGGAGTTTGAATTACTTGGATTTTCCTTCTGATATTAAGGCAAAAAGGGCTTGATTTTGGTTTGTAGAGATGGGAGGATTGAAATTACTAACCTACAGTGTCTGAGTTGTTCACCACCATTTCATTGCTTCTCTTTCTCACGTGAAGAAGGTGGAAGAAGGAGAGATAAACATCATTTGCAGGTTTATTTGACTGAAGGGCTTCCATATTCCCATTTAGTTAGTTGGAGGGCATAATTGTTTGTTTTATAAAGATGGAGCGTTTATTTGTACCAAAATATAATTCAGGGTCCAATTTTTACATGAGACAATAATTCAAGGTCCAAATTGTATCATATCCCCATTGCTGAACTCTATCATCTTCCTTCTTCGATGCTAACTGTATATGGTTGATAGGATGTGGTATCAGCACCTCGGCCTAGCTGTCCACCTGTAAGGAGAATAACCGCAACTAAAGACGAGGTAGATAATGCAATGGAGTATGGATTTCCTTCTTCACACACTCTGAATACTGTTTGCTTGTCAGGGTATGAAAAAAATCTTCTTGCATTTTATTTCATCCGGTTTCTGCTTTTTTCACTAAAACTAGGCCGGTACCTCAACTCAAGTGACTTCAGATTGGGTTGTACTAAATATCACACTCTATTTTTTATTTTTTTCAAATATATGTCCAAACTTAGAGTGGTTTTGGGGTATCCAATGCCAGGTACTTGTTTCTCTACACGTTGGCCTATAATGGAAGTGATAATGCCTTTGCAGAAACAGTGGGTTTCGCCATGGTTTTTTCAGTCGTGAGTCTCGTTGGATTTGGTAAGTTTCAGTTTATTAGATAATATGTGTGTTTGAGTATCATTTGAGTTCCCCCTACTTATAGTTTATTATATTGTTAGCGAGGATCTATCTTGGAATGCACAGCGTGATAGACATTATTGGTGGTCTGGCTTTTGGACTGGGAATCCTGGCATTTTGGCTCTTTGTTTCCGAATACATTGATAATTTCGTAGTTTCTGGTCAAAATGGTATGTTTATCCTACCTTCCACCTTTACTAATAAGCATATATTAGAGAGGTATTTTTGTCTGCAGTCGTAACATTCTGGGCAGTCCTTACCTTCTTGTTATTCTTTGCTTACCCAACGCCTCAGCTTCCCACACCAAGTTTTGATTATCACACAGCATTCAATGGGGTTGCCTTGGGAATTGTAAGGCCACGTCTTTCTATTTCTGAATATATTATTCCTTGACAAGTTTCCATTAATGAAAATGATATGATCCAGGTGATCGGGGTCCACCAAACGTATCAGCAGTTTCACCATGAAAATGTTGCTCGCCTTTTCTCTCCCCATCTTACAGTTTCTGCAATGGCCGGAAGAATACTCGTAGGAATCCCCACAATCCTCATAGTAAAGTTTTGTAGCAAGGCCCTGGCCAAATGTATTCTTCCCATTCTTGCAAATACTTTGGGGATCCCGATCAGGTCTACGTGTTATATACCAGCGCTAAGTGGCACGACTGCTGATAAAAAGACAGACAAGATACGAAGAGTTATGTTTTTCTCCAAGCAGACCTCGTTTGACGTGGATACTGGAATAAGGCTACTTCAATACGCTGGCCTTGCTTGGTCAGTTGTTGATTTGGTTCCTTCTTTGTTCCCTCTATTTGGCTTGTGAGGCTTAATTTGAATTTTATTTTTCTTCCCACTAAAAAATTGTATATAGTCTTTATAGTTATAGATGCTTGTATCATTGAACAAATTCTCAGTATTTTTTACCAAACATTGAACTCCCAATCCGAATAGAATATTCGGGAGGGAGGGATCCTGTGGTTCGCAATGATGAACAACTCTTTCTTCACCACTACAGAAACTTGTCCACCTGATCGATTGCTTACTCTCTAACAATCTCTTTTGTTTGGTGGATTAGGTATGAGCACCGAATACACCTTCATTAGAAAGTCAAAGCAAAATACACATAGCTTTGATCTTTTTATTCCACCTCATTACAGATACAATGTCAAACTGAAATAACAAATTCATACTCGCCAACGGAAGACGAAGCAAATTCGTACTCCCTTTAATACTAATAAACAACTTGAGACTGAGTAATATTTCGTGTTAATTTGCTTCTACGGTGGTGACTGCAGGTGCAGGTGCAGTCGCAATTTCAGCGCTTGTGTCAGGATTATTGGCAATACAAGAAGAGTTTGATACAAAAAACTGACGGAAGTGAGATTCAAACCGTTCCATCTCCGGCGGGGGCAGCGAAACTAATGCATTGACTCCATCAACGGTCGGAAATATCCAACAAATATCCTTCCTATGATTTGGAACAGGGCCAGAATGCAGGGCCTTCCCCCATGGAAACTCCACCTCTTCAAATCCCAACTTCAACCAAGAACTCAGCATGTATTCTCCACAAGGAAGTCCCTTGTTAATTTCCAACCAATCTATAATAGACCTTGCATATTCATCCGTTATTCTTGCCGGCGCCTCCGCCACCATCTTCACCGCCGTCGCGAAAGGCATCTTCTCAATGTCTTCACATTTCGCCGTCGTGTAAGCAACGAGCAATGGGTTGCCGCAGTAGTTAGCTGGCAGGGGCGGAATGAGCCTCGGCCTTAAGTTGGTGACGTTGAGCATAGTTGAAACTCTGTTTTTATCGTATACGTCGTCTTTGGATAAGGCTTTGCACCGCCAGATGAGCGCCGCCGCCACACTCAGGCCGCTGATTCTTTCACCGGCGGCCTTTTCCTTTAGTGAGTTTATGTCACTTGGGCTGAACTGGAACACTTTGAAGGCCAGCTCTTCTTTCTTGCAGTCGAAAACGGGCGGGCCGGTGAGGGGGGCGATTTCGGGTTTGAAGAACTCCGGGTGTTGGAAATCCACCCGGGGCGGGGACCTGGCTGCCATGAGGCGCCGGTCCAGGAAGGGGACCAGCGTCAAGGGTTTGTCGTCGAAAGCCTGGGAAGCTAGGTTTTCGTTGAAGCCCTTGGCGCTGTACCCGTCCAATAGGATGTGATTCACTGACATCCCGATCGCGAAACCACCACATCGAAATGATGTCACCTATATAAAATTTTAAAAAATAATCATTATTACATTTTGATTAATGTATAACTTCTGAAAGTGTGTGTTTAGTAAAACAAGACTAATGCTACAATAAAAGTTAGAACATTCAAAACAGCATTAGCTAGAAAATAGGATTTAGACTTAGGAAAAATAAGAAAGATCGAATTAAGATACTGGAGGCTCGTGTGATAAAATTTTCAATAACATCAACAACTTCTATAATCATTTCTCCTCAGTATTCTACCTGAAGAATGAAGAGTGGCTGATCATCATTGTTTAGACCAAGATTATCCAATGTATGAAGCGCGAGCTGCTGGAATCCGACGTTCGGACAAACCAAGTCGCCTATCTCGTCGAGCGAAAACTCGGACGTGGCGACGACGAAGCCAGCCCCGGCGGCGTTGCAGTCGATCTCAAGGCGGCCCGACTCCTCATTGAGCTTGAATCTTCCAGCCATGAAATCATACGGTACGAGAACTCTTTGTACGGCTAGTTTGAGGCGTTTGGCAACTTGTTCCGGTGGATAATCCGGGTTGGCCGAGAAGAAATAGAATGTTGGGACTTTGTAGTTGAGAATCTGGTCTATGTTGGACAAAAAAAAGGATCTTTTCTCAGTTTCTTGTAATGGGAATACAAGACCTGATTCTTGAAACGTAATCTTAAGATCTTGGAAAGAAGGATTGGAGGAGATGACTGCCATCTTTAATTTGATGAATTTTTTGATTGTGCAAACTATGGTTAGCCTAGTATGCAATTTATAGCACTTGGGTCCATAAATATATACTCCATCTCATTTTATTAAAAGTTACTCTAAAATTTACTAATTTTCATTATTTTTTGCCTTTCCTTATCTCATCAACTATTCACTACACAATTTATACTATATTTATTTATCTTTCTGTAAAAAAATAAATGGGAAGCTTAAGGCCTAACTAAGCATCTAGTTTAATTTAATCTTCATTAGCTGCTTCTGACTATATTATTGGACAAAGATGGTGTTGTTCATTTTATCTCTAATTAATGTAGTATATAAAACGTGTTTCACAACATATAAAACGTGTTCTTCAGGTAAATGCACCGTCGAATTTTGAAGATAATTTCAGTTGGTATTCATCAAGGGTGTTTACTTTGAGCTTTGGATGGTTTTAAAAATAGGGTTTTTGAAATCTCGATAAATAGTAATATAAGTGTTTTTTTTGGGTTTTGAAATAGTGGAGGATTTAACTTTATGTCAAATGAAGTTGTAAGATTGAATAAGTTTGTATTATTATAATGATTAGTTGATTGTGTAATGATTAAATGTATTATATTATTGTTGAGAAAAAATATAATGATTGGAGTAATATTATATAGATATAACTTTATGTCAAATCAATATGTTGGTTTTGAGTGAATTTTAAAAACCAGTTTTTAAATCTCAAAGTGAAAACGGGTTTTAGATCTTGAAATTCAAAACCTGATTTTTAAAACCAAAAGTAAACATTCCCCAAACGTTTTAAAGAATGAATTCACTGTTTTCTCCTTCAAACTTGATATGTACTCCGTATATTTTTTTAAAATAAAAATTTATTGCATCAAAACATTTAATCCACTGTTCACTTTTTACTTTACACGTAAATAATTTATATTCCTTAAAATATGTGTTAATTTTTTTTAATAAATTTTTACGAATTGAAGGAAGTACTATACTACGTGGTTCCTTGCTATTTTTCTTTTAAAGTCTCCAATTCAACGTCCACTTGTGGAGAACTCATTTAAAGTCAAAACATTGCGCTCTGTATAGACTGACCCGTATGAATTATGTGAACCATATAGGGTTCCGCTATTCAACTTGCTCGCACTGTGGATCCCCTTGCTATTCAATTCTCTCGTACAGTGGAGCAGGGGTATTAAAATCTTTCACCAACTGTTGATATCTCCATATTCTTGTCATAATTGCATAATATAACACCCTTGGGATGCATCTTGTCTTAACGGGACCTAGAATTCAACCAAAACTTTTTTATTTTATTTCGTAAGTATGATGTACAGAGTCGATTTTTACATGTTACTTTTCACCATTAGGATCTCATATTCTAATTTCATGTTTGATTGCATCATATAATACGACGGGACATTTTAGTATATTATATAGTCCATGATTCGTTGTAGAGGTGAAATCAAATCATACTATATAATAGTCCAAATTAGTTTTTTTTTTTAGTCATGTTAAACAAAACGGTAGTTGGGCTGGCAATTTTTTAATTAATGTGTCGATGTGATGGTGATGAACTTACTATTGTATTCTTTTAATTTCCATGGAACGTTAAATAATGTGTTGTTAGATTATTTGGTAATTATTCGATGACGTGAAGACGTGAGATAGTTCAAATTGTTAGAGCATCATTATTTAAACAAATTTTCATCAAACAAAATATAAGTTGAGTTTAATTTGACTCGTTATGTTTTTAATGAAGAGGTCAAATTGTAGTATATATAGCATTAACAAAATTTAAATACATTCTTTAAAAATTAGCAGTATACGGAAATTCACTCGTCTAGGTATGGGAAGTTATGCCCTCTGTTTCTAGTTCAGAATTTAATATTCAGATTTCATCATTTAATTACATTCACTTCTAAAAATACTTATACACTACTATTACAATAATACAGAACCACTCACTCTTACACAAATAATTTTACATAAAACTACATCATATAGTACAACATCATTCACTTTTACACTATTAATTTAATATAAAATTACATATTTTATGAGATTCAAAATTTTAAAACAAACATGCACCATCACCATTTATCAAACTTTCCTCAATCTCATTGTATGTAATCTGAAAACGGGCAAAGGGAAAGATCCAAAGTTGATAAATAAAATTGATTTCGAATTTCTGTCATTCTATAGTCTAATTGCATCGATTTGATAACCAATCAGTTTTACAGACATTCTATAATGAAGGGATAAGAGCAAGCTAGATGTGATATTATTTCTGGGCCAGTGTGGTAGTTGATTTTGCAGGGTGTATTATTAATTTGTACATGTGCACCCTCACCCATTTGATAGATTTACATAACAATTTGGTCCCATACACCCACTTATTACTTTTAAATCCTTTTCAAGGAATCAAATTCATCTCGATTTTATACATTTATCGGCGTATACCTTTTTTCTAATCACAATTTCACATGCAATCAAAATATATTTGTTGAACATGATAGTGTTGAGCTGGATAGATTAATTTATCTAAATTTACGAGTCTAATATGTTCTACCCAAATTGATTCTCATTTGTCTTATTTATCCGTTAACTTTTATACATATTGTCAAGTAATACGTGAGATTAAACGTCTTCAATCTAACAGAAAACATAATCACAAAAGCAAACAAACAAATATAGCAATCCACAAATACAAATAGACGCGAATAAAAAACAGAGCACACAAGAATTTAAGTTGTCCAATCGATGTGATCTACATTCACAGGACACACGACTTCAATTTTGATTGATCAAGAGATGTTTACACACTCATTCACTCGAAATAAGATTTATCCTCTCACAACTCAAAGACGAATGCTCGTACATGTCAGTCTTTACAAAATGCTAGGTATGGGGTATTTATACTGATCAAGGTAGATTGATGCATGTGTTGAAAGCGTGCTCCTGCTAGGTTGTTGTAACCGCCTAACAAACTCACGTGTTACTCATTATCTAATCGAAATGACAACTTTGCCCTTTCTCCTGCAACTCGTAACAGATGACATCCATCAGAAGACTAATCAGCTGACCTCCCTCTGCTAATCTACTCTTCTTATATCCACTCATTAGTTAAAAGACTAACTCTGCTAACAGACATCCTCTCAGCTGATACAACCTCTTCTGATCATAACAACTTAGCTGACTATAAGCATTATCTTCTCTTCTAACTGGAAACCTCTTACTCATCTGATCAGACCTAAGTTAACTTGCCTGAGCTGATATCCACCAACTGATTTTAAATTATCATTTTATTAATTACACTATCATGATTCTTATAATTTATTTTTGTATACATCAAAATATGAATACACATGCACACTTGATAATAATGTATCCTAAATATATGTGCAAATTAAAACAATGGCAAAGCATGGATTGAGATATGAACTTCTTCATTTCTTTTAAGTATTTTTTTTTTTTTTTTGTAAAATTCGAAAAAAGATAGATCTATGTTTTTTTTTAGTCCTATTATCTGATTACATGAAAGAAGCACACAATAATGACATATATATAATTTATAACTCAATAAAAACTTCTAAAGACATACTAATACGATGAAATAAAAATACGGAGTATGATATAATGAAATGAAGGCATGAATGATAAAATGAATATATAAAAAATGAATGATAAAATGAATATATAAAAATGAATGAAGGTAATAAAAGAATAAAATGTGAATATCAATATTTATGATTAATATAAACTAGAAAAAATGAAATGTAAGCACGATGTAAAATCACTTCAATTGTTGTCGTTGTTAGAAATTATTTATTGTTGAAATTAAAATATCTCCGTCCTCACCGTGGAGAAAATAATTGGAAATTCCCCCACCCCCACTCCACGCCACGAAGAAAATAATTGAGAATTTCTCACATTGCCTATTTAAGTATAATGATCTAATAACAAATTATCTAATAAAAACAAACCCTTACCTTTAAGTATAATTTTTTTTTTTAAAATATCGTTCATTTAAATAAACGTATTTTATTTTAGACTTTATTACTGAAATCAAGTTTGGACGGTATCAAAGTGCTAGGCATCAACCATTCACCCTAATTTTCTACGCAACATGCAAAATAGTTTTTTAAATTAGGCGAGCTAGGCGCCAATATTTTTTTTTAAACTTATTGTGTATTTATTATTGTCGTATAATTTTTCATTAGTTTGAATTATAATGTTAACTTTGTTTGTGTTATATTTTTTGGTCATTATTTTGGTGAATAAATTATTATCTTTCGACGATGGTTGAATTTATATTTTGGACTCACACATAATGATTGTTAGAAGTTAGAAATTTGTAATTTCCATACATAATGCTATTCAACATTTATATAAGTTTTAATTAACATATTCAGCGAACATTGACCTGGATTTGGATTAATAATATTAAGCCAGCGTGTGTAGACAGACATTAATTAATTTATTTATTTTTATTATTTTTTTGAGGGTTGACAAACATTAAATTAAGGAAATTGGAAACATATGTTAAGTCTGAATATGAGGCTGGAGAACATTACGCAACATGAATATTATAATTAGCTAATTATGGTTTTTTAATTTTAAATAATTAAGTCAACTATGTTTGGTGTACTTGTCTTGCGTAATAACATTACATAATCCTTTTTTTTTTTTTTTTTTATGGAAAGTTAAATACCCGTCCCTTTTTTTACCCTCCCCATGACTCGAACCCAGGACCTAAGGCCTAGGTAGTGGTGCTCTAACCACTTGAGCTATCCCTTCCTTTCACGCCGCCGCTCACACAGTGTCGCCGCCGCCCACGCCACAGCCTTTGCCTCGCTGCGCCGCGCACGCCTCTCTCTCCACTTCGCGGTCGTTCGCGGCCGCAACCCTTCTCCCTCCCCTTCGCGGTCGTTCGCGGCCGCAGTCCCTTCCCCTCCCCTTCGCGGCCGTTCGCGGCCGCAGCCCTTCTCTCTCCCCTTCGCGGCCGCAGTCCCTTCCCCTCCCCTTCGCGGCCGCAGCTCCTCCCTCTCCCCTTCGCGGCCGCAGCTCCTCCCTCTCCCCTTCGCGGCCGTTCGCGGCCGCAGCCCCTCCCACTCCCCTTCATCGCACCCAGCTACCCACGCCGCCGCCGTTCGAAGGTAAGTTTTTTTTTTACAATTTTTACAGTTTTTCAAAAAATTAGGGTTTTGAAAATTTAGTAAAATTTGGGTTTTTAGTAGTTCAAGATTTATTTTCGAACATATCGAGTTTGTTTTAGAAAATTTTCGAACATATTACGTTTGTTTTGAAAAAAAATTCGAACAACTTGAGTTTGTTTTGGAAAAAATTTCGAACAAGATGTTCGAATTTTTTTTTCAAACAAATCTAAGTTGTTTTGAAATTTTTTTCGAACGTATTGGGTTTGTTTTGGTAAATTTTCGAACATCTCAACTTTGTTTTGGTAAAATTTTCGAACATGTGAAGATTTTATTTTTGTTGTTGAAATTTTGAATTTTTAGGATTTTTGATGTTTTGGTGTTGATGGTGGGAATCGGAATGATTCGTATGTGAAATGATGAATCGTGTGCGAATCGGAGTAGATGGGTGTACTCATCCGGCTTTTTTTTAAAAAAAACTACAGGAGGGGTAAAAATGTCTTTTCGCACCACCCTTGGAACAAAAAAAATTCCCCGTGGGTGTAATCATAGGAAATCCGGGTGCCTTTAGCCGCGCCCAATTTCAATTGTATAATTAAAAAAAAATCAGCAATGGGCCTGAGAGCCCAATAATACAAGGTAAATATATTGTCTTAGGAAGCTTTAAAATTTCATGGCATAGCGTGATTGTTGGGTTAGTACAATAAGGAAAAGTTATTATTGGACTTTTAAAGAACTATGGCAAATACATGCATTTGTAATCTAAATTAATATTCATTTCTTCCAAGTGTTAAAAATATCGTACCTAAATTATAATGGATCTCTGATTTTTCCTCGTTGTTCCAAAATTGACTACCCTTTTCTACCTACTCCATAGATTGATTGAACACATATTTATTTATTCTTCCTTCTTTCAAAATAATGTGATGGATTTAAATTTTATTAAGAAATGAACGCATATGAATATTTAAATTCATTATTATGTATTCAAGGAATCAAGATGTATCTAATTCTTCAAACACTAGTTAAAATGCATGGTACGAATAAAGTAACACTACAACAATCATCCCGATGAAAAGAACACGACGAAGACTTGCATAAAATGGTGAGACGGTTCACAAATTAATATTCAATCACTTTTAAAAGATTAAATAACAAATCCACCATTGACTCGAAGGACTTGGCCATTAACCCACTCACCAGCATCACTAACCAAAAACCCAATAACTTGGGCCACGTCATTGGGCTGGCCCAACCGGCCCATTGGACAAGCGTCCACCAAGGCACTCTCTGCACCATTTCATCACTTTTCCCAGAAAAAAACAGTTCGGTAGCCACTGGCCCCGGCGCTACACAGTTTATTGTTACTCCACTGCCCTTCAATTCCTTCGCCGCGATCTTCGCCATGGTCTCCACCGCCGCCTTCGACGCTGCATAGGCAGCGTATCCCGGCGTCGCCGCCCCCACGATCGAAGTTGAAATCAGCACTATTCTCCCTCCGCCGCCTCGTTTCAACCGATTCGTTGCCTCACGGCAGATCAGAAACGCTCCCTTGGTGTTCACATTAAATGTCGTCTCCCAGTCTTCGGCTGTCGTATTGGCTAGGGTTGGGTATTTTGAATCTAAAACTCCGGCACAGTTTACTACGATGTGAATCGGAGCGTTGAATTCCTGTTCTGCTCGATCGAATAGCGACTTGACCTCGTCTGGGTTTGATACATCGGCTTTGGCTGCGATGGCGACTGGAGAAGAAGGATTTGTATCGGCGTTGAACTCAGCTGCCAGGAGATCGGCTTGGCTTGAGCTGGAAGTGTAGTTGATCACTATCTTCGCGCCAAGGGATCGGAGGTGGATTGCTGTTGCGCGACCGATTCCGCGCGTTGCTCCGGTGACTATTGCTACACGGCCATCGAGAGGTAAAGAATCTGTGGTGGTGTTTAATGCCATTGAAGCGATTGAGTAAGTAATTCTTTGATTGCAGAACACACAGGCCGCCTCTATTTATGCTTGAATAACGCCTTAGTAGTTTGGCAATATAATACCATTGATAGATTGATAAAGGATGGATCAGAATAAGAAAAATCCTGCTGACGTAAGTGAATACGTAAATGCATAATGGCTTACATAATTACCTAACACAAATTTGCACTATTTTATCAGTATTAGAAAATGATATTATGTGAATTGCTGCCTATGAATAATAATCAGCAGTAGCTTTTCATTCTTTTGGTGTTGATTTTTATCAAATTGACTGCCGCAGTAGATGCCTTGGGAATATTGTTGAGTTGTGCTAAACTCTTGAAGTTCTATATATTGTGCAGTTCATAGATACATTCAGCCATATCAAAATGCATAGAAATTTAATACATTATGGTGTAATCATCAGATTCTACTTGAAGGAAAAAAGGACTGCATAATTCATTGATGAAATTAATATTCAAGGCAGGCTGTTGAAATTAGTAAAGATAACGAATTGTTATTGTTATTGATGTAAAGGTGATCTCCAATCAAGAGTTTGGTCTGGATAATCTTTCTGCATCTCTTGGGGAGGAATGAAGGAGTCGAGAGAGAGGCCGGGGACATTGAAAGCTAGATCATCAATGGTGTAGGTTTCTTCCATCCTCGTCACACCATGCCCAGCCTTGAAATTGTCTCCAAATCTTGTAATGATGACGGTAGATTGGCCAGAATGGGCGACCATCATCCCCTCCACTGCTCGATAGTCCTCAATTTTGGTGCACGTGCTGGTTTCCCAGTACGTGGGGCGAGAACCCGGGGTCTGAATTCTGGTCAAGTAGGAGTCTTCCAAGTAAACAAGCAATCCACTCCTTTGGCTAAAGTAACCTAAGGTTACATGCTTGATCATCTCGGCTGAGCTGTCGCTCCTCTCGGCAAGATCAGCGTGCTCAGCTGAGAGTTTTAGCACGAAGCAGTCGACCCCTGCTATGTGCTTTTCTCCCATGTGCTGTGCTGCTAAGAACACCGATGAAATGGCCACCGGATCCAGTCCCTGTATCATGATAATATTATATTCATCTTGTTAAATTGTAATAATGTTAGCATCAGTGGTAGGTGTAGTACACTACACCAGCAATGCAATAACTAAATAGTATTCTGAAAAGGAGTATACTTTTCCCATTGCTTGTATTACCAAACTACACCAGAAAATAGCTAGACCTCAGTTAAAGTAGTAAATTTATCATTGTGGGAAAGACTCGTAGAAATTAAAACAATTCCCTATCACCAGAAAAGTTATAATTTTGCCTTACAAGTCATTTATACACCAGCAATGAAAAGGACAGCAATATGAGTTTCGATGACTTGCCTGAATAGCGCGACGAAGAGGACGAACGCCACCTTTAGCGGCATGAGCACCGAGCCAGGGCGTGTGGCGCCACGCCACATTGCCATCACTGCCAGCCACAATCTTGTGACCACCCACAACTAGCTCAATCAGCCATTTGTCAGGCACCATTTGCCATATAACAAAACACCCCTTTTGCGAAACTCCGCCACTAGGTGCGGCGAGTTCATCCACTATCGCCATCGTTACCTTCCCGGTTGCGTACGTGTTCTTCACCGCTCCCTCCAGCTTCCGGCAGCCGGTGGCGGCCGAGAAGTGGTGGATAATGTATTCTGCCGATGAAGATACCTGTGTAGCATGAATCAGTTAAAGGCACAGTAAATACTCCAATTTAGCTATTTTATCCTAGGAGATTGAGATCAAATACTAGTGTACTATAGTCGGCGCATGCATTAAGTATTGGGCATTAAATTGGTGCAATAAATTTGTGCTGTGGTAGTTGAATGAAATAACTCTCATCTTTGAATGATGGAAATTCACTTAGATTCTTAGAGGTAAAGAAGCAAAACAGAGTGGGGTCCTAATGTTTAACAAGATGTTCATGATTTCTATGAGCAAAAATGGGAGGCAAAAAGTAAAAAGTGAAACCCAGAAAAGTGGAAACAAGAAGAAAACAACTCACTTGAGAAATGGGGTGTTGGGGATTGATGGAAACAGGGAAAAGAGGGCAGCCAAGAACACTTAGAAGAATTTTGAGGTCAGATTTCTTGTGAAAAAGCTGAGGGAAATGATTTCTGAGCCAATTAGTCCATGTTTGGCCTTTCTTGGTGCACTTAGTGTTTGAGTTTTCTTCGTTGAAGGGCTCTTCAGAAAGGGGTGCAAGGCGATTCATCTTTTTGATAGTGCCTTTTTTGTGTGTTGTGCAGAAAAATGAATGAATGAATGGGGGAGTGTGTGAAGACTTCTTAAAGGGAGCACCTGGTGTTTACTTTTTTGCTTTCAGCACGTGCACTTCATGCGCGCGCGTGTGTGTATCTTCATTCATTGATCGTTACTACTCCAACCGATGACCAAATATTTATGTATCCACTAAGGACTAGCTTATAAAAATTTAAAAAAAATCAGGGGAGGCGTTCAGCGTTCTCTTTCTTTGATCTGATTTTTTATACTTAAATACTCTCTCCGTCCAATTTTATTACGTCCACTTCTCCGAGCACGAATTTTAATGAATATTGATTAGTTTATTCATAAAGTAGATAAGTTGAGGGTATGATAGGGTATTGTGGGTCCATTTATAAATGACAAAGTGGGTAAATAAGTGATGGTAGGAGGGTGGAGATAAAGTAGTATGAATAGTATTATTTCTAAAATGGTATGTGCATAATAAAATTGTACAACCAAAAAAAGAAAAGTGGGAATAATGAAATTGGACGGAGGGAGTATAATTTTTGGTGTATCTTGTATCAAAATAATAAAATTTGAAATATTATTACTCATACATAAGATAGTACTCTCTTTCTCCACAAAAATAAATAAATTGATAGATTAATTCACATGTAAAATTAATTCAATATATATATATGTATATATATATTTTATAAAGTATGTCAAGTACTGTAATAAGTTGCACATGCAATATATGTGTGTATATATAGATATATATCAACATTGTAAATTTGCTTGTCAAAGTAAAAGAACACAAGTACACAACATGATATATAAATTAACCTATGAGTGAATTTATATAAAATGATACTCCAGTTTGTATTTTAAATTAGTTAGTTAAATATGTGGACCCAACATATACTTTTTTTAAATAAAATAAGACCGAGATTGTGATTTGTGTTAAAATTAAGTGTGTCTATTTTGAATTATTTCGCTTAAAATTAATTGAATTCAAACTATTGAAGTTAAATAAACTGAACTAAAAATTTAATTATCAAATTCCCATATATAAAAGGAGGAAAGACTCTCCGGCCTTCCATCCTGTACGATTTAAGATAAATTCTGGTTTTGAGGTAAAACTCCTCTACCATGTGTCATTTTAGTTCAGGTCACTTTAAAACGAGGTAATTAGAAGGTCTTTTGATAACGAAGAGGCAAGGGCCAAGGGAGTACATTGATGATTTGGGAGTTATAATGTTTGTCAGTTCATTTTTTAAAATATGTGAGATCATTTATTTCAATTTTAGTATTTCATTTTGCTTCTAAATTTAGTTAATTGACATGTGTAAGTTTTTTTAAGGTAAAATTTTAGTTTTAGTCCTATAAGTTTGATACATTCCAAAATAAATCCTTTAAGTTTCAACTTTACAAAATACGTCCTTTACCTTTCAATTTAATCCTTTTTTACATCAATTTTAATCCTTTATCTTTCTCATGAATTAAATGCTGCCGGATTCCTAATCATTTATCTTTTTAATGAATTAAATGCTGCCGATTCCGGTGGGATGGACTGACTTGGTATCACATTTATTTAAAAAATGCTATGTCATCTGCCACATAATTATCTCTCATTTATATATACTTAAAAATCTACGTAATTAATTGAATATCTATCAAATTTTCCTGTAAACTCTCAAGTTCAATTAAAAACAAAATTGAAATATTCTCCCAAGTTCAATTAAAAACAAAATTGAAATATGCACCATTGATAAAACAATTCTATAATTAAAAATAATTTTATTTTTTTTGACAGGATAATTAAAAATAAAATTTACAACTAAATTAAAACATAACAATTTAAAATATATGAAGTTGTTCATATCAATTGATGCTTACAATATAATAAGCTGTATTTCAATCTTTTCAAAAACTAACATTCCACCTAAAAGATTGAGAATACAACTTCCAGTAAAAAAACAAAAAAAAAAACACCAAGTTCATCTAGCCAAAGTTATCCACTGAAATAACCAAAGTACCTCGAACAAGTAAAATAAACGACAAAAGACAAAAACCATCCATGTTTAAAAGGCAAAAAAACAAAGTTCACAATTTTTTGTTTCTCTTCTTCGTGATATTACATAAGTCCATGAAAAAATGGAATTAAACTCGAATATTGCTCAGAACTGTATTATTTATACACATTCTTAAAATAAAATTATATGTAAATTTTATTGAGAACTTTTTAAAATATTGAAAACTAGAACTTTTTAAAATATTGAAAACTTTTTAGAACTTCTTAAAATATACCTCTAGTCAATTGATTTAAATAGACTGTAAAAATATATATCACAACAAAACTAGCAGACAGTGGTTATATTATTAACAAAAGAAAAATTTTAATAGACATGAGAAAAAATTAAAGATAGGATGATGGGTTTTTTAAATAAATGTCCTACCAAATCAGCACATTCCACCGGAATTCCAAATAATTTAACCGCATAAATCAAAAGGAGAATATTCAGGTAGCTTTAATTCATTAGAAAGATAAAGGATTAAAATTGATGTAAAAAAGGATTAAATTAAAAGGTAAAGGACGTATTTTGTAAAGTTGAAACTTAAAGGATTTATTTTGGAATGTATCAAACTTATAGGACTAAAACTAAAATTTTCCCTTTTTTTTAATATACTTTCTAAGCGTTTTTTTGGGAGAACACAAGACTATAATGATTAATGATCACCGTGCTCACTCTATCGTCACTCTTTCCACCAACCATCTAATAATTCTTCCTAATTGGGATTTAAAAAAGATACTGTTTTCTATTTCAACTTGGGATTATTTAATTAATTACACTATGTTAAGTATTAGAAAGATAATTCAGCTTTTGAAGAACAATAATATAAGCACTTAAAAGTTAAAAGTGACTTTTGAAGTTAGATTGTTTTATGCATTTCAGGAAAAAAGAAAAAAAAAAGACTTGGGCTTGTACCTTAATGGGCCATATGAGTTGTCTAATTCAATTGGGAGAAATACTGTTATAGAGAGACCCAAGTTATAATGGTGGGCCCGAAATTCTATATTCGAAGAATCGGTTATGATTTATTTGCCTTTCTCTACTCTTTTTAAATCGGTGTAATATTACCATTTACCAATGGGGCAGCAAACTTTTATGAATGTCAATTCATGTTGGTTATTCTTGGTCCACTTTTATTTTATAAATTTTCCAATACTTTTTTTTTTGACAACATAATTTTCCAATACATATATATTATAAATATATCTAATTAAGATAATTTAAAAATTGTGGGTTGCAAACACATATCCGAGTTAGTCAAATAATTCGCGGATTGCAAGCCGCTAGTCCCAAGTATGTGTTATTACGTGCTAAACCGTGTTATTGTAAGGCAAATGATGTACGGTAAGAATAAATCTTTAATTTAATTAAAAAAAATATTTCTTGAACGTTCTTTAAATCTGATTTTTTTTCTTCATATTTTCTATATATTTTTTTTGGGATATTTTATTCGTGTTCAATAATCATGTTTGTTCATACAATAATAGTAAAATAGTTTTTCAATATTGCACATGTGTTACAATATGTGTAAGCAATTTTTTGTTTTAATAGAGTAAAATAGTTTTTCAATGTATTGCAATATGTGTAAAAATGTATTATATGAGATGTATTAAATGTATTGTGATTTATTTAAATATGAGATCAATTTCTTCAATCTCATGGGAGACAACAGATAAAGAAGGCGTGTGGGATGATTTAGTTTGGGTAAAGAGGCACTTGTAAATTGGTTGGAACATACATATTTGTAAAGGGAGAGCTTTTAAGGGAGGCAAGCAAGAGCAGCCATAGCGTCTCCATCTGTAATTATAGTCTTTTGAGTTTTGATCAAGTTCGGTGTACACACGGTATAACTCTTTATCGTTTTACGATAAATTATCTTATGCAATTGAGTGTGTATATATACACTTAAATTTTAATGTTAAATTTATTCAATTTAATATTTAATTCAACTCAGTATAGCTCAATTCTAATTGTATAGTAGTGATACGATCAAGTTTCGCTCCGCTCACGGCTGAGGGACAAACCTCGAACATGGTGATCTTGGACGGGCTGACCTGTACAAAAACCGGGCGAAAAGGACTCCTTCGACGGTCCTTCGACGCTCAAGTCAGTTGGGTTCTTATGAAGAATAGAAAGATAATATGAAGAGTAGAATCTTAGAGAGAAAATGTATTAAATGACTTAGCCTTTCAAAAATGAATAAAAGTGGGTTTATATACCTTACTCCTTTGAGGGTAGATAGCCATTTAATGAATTAGGGTTTGTTATCGAGAAGGGATACATCATTGCATGGATTTGACACCTCGTTAATGGGAGGTAGTGCGCGCGTTTTTTGTAGATGATTCTCTGATACATCCAGATTGTTTGTCTGTCTTTTATCTCTAAATAAGACCCAGAGACAGTTTTTTCTCCTCTGATACTTTGGAGGAGAAAGTCAATTCTCTCTATGAAGGACAATGAATTTAGATAAGGAACCGGATTTGAACTAACGACTATTAACCCCCTTGGCTCTGATCTGAGTAGCCAAGCCAATCGTTAGGAAGAACCCTTCCTCAGATCTCATAACACATTACTTGAAGACAATTATGAAATCTCCTCTCAAATTTGAGTATTTTTACAGTTTAATTAGAAACAATCCTTAATTTTCTTCTTAAACAACAATAGTATTCAATGGTCTTTTCTCTTTTACTCTTGATCAGAAGAGATGGGACGAATCTGGCTCTCGCACTTTTTCAAATCAATTCTAGATTGTCATGTAAGACCTCAGCTAAGGATCATTTCCCGATCTCACGGAGAGTATCTTGAATCTTATTCAATATGTCTCTTCTCCTTTCTTCTGTATTTACAGATATGTTCGATTCTAAATGATACAACATTATTATATCGCATCATATAGATGCAGTCAATTGCACTCATTTTATATGACTCGTTTCATACCCGCTTGATCAGGTCCAAACGGGCAGGTTCAATGTAGGCCTATGAAGTTAGAGGACAATCCGCATAGAAGTAAGCCCAATTAAACTAAAAGTGAATATAATCATTTACGGCCCAATAGCCCATGACCCATCTGTTGTCTGTTGGGCCTAAATTTTTAACAAAATGAGTTGACCCCATTATCAATTACATACTCTGACACACTGATTTGTTTAATTACATTCATTCGACATAGTCTATTAATATCAAATAAATCGCTATCATGATTTGTTTAAATATAATTCCCATATCATCCGATTAGGCTAAAAAACGCAATGACAGTAACATAGATTAATGTCGCGATTACGACATGCGAATATATCCACAATTTTCTTTATTTTAGCAGGATTTTCTACTTGTTTTTTTCTTCTTCATGTCTATGTCAATGTCATAATATAGATAGGTATTAGTTATACTCGCCATAACTTAGATATTAATATTATTAATGGATAATAATGGGAAAAAAAAACCGACCACCCAAAATTAAAAAAAAACATCTATCCCAATTAAAGATGAAAAAATACACTGAAAAATTGGTATTTCAGTATATACTGAAAATTACTTAGATATTAATATTATTAATGGATAATAATGGGGGGAAAAAAAACCGACCACCCAAAATTTAAAAAAAACATCTATCCCAATTAAAGATGAAAAAATACACTGAAAAATTGGTATTTCAGTATATACTGAAAATTAAGTACAACATTATAAAAAATTCGGTATAGTACCAGTACGATTTTTTGAATATCGATTTTTTTAATACAGTATATGGTATGATTCAATATTTTTGGAATACCGTAGCAATCCACTTCTAATACTGTCTTAAGCTTAAGTTTCACATTTTTTTTTAAAGAAAACTAACCAAATAAAATTAGGCCAATAGTCGCAACTTTTTATTCGATTTGGCCTAGATCGAAATTCATTTAAGAGTTCAAATAATCGTAATTAAATTCAAAGTAAAATTAATTGTCAACATTTGTGACACGTGAGTCGTGACCAATAATTTTATATAGTAAATTAATACTCCAATTTTTTTGCTTCTTCTACTGTTGATTTCAATTAAATTTGCAGAACATGTCAATCACATGTATTCTCATACTTGCGTAGCAATTTTCCTAAAAAAAATATACTTGCGTAGCAATTTATACATCATTTTCAATATCTCTAATTTAGTGTCTCCAATTATTCAACGAATTTATATTTAAGTTATTCATGCACTACTACATATTTGGCCTTGGAGAGCTTTTAGAAGAGCTCTCCAAGTGGGAGCTGTCCAAGCTAAATTCACATTCGTCTCCCTCCGACCAAAATTTGATCATTTTTCGACAACGAAAAATATAAATTCACATTCGTAGTAGTGATGTTAATTCACATTCGTCTCCCTCCGAACAAAATTTGATCATTTTTCGACAAATTAAACCGTACATTAAACACACCCCTCGTCCAGGTTCATTGCCTTTGAAAACTTAGTAAGTTAAGATTGACGAAATTCTGGTTATTATTTTATTCTCAAAAGGCAAGGATATATTATTGAGTTGGTCGATTATATTTTTGGGAATTTGACCCCCAATTTAGGGCAAGAAACTACTAATTCAATGTGTAATCCGTTATTAGGATATGATTATACCTTGAACAGAATATTGTGACTCATCCTTGGAGCAACCGAATTCCAACACTCTATTTTGAGTAGTTATAATAATTTATTGCAGTTATTTCGTCTATACTCTATGAATTGTATTAAACGATCTCATGTATGAAATATATCTAATTTATCGTGTTATTTTATTAATTCACACATTTATAGAACCCCATTTCAATCATATTTGAAAATACATACATTGTTTGACTTATGTTAAAGTGATGATTGATTTTACGTGTAAGACTATATAAAAAGTGGTCACTCATATTAATAGTACCTGATTGAAGAAGGAAATAGATGAAGAAAGTAAACAAACGAGGTTCTAAGGAAACAAAACAAGACGGTGTATTTATGTAAGAAAAAATAAAAATTGAACTCGCGCTAGTTAAACACTTAAACTACTCTATCTATCTGTCCACACTTAATATGCATTTTTCTTTATATGTATGCTTTAAAAAAAATTGATATATAGTTTACGTAAAAAAGTAGATGTATAAACTGAAAAGTATATTAATGTATTGGAGAAATCAATATTTTTGTTTATTAAAATGTGCATATATATATTAAGTGTAGACGGATGGGAGTATATCCTGTACATTTATGGACATAACATGACTATTGTTTACAAAAACAATTTATCAAATAAATTAAATAAAACGTAATTAATACTCCAGGTATATATATATACGTCTAAAAAATGATGTTTTTTAGAATGCAAGATACTAATACTTTATATATTAAACTGATATAACTTCATAAACAATCAAGCATCAACTTTTACATGAAAAATATTGTATTTTTTTATAAGAAAGAATGTAAATAAAATTTAAAAAATATCCCCCCACCTCATTCCTTTTCGTATGTTTTATAGCATTAATTCTATTTCTATGAACTTTTACTTTCGCCCATAGGGTGGCCAATGGTACCCATGTGCATTTGGGGGACCCACATGACTCCCCAATAATTCGTTTTTATCTCAAATATTATCCAACTTGCATTATATGATCAACAACTTGGTATTATTTATTTTTTAATGAATTTTTCCATTATTCTCCAAATACTTTATCAAATGATATTTAATTAACTTACATCTTTTGTCAATATCTATTTTTTTAATCTAGCTTAATATGTAATAATATCCCAAATCTCACGCCATTTTTATATTAAAATAATTTGGTCGTTGATAGCTATACATATAACTATATGTGGCTTCCAGAAACATGCCCAGAATAGACAGCCAGCAGCAAGTTGTGGAGGTTACTTCTTGTGAATGGGTTGGTCTGGTATGGACTCGAGTGCATGTTGTGCATCCTAATTCATGTTGCACTTTTCAGTTTACTGACTTACACTTTTTGGTAAATGGTGATGCACTTTTAAATTATTAAACTGTATAATACGGAGTAATAATTTTAGTAATAATTGAAAAATGCAACACCATTTATAAAAAAGTGTAGGTCAGTAAACTGAAAAGTGTAACATGGACTAGAGTGCACAACATGCACTCGAGTGCATACTTGAATATATGGTAGTATGATACATACCATTTTTTTTTTAAATAAAAAAGTGCAAAAGCTAGTTGAAAAGCATAGGCCATGGACAAAGCCGTTGTTTCTCTACTTTTGCTTTTGCTGTTTAATATTGAAGTTTAGAAAACCTGTCCCTATATCAGTACATGTGACGTGTCAAAATAAATAAATAAAAATATTCAAATTTTATATTTTCACCGTGAATTATTATTTATTGAAGTTTATTTAATACCCAATTCATACTAAAATGAATTATTATGTATTTTATTAAATATATTCTTATTTATTGAACATTAAAATAATTATGAATTTTTAGAGGATGTAAAATGTTTGGGACATAAGGAGTATGTTGTTTGTATTATTGAATAGAAATCGTAAAATATATAAAATAAATAAACAAATTAAAGGCATGGATTTGGGGGGATGGCCCCATTAATTTTTGTTCGGTTTATAATATAAGTTTTTACAATTGGATTTCTATTTTGGAGGAGTTCGTCATCTGAAAGTGAAATTACACACAATATTAAGCATTAAAAAAGTGTATAAAATAATGATAGCAAATGAAAATATTAAAATTTATTAATCCGGTGAATTTAGTATTATTAAATATCTTAAATGTCGGATATGCGCAATTGGGCGGCAATGCATAATTATCCTTAGTTTAACACCAAAGGCCAATAATTGTCTCTCCTGGTGGCCCCATTCCCAATTTTTCTACTATCATTTGGCCCAATTGCTTTTTTTCTTTTTTGAATTTATACGAAATCCCTCGCATACTGACATTTTTTTTTAAAGTCTCAGATATGATTAATTTCGAGGGACCAATCACACTATTCACTTAGTGAGATCCCGTTTACCGTTAGAGTTTTATGCATATTAGAGAGTTTGAACCTGAGAGAATAGCACATTTCTAAATCTCAAATCTACACGATTACGACAATTCATTGGGATTCTCTGGCATGACATGATTTTGTCTTTTTAATTTAATTATTTGTTTTGTAAAAAAAGAGTACTTTTACGCTTCTTGTTCTTTTGGAAGAATCAACTTTATCGATTTGATGATGTTTTAAGATTTTTTGTTTAGATCAAGATTTACGGTGTATTTAAGAAACAAATATCATAGGAAAGTTTGTTACTTGGTACTTGTTTCAATGTGGTCTACTGTTACGCCTCTTCAAAAGGTAAAAAAAAAAAACCATCTCTATCTCTTGTCTCTACAAATTAATAAAAGGGTAATTTAGTTTTTTCAATTCAATGCACATAATATACTAATATTAAAATGACAACCTTAATACCTTACTCAAAATTAATGATACGTTTTATGCAACAATAAAAAAGTGAGGTAATATGATTTTTTTGGATATACAGGATGCCCATAGAGAAATAAGTTTAACTTATATTTTATATACTATATTTATATACAAATAACCCCTATTTAATATTTTGGGTGATAGGTAGGGCTGACAATTCGTGCTATCGTGTCGTGTTTCGTGTCGACACGATAAGGCCAAACACGAACACGATACGATAAAGATCTGTGTCGACACGACATGACACGTAACACGACAAGAAAATAAATTAATTTAAAATTGTATTAAATATATAAAAAATAATATATTTATATAAATATAAAAAATTATGGTGTTATTATCAGATACGTGTCATTATCGTGTCGTGTCATATCAGGTAACTAACAGGTTAATGGGTTACCTGTTAATTTTATCGTGCTTAACGGGTTGACACGAACCCGACACAAAATTTTCGTGTCGTTATCAGGTCGACCCGATAACGACACGAACCCGATAAGGCTAAACACTAACCTGCAATTTTCGTGTCGGATTCGTATCGTGCTATTGTGTCGTGTCGAAAATTGCCACCCCTAGTGATAGGTACATATTCGGCAATTTTGGCCTTGTCATCATCGAATATGATAAACGCACATGGCTTGCCATCAATTTCGTGTCATTCGTCTTGTCTAAATTCAATTAATTTGTGGCTAAATTAATTTGATTGTTTTGCCTCGTCAAAAAAATTTGATTGTTTTGTTATACTATAAGATAGGCTACAAGAAATACCAAACTTAAACACTAGTTGCACATCAAAAGTTATCATATTAAAAGAATAAAATGAAACTGAAGAAAATTTGAACAAGTGTAGGTTAATCAATAAAGAGGTGAAAATTCATTTATTAAATTATTGACGCTTTTTTTTTTTAAGTACTAAATTATTGACGCTAAGTCGCTAATTTAGTTTGTTACATGTCTAATTGGAATTTATTCTCGCAAGTTAAATTGAAAACGAGAATTCACCCTAAAGGAAATTATAGCCTTATAGGAAAAAAAATAATATTTTTCTCTCTCTCCATTTTCGGCAAACCGACTTTAAATAATTGTGAATTTAAGATATTAAATAAAAAATTAATTCTTAATAACATTACAAACTTTACCTTTATTGCAATTTAATCTAAACTTTTGAATATTTGACAAATAAATTATCAAATTTATTTTTTTGCTATTCGAACCTGAAAAGTTTACCTCTTGATCTGAACGCTGACATGTGTGAAAAATTGCATCGTTGTTATATTGATTTTAAATAATAACAAAACAATTAACAAAACATATAAATGATAATAAATTGTTTTTAAAAATTAAAAATAATTAAAATAGTTTAAAAAACGAAATATCATCATTTAAATTTAAAAATAACAAACAATAATATATATTACTCCATTAATAATAAAGGCAATTAAAAAGATCAACTGCATTATCCTCTATAAAAATTAGTATGAATTTAGTATTATAAATACTGTAATTTACAAAAATATTAAAAAAGCCAATATTCTATTTATAAACCTATAAAAATAAAATAAAACCATTATTTGCCTCCATATACAGTATATATATATATAATTAAAAAGCAAATCCCACCCCTGTTGTATTCACATTATTAATTTACCATTATTTTTGTTAACACTTAACAACCCCCAAAAAGTCCCATTGTGTAGATTAATAGTAAACCATTATTGAGAAAGCATATTCTGGAAAGAATATAAAAAATAATTAAAATAAAGCATAAACCCTTATTTTACCAAAAATAAACATATATTTCAACCTTCTATCAAATTTTTAAATATTAGAACTTCAATGTTCGAGATTTCTCACCGACTGTAATCTAAAAACAAACATACATTTAATCAACTGTTGGATTCCAATATGGGAGTATTTCATTATATATTCTAATTTTATTTTAATATGGGTATGTACTCTCTTCATACAATGTACTATGAGACTGGGAGTATTATTAAATTTTGAGAGATATAGAAAGTAAAATGTGACATTTTTGATAAAAGAATTACTCACTTAACTCGTTTTTTTCGTCTATTCCAACGAAAATTAATCATTCTTTTTTTTAGCAAACAACTTCTTTCACATTTAATTATATATTTTTTTCTTTCAATCACATCACCTCTAGTATCTCTACTTTATTTTATCATATTTTTTAACCTTCGTGTTCAAAGCTCTCAGGTAGTTTTTATCGGAACGGAAGGAGTATATTATATTGTCCACCTACAAGCTTTTCATTTTATTATTTTTGTCTGTCCGTCTATACACTTCACTTTATATCTTACATTTTTTATGTATACATTTTTTCTGTATGTCACTCACACCCTTTCTCTCCCAATTACATTAATGTACAGAAAGCTTATAAACAAATGAAGAAAGTAAATATTTTTTTTAATTAAAAGAAACATTATGTATCTAAATAAATAAAATAAAACCGAAAACGATAAGTAGCAACTCACGAGTTTGTAGTTGCATAGTAAAAAAGGGACACATCCTCGTCATCTTTCGAAGCCTATCTTGTTATCCATTACGTGTCGTCCAAATTCCGCCCAAAACAAAATTAAATAAAATAAAAAAATAATTAATTTATTTATTATACATAAAAAAGGGAAAAATTGAAAAGATCCATCCGGCCTACGGCCCACCACAGCCGAGCCTTATCCTTTGTATACAGAGAGAGTCGGGTCAATGCTTTTCTTATCTCTCTCTCTCTTGAATGATTAAACGAAACCTTCCAGATATCTAAAGACAATCTTCCTCTGTTCTCACCCTCACCCTACAATCCATGAACCCTACCTTCTTTTTTTTTTTAGATTTATGAATTCCTTCGTTTTTACGCTAAGCAAAAAGTCAATTTTTTGCTGTACTGGTTGAAATTCGATTTTCATATTATATTTGTACATTTATATATAGTAAAAATATCATTTTTTTCTTCTTTTATGACTCATTTATATTCTTTACCCTTTATACTAGTCTAAATGAAATGACTCGTTTTCTAAACTTAGGGATTATTTACTTTGGGTTTTGGGTGATTTTAAAAATTGAATTTTTTAAATCCTAATGAATAGTAATATGAGTGTTCCGTTTGAGTTTTGGAATAGTGGAGGATTTAACTTTATGTTAAATCAAGTTGAAGATTGAATGAGTTTATATTATTTGGTGAAATTATAATAATTAGTTAATTGTCTAATGATTAAATGTATTATATTATTATAATATTATTATATTATTGTTGAGAAGAATATAATTATTGAAGTAATATTATATAAATATAACTTTATGTCAAATCAATATTTAATAGAAGTGGTTTTGAGTGGATTTTAAAAAATGATTTTTAAATCCTGAAGTAAAACGATTTTTAAAATCAAAAGTAAACCAAGCCTTAGGTATTTCAAATTATGTTACTTTTTTATTTATAATCACTACACACTCTACACTATCTTTCTTTACTGGAGTATTTTTTTACTTTTTATTGCTCTATATTTTCTTTCCCCTCCCTACATGCTACTTCAATGACTTTAATATCCATTTAATATTATTATTTCTTAATATATTATAGGTGAAAATAGTTGACTATTAGTCTTTGTCCAATGTTTGATTAGTTAACTGATTAAATAAAACCTCATATCACACAAGTTTTTATGATTTATATATGCGTAAAAGTTGTATGTTGAGAAAATAATTGTATACATATATTTCAATTAATGATATCATTTTATAAACCTCATACTTATATTAAAAAAATATGCAATATATCCTACGTCAATTTAAATATTAATAATAAAACTTACTAAAAAAAGGAGTAACGAAATTAGTTTAAAATAAAAAAAAACAATGATTAATTATCTTAAAATGTTTGGGCAGTACATGAGATGAGATTTAAACCCTCAAATATTGATTAAAAAAAACCTCAAATATTGATTAAAAAAAACCTCAAATATCAAAATATGACAATAAAAGGTAGGCCATAGATAACTCAGCAATTATATACTTTTTTCGTTCCACAATTGTTTGCATTCTTTTCTTATTCGTCCATTCTACAATTGTTTTGCACATTCAAAAAATAAATTTTTTTCATAAACTCTACTACTATTAGATTATTCACGTATTACTCAAAATATCATTATTTATACCGTCAATTCAATAATTTACTTTTCTTTATTCGTAAAATTTTAAAAAATTATTTTTTAATAATTCATTTATTACACTTTTTTTTCTTAGTGTATCTATAAAATAGTGAAAACATTTATGGATCAGGAGGGTATATATATTTATTGAATGCCCAAATTAATAAATCAGGCAAAAAGAATAAAAACGACAACCACACTTTTGCAAACTTATCCAAGATTTCCCCACGTCTTTTATATTCAGAATTTTTCATTTTATTTATGCGTAATAGATAATATTGCATTAATAAATTGGCAAATGTATTAAATTCCAAGCTGCAACTTGTCAGTACCCAGTAGCGGTAAAATCGTAACCGGCGACTGCCACGTGTAACCCCTTGATTTGATATCCAAAGATTACAATGTGCTTCAGTTTTTGAACACTCAACCGGGCCACTATATATTCCACCAATCTTCTTCTCAAATCCTCACATGCTTTCTTATTTCCAATTACCAAATTACTCAATCAATCGAAATTCAGTTATGGAAAACCAAGATTTCACGGAATTGATACCGAGTTTACCAGAGGAACTCGCTCTGGAATGCCTAACTCGGTTGCACTACTCAGCCCATCGACTCTCCTCCCGAGTCTGCAAACGGTGGCGGGATCTTCTGCAAAGCAAGGATTTCTACTACCACAGAAAGAAAACCGGTTTCACATACAACGCCGCCTGTTTGGTTCAAGCGCTGCCGACGGTATCCGATTCGAAGCACGCGGGTCAACCCAGGTACGGAATTTCTCTATTCGACCCGGTGACTCGGGGATGGGACCGAGTCGACTCGGTCCCCAAGTACCCGAATGGCTTGCCGATGTTCTGTCAGCTGGCAAGCACTGAAGGGAAGCTTATTCTAATGGGCGGGTGGGACCCGGCGAGTTGGGAGCCGGTGCGGGACGTTTTCGTTTACGAGTTCACGACTCGGAGGTGGACTCAGTGCGCTGATATGCCTTCGACTCGGTCGTTTTTCGCAATCGGAGCCGTTGAGGGGAAGATAATAGTGGCTGGGGGGCACGACGAGAGTAAAAATGCGTTGAACTCGGCGTGGATTTTCGATATTAAGAAGAACGAGTGGACCGAGTTGACCAGGATGAGTGAGGAGCGAGACGAGTGCGAGGGGGTGGTTATGGGTTCCGAGTTTTGGGTTGTGAGTGGGTACGGAACGGAAACGCAGGGGGCGTTCAAGAACAGCGCTGACGTGTACGATTTCGGGTCGGGGCAGTGGATGCGGGTCGAAGCGGCATGGGAGGTGAGTCGGTGCCCTAGGTCCTGCGTGGGGGGCAAAAGTGGAAATTCACTTATATGCTGGGCGGAAGTGGACCCGGCCGTGCAAGTAGGGGCCTGCGGAGTGGAGCTAGGGGACCACACGCTGGTGACCGGGTCGGGTTACCAGGGGGCTCCCCATGGGTTCTATTTGTGTCAAGGGTACAAAGGTAAATTGACCAAGATAAATGTACCGGAAGAGTATGCAGGATTTGTGCAATCCGGCTGCAGTGTGGAAATATAATATACTCAATTCGGCGTTTTCTTTTATTAATAATAAAAAAATATGGTACTAATATTATAATGATGAAGTTTTAAGTATTTTAGTAAGCATATGATATGATGTGATGGGATTGTTTTGTTATGTAAATATGTAATGGATATATTTGTAGAGAATGAAATGTAGCTTTTCCTATGCCTTTTGCACAAATTGATGCATGCACTCAATTATCAAACTCCACTTTTACTAAATCACAGTACTCTGCGGCTCTGCCAATCAATAATGCCTTGACTAATGCTTTAAATAGTACTCTCTTCTATTTTGTTCATTCTATTGTAGTGAATTTTTTTGGTTTAAAAAATTAATGTACCTTGTACTTCTTTATGAGAATTAAATATATTTTAATGTTGTCCTTATATTTTTTTTTTATAGTAATATAAATTAAATTACCATTTAAGTAAATAAAAAAATGTGACATTATACGTATAGTTGTTGCTATTCAATGAATTTCTTAATTCAGTAATTACCTAACTCAAACACCCTGCCTTTAAGTGAGAGAGATATTGATGGAGATCCTGCCTGCCTCTATGTGATAGAGATATTGATAGAGATTAATATCTATATCTATAAATTGACAATAACAACATAATACATTGTTGGTAGGAGAGTTGAATGAATTAATTAAAAATTTCAAGTTTATTTTCTTTTATCGCGTTTTAATATATTTTCAGTATTCATTTTGAACCACTAATTACTCCACCTCATTTAATCACGCTAAGCCTAATCAGATTAATAGACATTAAAACATGTGGCTGAGGTCATTAAAGTACTGCAGGTATGGAAAAATTCCCACGAAGGAAACAAAGTTTCATTACGCAAAACTGTTTAGTACCTATGTGCTTGTCCTGTTGTACATTGACCTTCTGCAATTAAGTCTTCTTGAAATGCTAAATTCGACAACGTCTACTCATTTTCACTCTTACAGAACGATGTGACGTCTTACCAGATTATTTTGCATAGAATTGGTGATATTATAGACTCCTCAAGACCCATATTTATTCATGTAATATTGCAATAATTTCTAGTAACATGCTATTTAAAAGACATAAATATACACATTTAATTGTTTAGTGTAAATAATATAGATCAAAATAAAAGAAAATGTACAGTCGGTTTTACAGTAAAAGCAAGCAGGCCCCTACACTAGACACTTGGTGGTGGGAGCAGTTAGTTAAACAACAAATCTTGCTCCGTAGTAAATACAGACATTTATACTAACAAAATTGTACTGTAGTAGAATGAATTAGTACTAAGGTATGGATTATAATACAACAAGGAGGAGGAGCAGCAGCAATCATAATTGTATATTTGTATTTTGTGGTGGGTTTGGTTTATATGCACGCTAGTCGTCAACCAAAAAGCATTCCAATTATCCCATGAAAGCGGAGCTGAGTCAACACAGTCGTCTTGGAGGAGGCTTAATTTAGGGCGTAGTGCACTCGTTCAAGTAACCGGACTACCTGATTAACCATTACTGGCATCGAGTTTGGTTTCTTGACGTTTCGATGATTAACAGACAACACAGCCTCCTGTTGCATGCTCGTCAGCTCCAAGAATTGACCCAGAATGTCCCCATCCACCATCTTAGCTATTCCACCCTGCACCAACCAAAATCCATCTCTTCTATGATTCACTAACCCTTTTCCATCTAAAAATATTACAGTAATTTTGAATTAATACAACATTTTCCATAAAAAGACCATTACCCGACTTTCACGGCTTCTAAACTCTTTGTGATCATTTCCCAGGATAGGGGCTGTAAGAGGGTCAACCACCAACCTAGCCTGAACATCTTCTAATAGCTCATATTCCACCCTGCAACACATACATACATAATTAATACACAGGCTAGGTAAGTAGGTATATTTCTGAAACAATAAGCAAAATTAACATAATTTATGGGGAAAAGCAGATGTCTCAATTAGCAAAGATCACCATCCAGTTGAAATGATGATGTCCATAGCTATGCAATTACCAGAATATCATACCTTGTGATCGGTATGAAGATTATTATGCTCCCTAACAGTGTTGATGCCATGATACAATTTCTTGACGAGTTAATATTATTACTACCAGCATCACTGTCCTTCAGCATGTCATCTGCTGGAAGTTTGTATGAGAATGATCCCTGCAAGTGGATATATATATATACAAATCCAAGTCAGTATACAAAAAAAAAAAATGCATTACTATCAACAGTGCGTGTTGTGTTCCCTTTTGTCTCAACGATTCAGTCTATGTATCCAAGCCATAAACACTTCAGTCTATTAACTCGAGTTTGATGATTTTTAGTGATATAGGCTCAAGGAAACATACCTTCCTCATGCTCATTGCAATCTCACCCATATAATACGAACAACTTAGAGTCAAGTTACGCTCTGGACTCGCATTATCTGTAACATGAAGTTACGCAATCATGCAACGGATATTACAGCTCGGTAAGAAATAATTTAAATAACCAGTTAATATGTTGATGATGCTAGCCATAAAAGATAATCCAGAGACAAACTTACCTAGTTGTGTATGCAAGCATATAAATTACAATGTAACTTGAATGATTAACATTAGCTTTTCTAGTTACTATGATGGTTGGAACAATTAGAGTAATTTAGAAGGATATCATATCTCCACAGGTACTAATTTAGAAGGGTTAATGAGTAATGACAACAGAATTATGTTTGCCAAACACAGAGTAACAGAGGTACATCAGATGCCACATGTTTAATACTAGCATTTAACTCCAATTGAAAACCATAAAAGGATGTTTAAATAATAGGTAAGGTACTGGTGAGACAATGCATATGATATGGATGCTATATATTCATAATAACACAATTTCCATAAATATTCTTGCTTTTACTATTTCCAATTAATTTATACTCTGCTACTAATTTTTTTTTTTAATGAAGTGTGAAGATATCCATCGATAAACTTTTTCTTTGTTAAATTTCTGTGGTTATAATTGTGAACATCATAATTAAATGAGTACATTTTTCATTTACCATGTCTAAGACCTAAAAATGTGACTTGGAAATTTTATTAATCAGATTTTTGGGATGTGAAATAGACAAGAAAATCAACTATTTGTGACTTGGAAATAATAAATGTATGACAGGACAAACAAATATAGAATCTAGCGGGCACGTGCACTTCAAAAGGCCGCATTGATTTGTAATGCTGAATATCCTTGTCCAAACAATAGGATATTTTGAGAAGATAAACTTAAGGTAGTAACACAATTTAAATTGACTTCAAAAGGCTAGTAAACACACTGCATAAGTAAACAGGACGTAATACTAGATGCATGGATAATTGGATATAAATAGCCAGGTAACGACATTATGTGCACATATAAAACACACCTTCTAAATGATTTGCACACGATAAGACAACAACACTTCCCTTCCGATCGGAAACAAAGGCAGTATCAACATCCATTAGTACACAATCAGCAACTAGCCTCTGGACCGGATCACAGTATGTTTGCTCCAATTTTCTGGAATCCTGGAAGTAAATGGCAATTTTGTAGCATTACATCAACTTTGAAAGAGATCTCCTCAATCAGTACTTGATTATTTTTGTTCCAAATATAAAATTGATTGACCACCCTTTATATTTTGCAGATAGCCATACAAGAATAATGAAAATCAAATAAGTTTAACCACAGGAAAAGAAACGCCAATACTGACCTCGTGGTATGAATAGAAAAGAATACCATCTCGGCAATCACCAACAGCTATCCTGGTGAAATGTGCAGCCAAAGTCATTATAGTAAAACGTGTTCTTCCAACAGCTAACCTTCTCACCCTCTGTGCGTTATCATTTGGGAAACCACAAACATAAAACTGACACAGAAAAAGTATCATTAAAAGCTCCGCAACAATAATCTTCATCAGAAATTCATGTGAGAAGATTCTAAGTATTCACGACTTACCGTAAAGCCAGCAGATGCCAAGAAGTAGCGATCAAGGTAAGGGCAGACAGCAATAACCATCCCTGGCCATGTTGTTGAATATGCTAGGCGTAAGTGCCAAGCTTCAGTTTCTTCAAGTTTGACACCATCACAGCTATTATCATCTGGACTGCTACAGAGACTACTGCTAGAGAGCTGTTCTGCAGCATAGCTACCAATAGGTGAATTTCGCTGGGTCATGGAACCAGTATCCGAATTTTGCATGTGTTCCAGGCAAAGAACTACCAAGCGGCCTTTGGTACTGAAATGCAAACCATAGAGTTTGTAAATGCATAGATACAGATGCAGGAGCCCCAAACAAGAATTAATACAAAATTGAATGTAATCAACTAGTTAACTTAAAAGTTAGGATCAAGCTCATTAGAACTTTGAAATTACAAAAATGCTGAGCTAGCTCTCAAGACTTTTAACCTTTCAGCTTCACCACTAGGCATTATAACTGGTCCAGAAGACATGCTGGTTCCAACCACCAACACATGCTCATTTCCGACTTTTACGAACTCCATGCATTTCCCTGTCTCCCCAGGTTCAAATTTGAATGATGCCAACACTGAGCCGCTCAAAGGATCCACACAACAAACATCTGACGAGCACGAATCGTTATCTAATTCTGTTCTCATGACAAGCAATAACCTGCTTTCATTATGATATAGAACTTTCCTCGGAGTGCCACCAAGATGAAATTTCTGCACATTAAGCCTCTTGCTAGGGACCATTTCAACCTAGTATCAAATTAAGCAAAATCGTGATGAAAGGTTCTGTTGGGTATATGTAAAGCTCCAAATATTGAAAAAGAAAAACCTCCCTGGGAGGACTACTTTATAAACATGCAAATACCATGAAGAAAGCAAAATCCAGAGTGAAATACAAGAGAAAAGGCCGCACATCAAATAGGTCAAACAAAACACCTCTGCTCGGATGGAAGGATTATATATTATATAAATAAAAAGGTTATTCACAAGGAAAAAAAGATAAAAGAGAATAGAAATTAATGAATAAACGTGGAAGGCAGATATTTATTTTACCAAATGAAGACTGTTTTCTGCAACAAACAAGATTCCTCTGGGGCATTCAGTTGAACATACAGGAGTGACATGAGTAGAAGGCCGAAAGGAGATAGATGTATAAGAGAGGCTGTGTCTCGCAGTTTGCAATAACCAAGGCCTATCACTGAGAGCAATCATATCAGCATCTAGGGAATCACTCAATGAAACCAAGAACACAGGTGTAATGCCAATACGGCGTACAGCAATAAGCTGAAGATGAATTGGTAAATCTCCTTCAGTCTTCCCAGATGTATCAGACATGAACATTGGTGGGACTTGGTTATTTGGTGACGTTGTATTTGACAAGACATGGAAGTTGACTGAAGAGGAACCAACGACAGATTGTTGAGTAGGTGGCCCTGTTGGCAACAGTGTGGAGGTACTAGGCCACTCAAACCTAAGTAGCATTCCATTCCTCAATCCAGAAAGGATGTAAGGATGATCAACTAAGACAAGCCTTACATCTTGTGGAACGCATCCACTAATAGAGGTCCCCATGGTGTTCGTTAGCGATATGATCCCTGTGGCAAGAACTTGTAGTCCCCTATCATGTGAAAAGCATACAACTTCTACTGAAGGCTTGTGAGTACCAATAACAAATAAATTATCAAATTGATTTCCAGATGGAAAGGTTGTCGCAAGATTGTTAGCCGCATAATCCATCAAAACTTTGTTCAGATCAGGGTGCTTCTGAGGTATGGAAATGCAGGACAATTCATTATGCAATTTTACAGAGTGCATCTGAAAAACTTCATAATGATATGCTGATGAAGATCTAATACCAAGTACGAATAAGAAGCATGGACTGGATGTCGCTACAACTATCATGCCATGCCCAATAGCTCCAAGACTTATAGTCATATTATCAGGAAACCACGATGTGCATATCGGAGAGGGAAAAGGAGCACCTTCGGAGGGAACAGCAGGCAAACAAACTCTAACTCCAGATTGGTGAATCTGTACCAACACGCTGTCAGCCACAATACCACAAGCCAAAGTACAGACATCAGGTAGAAAACCAACTGATTCAGTTATATCAGAAAAGCTGACGCCAACAGAAAGAACCCTGGTCTCTTCAACAAATGATAGTACTAGGAAAGAATGATATGGATCAGAAACTCTCATTTTAACTGTCCATGTACCAGTTACACCTTGATATATTGGTGCCGTCTTTAACAGTTTCTCCACACTGATGCCACTCCGGATGATACGCAAGGATCCCTCAGATGCCATCCCAGAGCAGGCAAACATTTGATTATGTTTCTCGTCAGGATTATCAACAATGCACATATCCAGGATTGGAGCTATATTTTGAATTGAGCTTCTATATTGTAGAAACCCTTCTTCAAATCTTAGGACCATCCCATCAGCCATGTCAACAATGGCCGCCACAAACCCACCTTCAAGCCATAACAAAGCATTACATGGTTGTCCTTTGTAAAGACAATCAGATAAAGTTACTCTGAGGCCGTCAGGCTCAAAAAGGACTTCAATAGCACAAAGATCTCCAGAATCAGCACTGAGTAGTATCCTAGGACCACTTGTCACGCCAGGTTCCCAACTCCATGAACAGACATAATTAAAACCAGGCTGTACACTATTATAATCATCAATATTCATTGGATCATCACTTTTATTTATGTCGCCTAGCTCCAGCAAAGCAGAGGCAGCAACGCTGTAAATGCCTTCTTCATCCATAATATCAGGTATTTTAATAATGTTTTTATATTTCTTTTCCTCAGCTGGCGTGAAATTTAAGCTTGTTCTGTAGACACAGGAAGGGCTACGAACATTTCTGAAATCCATTAGGACAATATCACCAGCCCTAAACAGGAAGGCAAACCCATGAGAATGAGGGACTTCAACTATATGATATGCCATGGGTGCTGCTTCTGCAAACTGATATACCACTTGGACTTCTTGTTCCTCGATGTTCCATTCCAATATCATTAGTTCATTTCGGTAAAAAGATCCCCATCTGTAAGCCACAGAAAGTGAACTTTCGTAAGGATAGGAAAAAAATATGCTAAAAAGATAGTAGTTGTCAAATATAACTGATACACAAACTATAGAACTTTTGAATAGAAGGTTATATGAATCATAGGAGAGCAGCTCTCTTTTTCAGTGCGTATGCAGATAATGACCTATTCAGAAGAATGGCTAACACAGGTTTCCTCTCCTTGCTAGGTTGATTGTAATCTTCTGAGATGAAGCACATGCTCCATATAGTACCACAAATATTAGTAGAACCTCTTTCGGTTTTCAAGCGCCCATCCTTTTCAGGAGGACAAAAAATTTTCTGAAATTGAACCATGAAATAACATGTGTTAGAAAGTTCTGGCAAAAATAACCAAGCAAAATTACATACAAATGTCAGAGGACTGCAAGAATGCATAGATTTGTATCACAAAAGTAGAAGCTCAAACTAACCTTCTCAACGATATCACCACTTCTAGACATTGAGAGCGAGAAAATGGCCAATTGGTCCTCATAAGCACTAGCAGCGACAAAACAACCACTGTAGAGAGCAAAGCAATTAACAACCTACATAAATAACCATTCTACAAGCTTTGAGTGGCAGCCAATGACTGTCTATTGTCTCATAGAAACTCTAGCATGTAGAGGCTTGCAACAATAAGTAACTCACCTGGAATCAACAGCCAGCATCCTTCCAACTTGATGTCTGGAGTTTCCAGGATCAGAAAGTTGAACATGGCTCAAAGGGAAAAACCTAAGCCCAAAGAAAAAGAAAAGTACAATTTTGACTGGAATAAGATCAAAGGCACGAACTAGTAAAAAAATACCAGCCAAAAAAATAAGAGTACATATCACAGAACAAAACCTGTGCATTTCATTGCAAAAGGTGAGAAACGACAGCTTTCCCGAATCAGAAAGGACAAGTAACATATCTTTCCCCAGGATCTAGAAAACAATCAAGCAGGTAATCCTCAATCCCAAGCAAGTCCACAACATGAACTTGCGTAAACTAATGAGCAAAACAAACCTTAGGATTCTGCTCTTGAAACTTCTCATTCCATGGAAGCACTGCAAGATCTTTTATTGTTCCAAACACAGGTTGCTCAGAAATAGATTGAACAATCCCATCTTCATCAATTATCACCAGTTCAATTGAAGTTTCCTGGAACATGGTTCTACCATTATATTGTGGTAAAAACACATATTGTTTGCATCTCAGAAATTCTATGGCATGGAAGGTGGAATATCAAGGAAATGAGAATTGGAATCAACCATTATCAAGATTCCTAGTAGATGGTGATGATTAATTGACCTCTTCTCTTAATAAGCTTAGCAGAATCAAAGTGCAAAGTGTCATTTATTACTTCAAATTGGTCAGAGGGTTTTTGATCCAGATAATTGAATCACTCCCAATAATTGATTTAAGTGTATCACAAACACTCTAGCAGTGGTGAAACGAAGAAAGAGAAAGGATCAATCAGTCAGAGCTACTTCGAGCACCTCGCAAACGAAAAACCAAATAGACAAGCAGGAGAAAAATAAAAAATCTACTGCGGCAATTTGTCCTATATTGTCAAAAATTTCCCATGCGCAGATTAATTCGTATCCACGCGATCAGGAAGCTGCACAAACTAATCCAATGGAAATGTAGTGACAAAAAATATACCTTCCCGAAGACGACGTCGTGTGAGGAGGATGAGCGGAAGTGGCCGCAGACGGCTTGAAGAACGACGCTGCCTCTGAGGACTGTTTTGGCCAAGTAAAAACCGTCAGTATTGTTCTTGGAAGAAGATGATCGCAAATCAGAGCTGAAGTTGGATGTATTCGGCCGCGACGACGACGACGATGAGGATTCTTCTTCTGAAACTGCCATCATTATGCAGGGATTGGTAGAAAGGGAGGGGTTAGGGTTTTCAGAACCTCATTCAGTTGGGGAAGCTTTGTTGCGACAGTTACTTATCGCATATCTACTGGGACCATAACATAACATTCCTAGTTATTGAAGTAGCTGTATATTTGAGGGAAATCTACTGATTTGTGAAAGGTGAAGAAGATGAAATCGCATAATTTTATTTCAAACTTGTCTTCTTGTCGTGAGCTGGTTAACAATGCCAGATCAATTCCCCAATACAATAGCTATCCGACTTCAAATGACAACATTGCCCACGGAAAATAAAGATATACATTAAAAAAAAAATTATAAGACCATAAGTCGAACCAAAGGGCGGATTTCGTTAAAATTTTGCTTGAGAAAATCTCAAACGTGTGGCGAAGGAAAAAAAAATACACCCATCTAAAACAAATCAACTGAAAGCTAAGGGAAAAATGAACAAAACGTAAACAAGAAAGTAAATTGTTCCCTAAACATGTAACGTCGTGGTGGATCGAAAGCATCTTCACGTCTGCTCCTAAACGTGGTAACAAATCGCATCTCGTCGACAAGGTGAGACGATGAATCAATAATGAAAGCCTCTAGGGCAATAACATACAAATCGTGAATAACACTTTTCATAGTCGGCGTCATTAACGAACCAACCTCGACCAAACAAGGACCTCTATCAGATTTCTTTACGATAAAGTGGAGAAGTTGTTCGAGGATAATCAACGTCTTTGCAACAGGAGGTAGACTCGAAGTAGATGGAACCAAATCCAGTACAATAGGCAACTTTGTGGAAATAGTGGGGTTCGTAGCAATATAGTCCAAATATGAGGCAGCCTCGTGTTCCTGGACGTTGTCTGAACTCTGGAGACTCATACATGTTATCCGTCAAGAGATTTGAAAACGAATTGCTCAATGAAAATGATGGGAGCAACCTCACAGATTTATGATTCTCTACTCCGCATGGGTGGTTAGACGAAGGTGGATGGATATTTAATAATTATAATTGAGTTTGAATAGCTCCCGAATCTTGGATAATTTTATCAAACTGAATCAAGCGAGCATCTCTTAAAAATCGTGTACAAAGAAAAATAAAATTTTGCTCTAAACTTTGTGTTACTATAAAGACCATATGTGTATTGCATAATTAATATACTTATGATTTGTCACATTATTATAATACATAATTGTCTTTATGGTAAGTATACTTACTCTTATTATAAAGTACATAAACTTAAAACAAAAAAATTATTGATAAGATCCGTTTGACCTAGTTCGAACCCACTTAAAATTTACGAGATTTTTTATCATTCCATAAATTTATTGAACTAAATTACAGTCAATGCGTATTTTCCTATGAATATTAGTAACAAAATTGGAACTTATACATCTCTATTCAATTACATATATACACACTGTCACTGATACACGTATATAATTTGTTACATATTCCTATGAAAAAAATTATATTTTTCACAAATGAAGTCGTGGGAAGTGGTTGGGATTTTATAAAATTAAAAAAAAAAAAATCTTTAATAAGTATTAGAGTAATTACAAATTAATCGAGACAAAGTCTATAAATATGTTGGTTTCAAGGAAAAAATAGTGTATAAAAATGTTATTATGAATTTAAATAATTTCCTCCAGGGATGTTATGCTCTCTCTACCACCCTCTCTCCCTCGAGGCCTCGTACTAGTCTTATTTCCGGGAAGAGAACAGAGCAATTTTGAGGTAAGTTTTTTGATTTCATGGCGATGATGTTTTCGCATATTTACCTTTGAGATTTATTTTCTCGCTCTTCATTTTTCCCGATTGAGTGTTTATGGGGACCGTCTTTACGTTATAGATTGATTTTTCAGATTTTTAAGTTCAAATCACGGAAATAGAAAAAGAAACGGGAGGATTTGATCGACGGAGTACTCCTGTTTGTTAGGTTATAGATAGATTGAATTGCGCTATTGTAATTGATTTCTAGGGATTGATTCGGTGTAATCTGTAATTTCCATTGATTCGGTTTATAATTACAGGAAAATTAATGCCACATTCTGATTTAGTTTGATGAAGAGTACGTTAGATTAAGAGATCATGTATTCTGGCAAGGAAATTGTCGGCGTAATTTATCCAAGTAGAAGGACTGGTGATTTAATGTTGCATTCTCAGTCATTGGAGATTTTGTGAATCTTCAAGCTTTTTTGGTAACAGACTTTGTGTTGTCTTCTAACTTGTTTGATTATCGTTTACAATTATCTTCTGACAGCATGGATCCGCCTGGTGATGGTGTTGGGCTTCAACCCGAAAAACTTGAAGAAGAAAAAGAGGGTGGGCCTTTGCTTCATTGTGATCTTTGTGATGCCAATGTAATATACAAAATAGCACAGGCTTTTCTTCCTGGTTTGGCGTCAGCATGTATTGACAACACAACTGGCGGCCTCTTTAAAACCCCTGCTGCTGTGGCTGCTGAGATTCGAAAAGAAATGGTTGACTACCTTATCCTACGAAGTGAAAATCTTGTGGCTGAGTCGGTGGTCCTAGAAGGTTTTCCAGACGTGGAAGTATCTCTAGATCCATATGATATTATATCTGATTTTGTTGATGACTTCGTGAGTTCAAAACGAAATTTCTTCAGTCGAGTTTCAGGGTGGCTGCTGAGTGATAAAAGGGAAGACTGGATAGACGATTTTGTCCAAGAGATGGAAGTAAATGGTTTTTGGTTGATGAATAGAAGGAGCATAGTTGCACAAACACTCTTGAAAAATCTCGACTTCAGAAATGTATATCATTGCAATAAAAACTTTAAGTCTGTAGAAGATTTAGAAAAGCACAAGTCAGACTGCAGTTTTAGGACTGTGACTTGCTCGAATGAGGGATGTGATTCTTCCTTTAGTGTTGCTCAGATGGAGCAGCATGACTCTATTTGTCCTTTTAAAATTCTTCAGTGCGAGCAGAATTGCCCTGCCATCATCATGAGGCGCGAAATGGACAGACATTGTATCACTACGTGTCCAATGAAGCAAGTGAAGTGCCCTTTTTACTCGGTAGGTTGCCAGTCTACTGTTCCTCAATGTACGATTGAGCAACACAGGTCTGAGAGTCTTTTGTCCCACTTGCTATACATTCTACAAATTCTTCACAAGGAAGCATCAACAGAAGATCTGAAGGATAGGGCAAACGAGCTGGAAAAGGTAACCTATTAAAAACTGTGGACATATGCTACTCCAAAAACTCCATCATTGATTCAAACTTAAAAAAACATTGAAGTAGTTAACAATTCAACAACATCAAAATTTTAACACTATTCTGTTTCTGGCCATTTCATGAAATAAATGGATGTTTGTAAGACTTTGCAGCCATCACCCTATTTTTTTCTGTTCACAAGCCTCTCTCTTCTTATGCAAGTACTATAGTGTACATGGAATGAAGCATCTATTATCATATTGAATTGTGGAAAGCAGGGTACATTGTTGCCACAAACAATATGCCCATGGCTACATCAACTCAAAGGATTCGTTGAAGTTAGAGCAGTTCTACATTATTTAGATTTTTTTATCTTTCATCTTATATTCTTTGGCCGTTTTTCTCTCTTTCTGCCATGTTTTTTTTGTTTTGTTTTGTTATCACTGTTTTCTTAATCTAATTAAGATGATACCAGTTTGAGTGGAAATGAATGTTGAGTTCGTTGTAATTAGTGTGTGGAGTTAGTATTTACTTATGTATTGTTTCTTATGACAGGTAGCTTCTCCTGGACGATTAACATCAGCTCGTGATGCTAGATCTTTGACATTTGTGGTGAAGGATCTAGAAGCGAAAATTGGGCCCTTAAAGGTAAAGACAATTGCAAAACCTGATGAAGAAGATACAGATTCGATTGACAAAGAGGAGGAGAAGACAGACAAGGCGCCTAAACGTGTCAGATTTGATGGGATTCCAAGTGGAAAGGAAGACTCGCATTTAATGGAACCATCTATGAATGAGAACACTCCATTACTAATTAACAAGGAAGAGGTGGTTGCTGTGCAAGAAAAGTTGGAAGAATCACCAGATGAAAGAGAAGAGGATCTAGGGACACCAGAAAAAGTTGATGAGCAGATGGGGAAGGTTGATCCCATTGAAGGAGAAAATTCTGCATCACCCGTTAAACGTGATGAGCTCACAAAATCAGTTGCTGAGGAGGTAAAGTATGTTGAATCAAATGGATCACCTTCTGGGGAAGCTTCAGGTGGGGTCTACACAACAGTTAAGGATGAAATCTCGATTGATTCGCCTCCTGGGGAAGTTATCAATAGTAAAATGTTAACTGAGTCACCTCCTGGGGAAGTTATCAATAGTGAATTGATAACCTTGTCACCTCCTGGGGAAGTTATCAATAGTGAATTGATAACCTTGTCACCTCCTGGGGAAGTATCAAGAAGCGTCAAGGATGAAATCTCAATTGATTCACCTCCTAGGGAAATCCCAGCTTTCAATAGTGAAATGTCCACCGAATCACCTCATGGGGAAGTATCAACCACAGCTGTTGAGAAACAAGTCTTTGAATCGACCGATAAAGAGGAAGGCAAAGAGTCTGCTCCTGGTGAAGAAGAGGCAGATTTATTAAACTTAGCAGAATTGAGAGTGGAGGAGGATGCTACGCATAAGCATTCATCCTCGTCGTCATCATCTTCAAGTTGATGGATTTTTGTATGTCAAAAGCAAAAGGTGTGTTGAGGTGACTTGGTAGTATGTGATTCGAGTTGTCCCTTTGATGGAGCTTTGATACCAAGTATCTTCTTCTTCCAATAAATTTAATTTTTTCATAATTTTGAGTTGGAAACTTTCACACATGAGTATGTTGTTTAAACTTTGGATCATGTACAGATACCCCATATTTCCTTACAAAGAATGGGTTGAAAGTTTATTTGAACGATTGAGTAGCAGCTACATAGTTGAAAATGAGTTGATTATGTAGCTGCATTTTGTATTTGTATACTAGTATTTCTCTACATCTGTCGTATAAGTCGGTGTAGCGCGTCAAAAGCATAAACGATAGGTTCCGTACGGACAACGTACGTTAGCTGCCTGGGCGGCTGTGTTGCATGTTTGTTATCTTCATTAATCTCACTTCACTTTACTCACTCACAGTCACAGTTAGTGTGTTTGACTAGCCGGTAAGTTCTTCCATTCATAATTAATTTAGGTATTTTGAACGCACGGCACGATTACTAACTCCAAAGCGCATATAATACAATTATTAGCCTATGGGTTCTTTAACTTACCGACATAAAGCTTTATATACAATCATATGTTTATCCATTTGCGCTAGCTGAGAATCTAATCAATCTTTGATTTCTATAAGAAAATTCCACCCATACAAAAGATGAAAAGTAGGAATTTTCAATTAAAATACTTAATAATAATAATATGTTAGTGATAGTGGTAGCTGTGATTTTGTTTTTTAGTCAGCACAAAATTAACTTTTGAAATTTCCCAGAAACTCTTCACGAGTGGAAAGACGAGCCATGCTTATTTGGAAGGATTTGTGGAAATACAAAACATTGACTAATTTTAACTTTTACTTATATAGAGTTTACCAAAAATAAAATAATAAATTTTGACCCCTAATTCTACAGGTCACTTTCGTGGAATTTTATAGCCTTTACTAATCTGAATCTTTGGTAAGGATTCCAGTAACAACTAAAGTATGTAACTACTATAGTTGTGTTCATATTCTATTTATTTTGAAATGTTTGACCAAAACTTCCTTTCTAATAGACTTAACACTAATGGGATGAAATTGTATATTCTAATTTTAAAAAAAATGAATGACCTAAACAATGTAAGATATGGATTTTTTTTTTTTTTTGAGTTTAAGGTAAAATTAATTTGGAGGACCAACTTCACTGTCTAGTAACACTTCTAAGTTCGAAGTTTACACCAACGAGAAATTTGAGTTAGTTTAAGGTAAGATATGAGTTTAATTGGTGTTATATGGCATAGTTAGCAAATTTAATTGGGAGAATTGTGATGAAAGTTCCTCCACATTTACATATTAAGAACACGTGGTTGGAATTGGTTCAACACTCTGACTGACTCTCTTTCTCTACATTGTCCTTTTCCATCTCCTTCTCTCTATATATAGATTTAGTTTCAATGACACCTAAATTATAATTTGAGGGACAGTGGTAGAGAGAGATCTGTGTTTTCTGTTTCACTATTTTAAGAAACAAACTGTCATAAATTACCTCACATTCTCTCTAAACATTTTTTTCTGCAGATTTCATATTGTTTCCAGTCAGTCACGTTGCTGCATTTGTTTTGTACCAAACATTCTTTCATCCCAGCCGAGCGAGGTAATTGATGATACCTTAAATGGTTGTATTAATACTGTTGTATTGAATGTTTGTTTATGGGAAAAGGGATTTAATATTAAATGATATGATGATTTGTGTATGGTATGGTTTTACATTTTGCATTTGATTCATGAATATTTGCAGGCTATAGTGGTAGGATATATCCCGGGGAATGGGAATCACGTATTCCTGCCCATTTGCGGATTTTGACGATCTTGAGTCTGATCGGTTGAAGAAATCGTCGTCGTCGTTGTCCTCGTCGTCTTTTGGTTCTGGAAAGTTGATCCTTGAAGGGTCTCTTAGTTTTGGAGGAGGAGGGGACTTGGAGGCCAAAATCTCACTTGAGGAGGAGGCTAATCCCATGGTGAGAACAGTAAGTTTTGAAAACAATAACAATGTCCCTGACAAAACAAGTGTGCCTGCACCTGAATCTGGTGATTCTAGACATCATGAAGCAGCTTTGACGTTGCAAAAAACGTACAAAAGTTTTCGAACTCGAAGGCAGCTTGCTGATTGTGCTGTTCTAGTGGAACAAAGATGGTTAGTTAACACTTTTCTCATCCCTTTAACAAAATGTTGTGCTTTGAGTATTAATTTGGTGTCATTCTGCAGGTGGAAGCTGTTAGACTTTGCTGAGCTCAAACTTACGTCCATTTCATTCTTCGAGATTGAGAAACCCGAGACTGCTTTGTCACGCTGGTCAAGGGCGAGAGCCAAAGCCGCTAAGGTGGGGAAAGGTTTGTCGAAAGATGACAAGGCTCGAAAACTTGCTTTGCAGCATTGGCTCGAGGCTGTAAGTTGCATGCACTGTCTGTCTTTCTTTGCGTTTTTTTCTTCAAACGAACGGGCGTTTTTAACACTTTGTCTTTTTAGATTGATCCTAGGCATCGGTATGGTCACAACCTACAGTTTTATTATGCCAATTGGCTCCAATGTGAGAGCAGGCAGCCTTTCTTTTACTGGTAAGGTTTGATCTCTACACCCAACGATTCGTTTTATCATCGTGATGATATACGATAGTATCGTAATGCTTGCAGGCTAGACATTGGGGAAGGTCGGAATGTTAATCTAGAGAGGTGCCCCAGGCCAAAACTTCAACAACAATGCATAAAATATCTTGGTCCTGTAAGATACTTAAAATTGAACTTTTAGATATCCTTAAAACTGAACTTATATAGTAATCTGACTGCATAATGATGCAGGATGAGAGAAGTCACTATGAAGTGATGGTAAGTGATGGGAAGTTCACATTCAAGCAGAGTGGGAAGCTTCTGGATACGAGGGAAGGCCCCGAAGATGTGAAATGGATCTTCGTTCTGAGTGTGTCGAAGATTTTATTCGTTGGGCAGAAGAAAAAAGGCGTGTTTCAACACTCGAGTTTCTTGGCTGGTGGGGCGACGTTGTCAGCTGGACGCTTAGTTGTAGAAGACGGTTTTCTTAAGGTGAAACCAATCACTTAGATACTTGGATATGATGATTGGAAATACTGATGATTTTGAATAATTGCAGGCAGTTTGGCCTCACAGTGGGCATTATCTGCCAACAGAAGAAAATTTTGATGAATTCATGGAATTTCTTTTGCAACACAATGTGGATCTGAGTGGTGTTCAGGTAATAAAGATTTGTTTCTGTGTAGATTATGGATGTTGGTTTGATTTTTCTTTTCTTTTTTTTGTTGTTGAATGCAGAGAGCACCTGATAATGAAGAGGAGGAAGGTGATTTTAGCCTTCGTAGTAGCAAATCAGTACCAGACTTGTCTGTTACGAGAAAAGACCACGAGTCGAGCAAGAGATACTCGAAGGATGCAGAACACCCACATGGTCCGATATCAAGGTGGTCGAGGAAGCTACACTCGAAAATAGCTCTGCTCCAAATCCCGGCTAGGGAGGACATGCACGAGGCGTTTTTAACGCCAAAGGCAGGAAGCCCTTTCGGGGGGGTTAGAGGTCTGGGAAGTCCAATGGAGGGATATGAGACGGCTGATGAGTCTCTATCAGAGGAGTCGGACACAGAAATTCATAGGGTGTCGAAGCAGAACTTGTTCAGCGATGAAGACGTGGAAGAAGAATTCAAGGAGCCGGTCCCAAAAGAGAAGATTATAAAGAGAATAAACTCACACAAAGGCATGAAATCGTATCAGTTCGCGAACCAGTTGTCTTGCAGATGGACGACGGGAGCTGGGCCACGAATCGGATGCATGAGGGATTATCCGTTGGAGCTCCAGCAGCGCGTGTTAGAGGATGTCAGTTTGTCTCCGCGAAGACGTGGTGCCGGTGGCATTCCACCTAGAGAAAAAAGCTCACTTGCAGCTATCTCACCAAATTAATGTGAAAACTGAACCACTTTTTTTTTCCCTTCAAGATTGCTAATTCAATTACTTTGTAGTATTATAATTAAGTTAAAAAGGAAGCAGAATCTCTGGACTGTTTACATTAACCAAAAACCATACTCCCACAACACACAATAGACAGGATCCACTTAGAAACTGCATTGTGAAGTTCTGTCCTCGCTCACGGAAGTACTAGACGAATGGGAATAATGCGTACTCCGTATAAAACAGATTCCATATGAAACGATAAAAGTCCCCGATTGCTTCCTGCAAGAATCAAGTGTATGAATTTCAGTGTCGTAATCTGGAAAATCCCAGAAAATAAAACCCTAAACTGCAGGGAGTTCTGCTGGTATTTGTAAATAAAATCATTAGGAGGAGGCGAAAACAGCCATGTTACCGCTGAGAATACTTCTTAACATCATAAACAGCTTAATACTCATGCTAGTAAAACAAATGTAACCAGAAAATAGCACACGACATGGACGTACCTGGGTATAGTTTGCCTTTTCCAGTACCCATGCCTGCAAGACACGAACGAACCAAATATTTACAAAAACAATTTATACAAGTACATATAAGCAGATAAATATCATGGGAAGAGGGTAATGGAATGTAAACAATACTTCAAATATACCTGAAAAGTTAAGCATAAAGCCAACGTAACATGTGAAGGTATCATCAAGCTTCTCTTAAAGGCCTGCCACACGTTACCAAAAAGTATTACATTTTGAGTCATCACATATTTAGGTTCATTGATGATACGAGAAAGGCGCTTGCAATGTAAGTCAGAGTTACCTGAGGCATGTATATTGCCGCCAAAACAGCACCAATGTAGTTTACCAACAGAAGCCCAGACCCAAGCAGCGCAATATTTCTCACACCAAGCTTTGTTGCCAAAGTAGATATCTGAAACCTATCAATTCAGTTATCAGATAGGCATCTTTTTCTGGTAAGGACCAAATGTAGCAATCTAAAAATTTGTGAACGATAACTAGTAGGACACTATAATATGATAGAAACCTTCCCATTGAAGAATGCATTCAGACAAACAAAGATTGATGTTAACATGCACTAGCTAAGCATATGGGATAGAAATAGATGAAATCAAGAACAAAAAAAAAAGTCACACTTCCACGCACCAGTTGCATCTGTATAATTTCATTCAATTTGTAATATCACATCACTTATCAAGTAATATAACTACGCTTATAAAGTAATACCACAACATTTTACACGTGCAAACACGACGAATTTGTGTGGAAAAATGTCGTGGTATTACTATATAAGCGTAGTGGTATTACATGATAATTGACGTCGTATTTCAAAATTGCAAGAAATTACACTAGTTGCATGGGGTGCAACTTGTGCATACAAGAATTTGTCAAAAAAAAAAGGCAATAACATACTTACTTGCGATCACCCTCCACATCTGGAAGATCTTTAGTTATGGCAATAACAAGAGCAAACACGGTTACGAATGTGGTGATGAATGCAACTGGGGAGCTGGCGTTCAAAATATCAACATCAAAATTCAGTCCAGAAATCAAGCACAAACCAAAATTGGAAACTTGAGTGCATTATGATGTGGATATGCACGAGTCAATCATTGTATAGCAATTTACCTCCATTCAAATGTTAGACCAAGGGCAGCTCTTGTGGCATAATAGACACCGTAATTGAGGAGGAACCCTCGAACCTGTAAAACGGTTCCATGCACATTAATATATGGAACACTATATCTAACCCAATTAAGTAAATATGTCATGTTAGTCTTCAACTGGAAGTTCGTGTTTGAAACATAAATACAACTTCTTCTCTGTCTAAGCTAAATAAAATGCTATCATTGAAAAGAAAAGAAAAATTTATACCGTGGCTATTATTAGAAATGCAGCGACGGGATATTTCTTCAACCGAAATGGGGGAACAGAATAGATCGTCCCAAGGAAAAGGCCAAGGCAGTAAAGAGAAGTGATGAAAGAACCAAAATTTAGGCCAACTACAAGAAGACCGGCAGCAGCAAATGATAACACCAAGAACCATGCAGACCTTTCTGAAAGATCTCCTGCGGCCATAGGCAAGTATGGTTTGTTCACCCTGCAATTGGAAGAGAAATGTTGATGCATCATGAATAGGAGTGACATCAAATTAAATGTACATTTTTGTCCCTTACTTGTCAATACCAACATCATATATCTGATTAATGCCCACTATATAACCATTTCCACAGATGAGAGCTATAACCCCCGAAAGTGCCTTGAGCAACAATGACCACCTTATCAAATCTGGATTCTCGATCAACGCTCTGGATACTAGAGAACTGTAAAACGTATACAACTACATCAACTAAGATGCTATAACTGGAGAAAAATAAAAAGTAGACATTGAGAAATGCATTTAAAAAAATAGCTCACACAGATCCTAATGTCGTTCCACGTATGGTGTGGGGCCTTAGGAATCGCCAAAATGCATCTCCGAATTGGAAAAACTTATTCAGCTGTGGATCAGTGCCAGCAGCATCAACTCTAGAGCAGGCCTGACAATTTAATTTTATCTTGATGAGCTATGATAAAGAAATTGTTCATTTCGAGCAGAGTACAAATAGTTTGAATAAGGTAATGCCAACAGCAAGTACATAGATACAGGACAATTCAATTGAAAATCCTTGACAATAATTATAATTGAAAACTTTCAATTTCTTCAACAAACCAAACTGGTAAATACTCCCTCCGTCCAAACTTAATAAGTCTAATTTCATTTTTAATCCGTCCAAACTTAACATGTATGTCTCAGAATGAAAATACTCCCTCCGTCCCGTGATTATTTGCACACTTTCCTTAACGAGCGTCCCAACATTTGCACACTCTAAAAAAGGAAATAACTCACATAATTTTTACCAATATTACCCCTCCTTTATTTTACTTGGGCCCACAACTTAACTCAATTTATAACTTTAGTCAAATCTTCACTCATTTTAGTCAATAAATTACCAATAATACCCCTCCTTTATTCTATCATACACATCACTATATTCCATTTTCTTAATTTTCGTGCAGGTCAAACCATGCACAAAATCACTTTATTCTTAATAAGTGGACCCACCATAGCCCATAATACCTTCCAATTTATCTACTTTACAGCAATCATGTGAAGCTTAAAGCCAGAAACAGTAGCAGGAAATGATGAATCATGAAATAAGTATGTGATGCATTTGCTTTTTGGACTGGAGATTCATAACAAATTAATCCAATAGACAACAAAAAAGTAAAACCAGTTAAATTAACCGAAATCAAACACATGGAGTGCATTTCCAAGAATTGAAAGCACTATCGGGGTAAATCAATCCTTGTTCCCTACTACAAATACATAATAAATAATAAGGAATTAAACATACCGAGATGAAATGTGGGGTTTTGATTGTGGTTGAGAGCCTTGGGGAGGGGAAGTTGATATTTTGGAAGAGAGTTGAAGAAGAAGAAGAATGAGGAATTTTGCAGAAATGGAGTTGCGAAGGAGAATTAGTAATGAAAGAGGGCCTCTTGGAACAAAAACTAAAACTGACAAGGCTGTGGGATGAGGTTGAAAGCAGCTCCATATCCGATCAAACTTGCGGATGCTACTCTCTCAATTACTCTGTTTTTTTATTCAAACAAAATTTTTTTTTCTTTGGAGAGGTTGTTTTTTTTTATTCAAACATAGATTAAATAAAAGATGGGATTTTTGGTGTACTTGTGGTGATGGGTATTCTTGTTTTGCCCTTGCCAAATGCCTTTCTTCCTTGGTCATTTTTGGGGAGGGAGGGTATATCGGTAATAATAATTTTTTGCAATCAATACTTAAGGCGGTCTTTGTTTTGGGATTGACCAATCCGGATTTAGATTGGCCCAATCTGAATTCAATCTCCCTTAATTCATTTTAATCCAAATACAAATTCAAATACCAATCTGTCCCTATAATACACTTATACACCTATTTTTATACCATCAAATCACTCATTCTCTTTCCTACTTTTTTGTCTCTCTTACTTTTCTTTCACACACTCATTCTCTCTCCTACTTTCTTCCCTCTCTTACTTTTCTTTCACTATTAACAATAATAAAATATTATAACATCATTTTGATGTGTCATAAAGTTAAATCTACCCCTACTTCTCAATCATTAACCAAACACAACTTACACACAATTACTATTCATGGATTACCAAATCTCAATCCAAATTCAATCCAAATTAAGATTGAGAAATAAAGATGAATGTAATTTTATTTCAGATTAAAAGTGATATTAAGATTAGTTAATAATATTGAGTATTAAATAAGGATATAATAAGAATGTAAGACTAAATTTTATATGTTCAAAGAATTTGCAATGGTTGGTGTGAAAAAGAAAAGTAAATTTTGAGTATTTTTTAATCTCCAAAACTAAATTTAGTTCTATCAATTATTTGTTGATGAAGACACTAAGGCGGTGTTTGTTTTGGGATTAATCCGGATTTGGATTGGTTCAGTCTCAATCCAATCTCTCTCTATCCATCTTAATCCAAATACAAATACAAATTCAAATATCAATCCACCCATATAATACACCTATACACCTATTTTTATACAATTAAATCACTCATTCTCTTTCCTAATTTTCTCTCCTTCTTTCTTTTCTCTCTTACTTTTCTTTCACTATTAACAATAATAAAATATTATAACATCACTTTTGATGTGACATAAAGTTAAATCTACCTCTACTTCTCAATCATTAACCAAACACAACTTACACACAATTATTATTCATGGATTACCCAAATCTCAATCCAAATTAAGATTGAGAAATAAAGAAGAATGTAATTTTATTTCCGATTAAAAGTGATGTTAAGATTAGTTAATAATATTGAGTATTAAATAAAGATATAATAAGAATGTAAGACTACGTTCAAAAAATTTGCAATGGTTGGTGTGAAAAAGAAAAGTAAATTTTGAGTATTTTTTAGTCTCCAAAATTAAATTTAGCTTTATCAATTATTTGTTGATGAAGACATTAGGGCGGTGTTTATTTTGGGATTAATCCGGATTTGGATTGGCCCAGTCCCAATCCAATCCAATCTCTCTCAATCCATCTTAATCCAAATACAAATTCAAATAACAATCCACCCCTATAATACACCTATACATCTATTTTTATACATTTAAATCATCCATTCTCTTTCCTACTTTCTTCTTTCTTTTACTTTTTTTTTTCACACACTCAATCTCCCTCCTACTTTCTTCTCTCTCTTACTTTTCTTTCACTATTAACAATAATAAAATATTATAACATCACTTTTGATGTGACATAAAGTTAAATCTACCCCTACTTCTCAATCCTATTCATGGATTACTCAAATCCTAATTCAATCCACCACAATTCAAATCAATTCCAAACCAAACACCACCTAACGTTTATTGATCTAATTTTTTTTTTGTTCGGACACTGGTAGAGATTGAAAAATAAAGATGAATGTAATTTTATTTCAGATTAAAAGTAATGTTAAGATTAGTTAATAATATTGAGTATTAAATAAGGATATAATAAGAATGTAAGACTAAATTTTATATGTTCAAAAAATTTGCAATGGTTGGTGTGAAAAAGAAAAGTAAATTTTGAGTATTTTTTAATCTCCAAAACTAAAATTAGCTCTATCAATTATTTGTTGATGAAGACACTAATGTGTTTTTCCTTGAACACGTAAATGTTTTTTGGAAAAAATAATTGAGAATTGGGCTGGGCTGGGGCTATATTTTAGGCCCAATGAGAGCTCCTGATCCAATCCAATTATATTACTGGCCCGAATTGCCAGCTTTAAGCAGCAGGAGGTATGCTTCTTAACAAAAGTGAAAGATTAGTTAATACTAATGGTTGCAATATCAATCAACACACATGTATTATGTATGTATGTATGTATATTACTGCAAAAACAAAGAAATACTGTATAGATTAGATTGAGGAGCAGTCCAGGTATATATGCTCTTCTTTGTTATGTCCCTAACTATATATTAATGGTGGTTAGGACATTAAACTAATTCTATTCAAATTCAAATTCAACGCTAGGTAGCTCCCTCTTGGATTATTAGCAGCATTACGCATGAATTAACTACTCCCTTCAGCAGCAGAAAAAAGATTCCTTCAATTCAATAGACTAAAGTGACCCCCTCATTCTCATTATTTTAGATTGCAATATTCCAATCTACAAGTCAATATTCCTTTTCAAGGTTCAGCCAAAATAGCCCTTTTGATGATCATGACATGTTTAATCAAATAATCTCCTCCCCTGAAAACGACAATCAATCACTCTTCTCCAATTCCACATCTATCCCCCTAAAAGATGCCATTCAATTACTAACAATTTTAAATACTTCCTCTGTCCCGTTTCGTGAGAAGCTAGAATAAAATAATGAAATGTGAGAGTACGTAGTTTATTAAAATACACTTCAATTAAAATATTACACTATTTTTTCTTAGACTAAACCAACTTGTCATTTTATATTAAACACTCTTCTCTTTGGAGCGTTTCTAAGGATTCCTAATTTGCCTCCACGTGGCAACCTCTCCTGCTCTCTCACTAATTATGCTACATAGACCAAGTCCTCTCCACAATTAACTAGCTTATAAGTAGAAAGTCACTTTCATTCTCTTATATATTAACAAGAGTGATGCAACTCCATTAAGAATTTCATAACAAACAAACACAAAACAACAAAGTTTAAGCTTCTATATAAATACAATAACAAGAAAAACTAAGGCAATAATTTCACAATGGAAATCCAGTTCCAACAGCAGCAGAAACCAGCCAAAACGAAAGCAAGAAACAAGGGCGTCGTCAACAACAAATTCATCGGAGTGAGGCAAAGGCCATCCGGAAGATGGGTTGCTGAGATTAAAGACACAACTCAGAAAATCAGGATGTGGCTTGGAACTTTCGAAACAGCAGAAGAAGCTGCACGTGCCTACGATGAGGCAGCCTGCCTTCTTCGTGGATCAAACACGCGCACAAATTTCATCACTCAGGTGTCTCATAACTCCCCCCTCGCCTCGCGTATCAGAAATCTCCTCAACAACAAGAAAACCACAAAAGAGAAGAAGCAAAAGAGCCAAGAGTCAACCCCAGAAATCTCCTCAACTACAAGTCAAGAACTTGATTCCAGTACCAGCAGCTGCATAACAAGTCCTGCTGCTGATACTACAACAAGCAGTGCTGAGGTGTCGTTTTCATTTGACGACGTGTACAAGCCTGATCTGAGCAATTGCACGGTGGCAGCAGCTCAATCGTGGGATTTTGCTCAAGAGTTGATGGAGTTGCCTAAGAATGTGAACTTGAGTGAAAATACTGATGATGAGTTGTTGGAGTTCGAGCGAATCAGAGTCGAACGACAGATTTCAGCGTCGCTTTACGCTATAAATGGTCTCCATGAGTACATGGAGACCGTGTATGATCCCAACGAACCGTTGTGGGATCTTCCTCCTCTCTGTTCCCTCTTAAGCTAAATGCAATCATCCATTTTTCTCACTTTATCATGTGTTCTGATCTAATTTGTGGCTTGAATAGGTACAAGTTTTTCTCCCCATGTACATGTTTAACATTATGAGAAGAAAAAAAAACTTGCTAAATCTTGTTTAAAAAATTATGATGCAAAGAATTGAAGAAGGATACAAATTCCAATCATTTATTCAACAATTCAATCTCCAATGATTCATACAAATACAATAACATAGAGCAAGATGCAAACAACACTTAAAAGGATGGAATTCGCTGCATCATCCATTTGCACTACTGAAATCTACATTTAAATTAATAAATTGAAGGGGGGGTGTCCTTAACAATGCTGGAGGTGCAGATAGTGAAAATCCCAAAAAATGAAAGTGAAAAACAAGGATAATAAAAATCCCCAAAATGAATGTGGTAAACAGAACAGGGGAGTAACGCAATCAAAATAGCAGCAGCAAGTATGGGCATAAAAGCGGTGGCTCTCATCTCCGGCGCCGACAACGTCAAAGGCTCCATCCAATTCATCCAACACACTTCTGGTATTTCAATTTTCCGATTAGTCTCAGCATCAAATTACATAGAATCCTAAGCAATCTGAGAATTCAATTCTAATGATGTGTGTATTAGGTACCCATGTGAAAGGCACAATTAGTGGACTGCGCCCCGGACTCCATGGCTTTCATATTCACGCTCTTGGCGACACCACCAACGGCTGCAATTCCACTGGTAATCGCAAACTACACTTTCTAATTTGAAGCTCACAATCTGTTTATTGATTATTAGCGTTATAGACCAAGGTTTAGGACTTACTAGAAGACATTTCTGAATTTGTTAGCCGCTTCTGCGCTGTTTGTATATAGACTCTGTTTGGAAGTAGTGCAATTTGTTTGAATTACTTCCATCCAATTTTCAGGACCTCACTACAATCCATTAAAAAAGGATCATGGATCTCCCTTAGATGATGAGCGCCACGCGGGTGAGCTGGGGAACATTGTGGCCGGTTCAGATGGTTTGTGTCTGATTGGTCTATTGAATTATTAAGCAAATTTTATCAGGTAGATTAAATCCACTTTCTAATGTTGCAGGGGTTGCAGACATTTCCATCATTGATAGGCAGGTAATTACTATCAATGTTTCATCATCTGTGATTGCTGCCGTTTTTCCTTTCCCTAATTGCATGAAACTCCCCGTGGTTTGGAAATGTTGAGCTATCCCACTTCGTCTTGACCATTGCAAAACTATGAGACAGTGAAGATCCCAAGTGCTATACCTAACATTATACCCACATTTATCATAATTATAAAGTGCCATACATTATTAAATTTTAAGGTTCAGCAATTGTTGGAATATGAAGTATATATACTCAGGTAAATGGTTAATTGTACGAAAATCCCTCGTGGTTTCGAAATGTTGCACAAGTGGTTAATTGCATGAAACCCCCAGTGGTTTATAAATCAAGTGAATTCTCCCTTCTTTTTTTCAAAAACGAGTTAACAGTTTTACCTATTTCCTCTATTTTCCTATCATTGTATGGCCCTTTATAATTATGATGAGTGTGGTTATAATGATAGGTATAGCGACTTGGGGTCTTCTTCACTGTCTCCCAGTTTTGCAATGGTCAAGACGAAGTGGGATAGTACAAGTGGTTAGAACACCACTATCTATACCGTGAGGTCATGGGTAAAATTAGTTATTGTTGTGGTTGCATCAGTTTTGTATCACACAGCCTTTCGTGAGCTGTAGGGTTCTTTGCTAGTGAAAATAGCACCTGACTGTTGCAAGGACAGGGCTGCAGTTAGAAGATATTAACATCTTGAGAACACTATAATCTAGATAACCGTACTCCTTTCCATGTCAAGATTTTAATAGGAGAATAAGGTTATTCAAAAATAAATACATATACGGATATGTGATACCTTTACTTTGATGGTCAATAAATCACAGATTCCACTTAGTGGCCAGCATTCCATTTTAGGAAGAGCTGTTGTCGTCCATGCTGATCCCGATGACCTGGGAAAAGGTATAATCTAATCATACCAGAAGAAGAATGATCTTTTACTGTATGCGAATTGACTTGTTATGGCTGTTGTAGGTGGACATGAACTCAGCAAGGCAACTGGAAACGCAGGTGCAAGAGTTGGATGTGGTAATATCTGATATGTGATTTATCTACTTGAGTTACGGTTATCTGATATGTGATTTTTCTACTTGAGTTACGGTTTTCCTGAAACTAATATGGATGATAGTGACACAAATCGGGTAAACTAAATAAAAAACGATTCAATGAGGGTTATCAGCAGATTTTTGTTAGGCTATGATCATTCTGAAAGTGGTATTTGCTGATTATTTTGAGTTATGTTTTGCAGGGATTATTGGCCTCCAATCTTCTGTTTAGAAGTGAACGTCAAGACCATGTACTGATATAGCTCATAACCTGGGCTGCAACACCACACTGAAATAATTGCAATCAAACTGTAACTTATTAAATCAAGGTTATCAATTATATTTTGAGTCTTTGACAACCACTTTGGTTGAAATGAAATATTCTGATGCGTCCTTGGTTTCCTATATTGTACCGTTGAAAACTATCCATGTGTTTTTGACCATGGAGGTTAAGGAGTAAAAATATAAAGAAATGTGAAAATAATTTGTCAAAAACATGGTAATTTAATTGGAATAATTTTTATGGGAATTGAGAGAGTATTTACGTTAAAAAAATGCTTCATCCATCCAATTTATATAGGTTACTTTCCATCTTGAAGTTAGAAGTTCAGACGAATTTCAATTAGATATGAACTAAAGAGATGAAATTTGTAAATTTCTGAGCATAGATTTGGGGTGAAATTGAAAAGGATATGTCAGATCAATATTGTATTCTTTGCCGGTAGAAATGTGTAATAAAGTGAGGTGAAAATTAAATAGATGCATACAGCAAGGGGATGCTGGATTGTAAAGTAAATTGCAGGAGTGCATAACATTCAAAAGTATATGAATACATTGCAAGTAACCTTGAGCTCTGAACATATAATCCACGACAAAACACAAGGACAGGACGGGATAACTATCACCCTCTGATCCAAGTATTACGATAGGAGGAGTTGTCTCGTAGTGAAGCATCATGAGCTTTGTATTCCATCACATAGCCGTGGGGAAGCTTCAAATGTCGCTTGATTGAGTCTCTCAGTGCCATCACCGCCTGGTACAACATACAAAACCACTCATGTTTATTACAATATCCATAACCAAACAAACAAGCTTATAATTATAACATCTAACCTGATGATCAGATGCATTGCGGTTCCAAACACTCAATATATCCTCGTTAAAACGGATACTTAATACTGCACCACAAATATTATCCCCATAATCCAGTTGATCTCCTATTAATGCTAGAACCTGCAAGTCAATACATATTACTGAATGATAGATACTAACTGCTAAAAAACTTCTTTTTTTCTATCAAGGTGCAAATACATTGCCTAAGGAGACAATAAAACACTTAACACTTCACCTAATAAACAAAAGAATAAGCTACTGAGCACTGTTTCCACCTAACAGTACTCAGTATTAGAAAAGTTAAAGGAAGCTAAATAAACACAGGAACACCAACATCGTGGTTGTGGGTTTTTGCAAGGCTGACAAGCAAACAACTCTGATTTCCATAAATACTTTCACAATCACACGTCAGCATAGACAGTTATAGTGTATCAACATAATTAAATGATTTGAATCTTTGTATTATGTATTTATTCTCCATACCAGGTCCTCCCAGAAACGGCCTGATACAACCTTCTTAAATCTAATAATCCATTTCCCACCATTGCAGTTAGCAGAATCCTGATAAGAAAGAAATAATTAAAGAGAGACGTTCCTCTTGAAACAAAGAAGGAGAACAACCAAATAATACATACCTCCCATAGCGGACGGATACCCTCCTTGAATAAATGCAAATCTGTTGGGCTTGGCAAAGTGGAAGAACGGGCTAAGTGGCAATAGCAAACCCAGAAAGCTTCAACCTGAATTATGTAAAACGGATGCATTTGAGGATTCAGAAACTCAAGCTGAGGTGAAGTCTATGACTACAGCCAAGACAATTTGACATGCTCAATCATTCACTCAGAAAAGAGAAGCACTTACTGTACTGAAGTCCACGATCTTCTTAATATTATCCTCATATGATGTTTGAGTTCTGACTCCAGGAGTTCGGCGAGTGTACCAAAATACAAATTTGTGCTGAAGATCCGATGTGTATAGTATGATTAGAGAGAAAGCAGACAAAACTTGTCAACGAGGGTCCTTAGCAACAACTCCAATTGTTCACCCACTATCCAAATTCCATTCAACTAGTTGCAGATAGTTATTTGAGATGATTAAGAAAATTATGTTCAAAATACTAATGACAAACATCAAGGAAGGCTGCAACCTACTATAACATCATGAGATAACAATAGAGAATGTGCTCTTTTGAGGGTTCAAATGACAAAAGATATTTACTATCGTTCATTGATGCTTTTCTAGGCAATCTTTAGAGCTTATATACAGGTGAAGAAGCCAGTAAGGAAATCTTTTGCCTCATAATACTCGAACTGTGACTGTGTGAACTTCTGAGTCTCTGAATCGAGCTTATTCCCTCCTTAGGGTACTATTTATGGGAACAAAGTCAGCATCAAAATATTGGTTCATCTAATTTAATAAAGAAAAATAATTTTATTATTGCACAGGCCACAGGGTCTCCAAAAGTGTTTCTCAATGATTACATAAGACATAGAATATCTAAACCTAGAAAACTAATAAGAATCACATAAGACAAAATAAGAGAATATGCAGTTGTTTGAAATAATATCCTACACAGGTAGTTGGCCAGTTAATGAATCAGGAAACAAAAGTTATAAAAACTACTTTTAATCAACAAATTCAAAATACAACCGCAGGCAGAAATATTTATTGCCTTTCACTTTAATTCGATAAACAATGGAGCAATTTATTCAATCCGAAATCAGAATCAGCCAAACACTAGTGTTAGAACACAATATATAAGCCAAAAATGCTATTACAAATAGGCAAAACAAGTTAAACTGAATTCCACAGAGCCAAAATCGAAATTAAAGAAGGGAAGAGAGAGAACAGACTCTGAGAGGGTGGAGACCGGCCTTGAGATCGAGGGCATAGCGTTCTCTATCTTCGTCGGCGGTCGGCACCGTTTGGTTGTTATTGTTTCCGTCGAATTCCTTTTTTCCGGCTAATTCCATTGTAGCTGCGAAGCCCTAGCCCTCCCTCTCTTTCTCTGTTACCTTTCTCGGTGAGTATTATTTACAGTAGCAATTACAATGTTGCACTAGCACGTGAGAGTGTAAGTCGTCAAGTTGCGGATTGAAATTTGTAAGTGGCTTCAAATTGGGCTTTTTCGTGGACCATTCGAGTTGGGCTTTTTCAGGCCCGTTGGAGATAGATCCAGCATTCACTCCCGCTTGGCCCTGGCTATATACCCCTCCAGCCTTGTTAGATGTACTCCCTCGATTAATGTACTCCCCCTAAAATGTCATACGTTAGATGTACTCTCCTACAAAATACCTAATCTACCCTTATAAATACACTCCCCTCATTAAATCATAAATTCTAATTCTTTCTTATTCTACTCCCAACACTTCATACCTCTTCTTCTTCCTACCAACACTCGCGCCGCCGCCTCCAAGTACCGCCGCCCTCTTCCTCGCTGCGTGCCGCCGAAGGTGATTTTTCTTCTTCTTCCTACCAACACTCCATGCGCCGCCTCCTCCAAGCACCGCCGCCCCCTTCCTCGCCGCGCGCCGCCGTAAGTGATTTTTTTTTTCTTATTTTATGCTCAGGCGACGCGGCGACGCCCCCTTGCCCAGCGCCGCCCGCCGCTCTCTCTTCCCCTCGCGCGCCGCTCGCTGCTCGCTGGTCGTCGCCTTCCTCCCGCGCGAGCAGGTAAGTTTAGGATTTTAAAAAAATATATATATGTTGTGCGGCGACGCCGCCGCCTCCCTCCCACGACAACCTTCTCCCAAAACCTAAATCGGCCATGTAGCACTGCCTCCTCCCCCTCTTTCGCTGTGCCACGCTCCCCCTCTCCACACGACAGTCCGCGCATATTTTTTTTTTTTTTAACTTTCAACGAACCAGTGTCGACGGAATGCATTCTCGTCGGCAAATTGTTGTCGACGGAATGCATTGTCGTTTGCAAATTGTTGTCGATGGAATGCATTGTCGTTGGCAAATTGTTGTCGATGATAATGCATTTCTTCAACACTGGTTCGTCGAAAATTTTAAGTTTTTTTTTTCGACAAACTAGTGTCGACCGAATGCATTATCGTCGACGACAATTTGTCGACGATAATGCATACCGTCGACCCTGGTTTGTCGAAAATATGTTTTGGATTTTTATTTTATGATTTAAAATTTTTGTGTTGAAAATGAGTTGGTGTTGGTCGCCGGATGAGGAGGAGGCGGCGGCGACGACAACTATTAGGGTTAGGGTTTTAAAAGTGGGGGAGTGTATTTATCATGATTATTTTAATTTATTTTAATAAAGGGTAGTTTAGATATTTTACATTAATATTAAATTAATAAATGTAGAGGGGGAGTATACTTAACAGAGCTGGAGGGGTATATAGCCAACGCCCTCCCGCTTTTGTTTCCAAACCCAGTACATAACTTGTCTTTTTTAGTTTACCATTAATAAATAAATTGCTTTTTTTTTTTTAAACGCAAAAAAGAGTAATTATTCGAAAATTAGAGTATGCCTTTGTGTTTGGACGCTTTTTTAATAAAATATTAAAATTTTTAATATTTTAAAAAATAATTTAATATAATATTATTATTTGGATGAAGTTTAATAAAATATCAACGCCGCCCTTTCCCGTTCTTCAAACGTGGAACCTAAGTTATTTTGCACTGTGTCAGTTCCATGAAAGATTTGAAACTTTCCGTTTCTTCAAAAGTGAAACCTAAGTTTAACTTTTGCAGATTGGGTCAGTTGCAACTTGCAAGAAAGATCACAGTTGAAAAAGGCATCCTTCCTCCATATATTTAATATAACAATTTTTCATCATATATTTAATTTAATTAATTTTTATCCCTATTAATATTGGAGATAGGAATAAAACTAATCCACCTATCATATTTTTTAAAATCCGTGAAATTAAGTATTAGATCATCTTAATCTTATCTTAATTTTTTGATATTATGATGAGAAGCTTATAATTTTAATATTTTATATTTGTGAGATTATACTATCTTATCTTTAGTATTTTAAATTTATACCATCAAAAATATAATAATTATTATTTTCTTAAGATTAAATTTTAATTTTAGAATATTATAATATCATAAAGCCAATGTCCGGTATTGAATTGATTCTTTATAAGGAATCGATTAATGTGCAATTATAAGGGGTTGTCAGAGCGATGAGTGAGAAAGAAAGAGGCGCCCTGGAGCGCCATTGTTAGCGGCGCCCTTTCTTTAATCAATGACCGTTGACTTTAATCAAATAATTCTTTATCATACCACAATAAAATGAGGGAAGAGATAAAAGAGAATGGAAAATGACCGTTGACTTTAATCAAATAATAAATTAATTTATATATTTAATTTATCTTTATCATCACACAATAAATTAATTTATGTATTCAATTTATCTTTATCACATCACACAATATAATATACTTTCTCCGTCTCGAAATTACTTAAATAGTTTGACCGGACGTTATTTAATAAAAGTGTATTTAGTGGTTGATAATGTAAGATAAATGAGGGTATTCTAGATAATTTGATTATGTGTACAGTGATTTGATGATGTGTAAAGTGAAATTTATGGAAAAAATGAGTGACAAATTTAAAAATAAAATGATGTTGCGAGGTTATTAATTTTGTGTGAGACGACTTTTATATATAAAAAGTGATAATGTTTGAAAAAAAAGTGATTGTATTTAAGTAAAAAGTGAGTCACTTTAGTTAAAAATATTACTCCAGTCAACAACGGCGCTCCTTTCTTTCTCTCTCCTCTGGCCTTGCGCTCCTATTTATTTTGTTTAACCCAGTCAAAACACATATATTTTATTAAATAATTTTCTAAACATTAATATTTTATTAAAAAAGCCAACTTTCCACCTCTCTTGATTTGTGTTTTGCAGTATATTTTGTGTCTATTTTGTGTTTTATAGTTTGTCTTCAAGTATTTTTTATTTTTAAGCTTTCAAAGTTGTTTGAAGGAAGAATAAGAATAATGAATTTGTCATCAACAAATTTAAACTATTAAACAAAATCACCTTCAATCATTAAATTCTAATTTTAATTTAAAGGGAATCAATTTTTGGTTAATAATCTCATATAATTTTATATTTACATCTAGATTAAATAAACTAACCAAAGTAAAATAAAAATTGATAAATAGAATTCAAAATTTACAAAATAATTTATTTTAAAGTAACAAAACACCTAAATAAAGTTATTTAATACACAAGTTTATTGAATGATTAGTAATCGATTTAATTTAAAATATGTATACACAAGTTTCGTAACCTTATATTATATTTAAAAAAATGTAAAATTTGTTCAATTTATTTTATAAATTTTTTGTATTAAAAGTATAATATTCAATTTTAATTATTTTTAATAAATTTCGAATACATATGTGAAATAGATTTAATGTCTCAATAATTTTTATATTTTTTTAAACCAATAGTTTCTATGTTGATAGCGTAAATGAAAATAAGATAGTTTACACTAAACTTGAAAGATTTCTATTTGCGACAAAAGTACAATTTTATATTATTGTTCATTTATTTAAATAATATTAATACATTAATTTAAAGAAATAAAATTGTACACATAATTTATATAATACGTATTTATTAACATTTTTCATTTGATCACTGATGTAGATAAATATGTCGCTCTCGGAGGAGTCGACACGTGGAAACGGGATAAGTTATGATAGTTGTGATTAGGTTAATATACTGAAGAAACAGGATTAATACACCCCCTGGGCTCGAGTAGGGAAATTAGAGGAATCAAGGGAATTGGGTCTTTGGCCCATATACGGAGAAATTAATAGCCTTTGGGCCTGAAAAGATCAGGCCCACATATGGAACGCGTAATCACTCTTTCCTAGTCAAGATAAATGAGTGAGTCAAACCCACGAAAATAGGGGATGATATGCTCCAAAACCGAGTCTTCAGGGGAAAGCCCGATTCTTCAGGGGCTTGGAAGCTGGATTCTTGGGAATGGACCAAGAATATAGGGAGAAGAAGTCATCCCCTCTCCGCAGAGAGGGGCCAGGTATATAAAGAAGGTTATTTTCCATATTCTGAATTAAGTTCTTTACGATACAGATACGTTTCTACAGAATACATACTTTCATACAAAATATACACTGATTGGAGAAGAAACTCCACTATATTCTCTGGAATTTCCCTAGATATACAGGGGAATTCCTCTTTCATTTCGCCTACGATCGAATCTGACTTGAGCGTCGGAGCTTCTACGCCGGAGGCCCCCTCCGGTGTACTTTTGCAGGTCAATTTCGGACTTACGAGAAGATTTACGCGAAGATTGCTAAAAGGCGAACGAGTGATTAAGATCGTGATTAATAGTGCTCGTAAGAGAACGGCCTATATCTGTAAGCGTTCCTTTTCGACGCATCAACTGGCGCCGTCTGTGGGAAACTAGATCTAAGACGTGAGATTTATTTCCTAACTATTGGAGGTGAACATGAGCTTGTTAGACGAACTACTAAAGAGGGAAAGAATATATTTTTCTCCCCTATACGACCTGAATTGGGAATTCCAGTGGGAGGAAGAACTCCACTACCTATTTTCCTTCCTCCCCCTCCGAAGAATTTGGTTGAAAGTTCAGGAAAATGACTCGCATTCGTTCCTTCAGGGGAAAATCCGCCCCTTACACCAATAGAAGTTCAGAATCTGAGGGAAGAGACTCTAGACACTCCTATCCTTACTGAGGGTGACATGTCTGGAGCCCTCGGGAGTGGACCTAGCAGGGAGATACCTCCAGCAGCTACAGGTTCAGAATTGCTGGTATTGACTACTGAACAACTGAATGTTATAATAACACGATCCAGGGAGAAGGTGATGGTTGTCCAGGGCACTCCAGCCCCTATAGCCTTCCCGAGGGCGACTGAGGCTGTAGGTCAGAAATGACCTGAACATATACCTGGAATCTCACAAGTCTTTTCGAGGGTTTGGTGAACATATACCTGGAATCTCATAAGTCTTTTCGAGTATTTGATAACTTAAGGGAGGTATCTCTGCACTCTTTATGTAAATTGAAATTGAAATATCACTTGAAAGACGTTTTTGTTGATGATCTAGTGTTAAGTACTTCTGAAAAAATTAGTTTGTATAGGAAATATAAGTCTATAATGAGAACATGTGTGTAGTCTGATAAAAAGTGATTGTGATAATATTTGCATCAACAGTCATTTTCTGACTATTATGTTGAAAAATGTGATATATGAGGTAGCATGCATTGTCTTGGCTAATTGATTGATACTAATCTGATACTTGAATGAGACTCGTCAATATGCATGAATGTGAGTGAGAAGAATAATTTATCTGTGATAGATAGGATCGAGATAAACTATTATATGCTATGACTTGCATAAATGATGTGGAGAAGGATGTAAATCTTTTTAGTTTAGCGTGGATGTTAATCGTTTCAATCAATATGTTGCGAAAATATGAGACGTATTGTATATGTGGAAAGATTCGCACGAGAATACACCTTTTATTGAATGAGCATTAGAATATTGACAAAACACGTACTAAATCTTGGTACAAATTGTTATTTAACCTTTTTGTTTCGAGAAATTTTGAGGAGGTCCAGCCCAGAAATCCTTAAGAACTCTGGGAGTGTTGAAAACGCAAGAGGTTCTGGAGAGATATAGAGTATTCCAGTCCCCGAGGGCTGGCAGAGATATGAAGTATTCCAGTCCATGAGGGTTACCGGAGATATGAACATAAATTGGCCAGGACCTAAGAGTCCATGAGGGTTACCAGAGATATGAACATAAATTGGCCAGGACCTAAGAGCCCAGGTCCGTGAGGGCTAGCAGAGATATGTTGAGTACATTAGTACCACTGGTTAGTACAAGTGTTAATTCTTGTAGATATTATTATGAGCATGTCTTTAAGAAATTGACATATATGATACGAGGCTACTCTTTTCCGTTGAATTAAGAAGGGTCCCCTTAAGCTTACACGATTGATTTATGTAGATGTTTTATAAATGATATTGGAATTGAGGATTACTTGAAATCTTAGAAGCATGAGTAGGTGATTCATATGTTGAGTTCTATGACTACTTTATGTGGGAGAATTGATGATGACTATGGTTCTGGAAACGAAAGCTAGCATAACTATTTTCAAATTGTGTATGATTGACATGTTTCTATACTTTAGATATGATTTCAAATTATAGATTGAACTTATTCAGGTCCTTGAGATCAAAAAATGAAAAGTGCTACTTCTTACCTTTTTATCTTTAAACAAGGATATGTCTTGAGTTATGTCCTCGTTTAGGACCTTGAAGCTTGCATGTACTAGAAATACTCATTTATGATGAAACGTGGAGAATTGAATATTCATTGTAATTTTCATTTGAAGAGACTATTTGAGAGAGCATGATCCACTTATTTTTTACTTTTAGAGTGGGAGTTGATCTGTTTTGTTGGTTCGATGCTATGAAGTTTTATTTTCGAAAAGATAATGAATTTTCAATATTGCATGAGATGATTCTTTTAGAGTGATGAAACATGATTTGAGCGTTTGAGGGGTTTTAGGGCCAGCAGCCCTAAATAAAGTGAAATAATAAGCCTGAAAATTAGAGTTGATAAACAATGATCCCATGAGGAGGAGTTGGAGATTCTAGAGGTGCTTGAGTAGCCCGAGGGAGCAGGATTACAAAAGAGAATAAAGAGTGAGTTCAGGGGAACCTTGGAGAACCCCCAGATTATTATGAGATTCGAGATCCTAAAGAGCGAAACCAAACAACGTTGAGAAGCTGGAAGTTCAGGAAAAGACCATGTGCAATGAAGCTAAACCTCGACCCGCTCGAGGAGTTGTAAACGTACGAGAGATATGCGCAATTGCGAAGACGAATATTGAGGTAATAAGTTAATTCATATTACTTGTGATTGTTATGTTCCGATAGCCAGGAAATTGATGGCTAAGATGCCTAAGACCAAAGATGGAGAATACTTGATTGGCTATGAAGTCAACTTAGTATATCCGTGGGGCAATACCCCTGAACGGCCAAGGTCAAAGACCATATCCCTGGAGGACTGAAAGTAATATCCCTGAAAAGGGGACAGAATAAACCTACAGGTACCCTAATTCAGGAGCGAAAGACACTATAAGATCGCGAGGCCAAGAGAAGATTAGAGAACCTGCGAGGTTTACCTCACCTTGAGGAATTGCGAGGTTTATATAAACCTCACTGGAAGAGACAGCGAGATTTACACCAACATACGAAGATTCGAAAAGAAAACACCTAAAGTTATGTGATTAAAGATCTTCATTCACGATAACCTCTAAAGCTAGGGGGAGTAGGAGATACAGAGGGTAAGATATGATTAATATGCCAATTACCAAATGATTAATCATTTATTTATTTTGTTGTTAAGGGAAACACATGTGGATCATATCCTATTAAACCTCAGTACGAAAGGAGCCTGGAGATTTACATGTCACTCTTAAGCTGAACCAGAACATAATGAAAGAGTTTCCCTAAAATTGAGTTGAGTATCCAAGACCTTGAGGTATATCAGAGATAAGAGTACACGTGTGAACAGTTGAGGGACGTCGAGTCCCTGAGAAATTCGATGGGTAATTTTACCCTCTCGGTAAAGGGGGTAAGGCAGGTGACATGAGTCAGGTATGACTTGCATTTATTGTTTGTGAATTTAATAAGATATGATGTTTTGAGATATTCATGTGATTCTTTGCGTGAGATAACTGTTAGGGGTCCGCATAATGAGTGCTGAAATAACGAATGTGTTTTGGAAACTAAAACATAACATGATAGAGATATTGCAAGATAAAGAGACTTACACCAGCTCATAAAGATTCGAATAGAAAATGCCTAGGAACAATTCCTAAAGTTTCTATCCACGACAGCCTCTAAAGCTAGGGGGAGTAGGGGGTACAGTAGCGGAAGACATGATTAACTCGTCGATAAACCCTATCCCTAGCGACTCTCAAAACTCTTACGAGTATAAACAAACTCTTACGAGTATAAACAAACTCTTACGAGTATAAACAACTCTTACGAGTATAAACAAACTCTTACGAGTATAAACGAACTCTTACGAGTATAAACAACTCTTACGAGTATAAACTAACTCTTACGAGTATAAACTAACTCTTACGAGTATAAACAACTCTTACGAGTATAAACAAACTCTTACGAGTATAAACACTTTAACTTCAGGGAGAGTATAATCCCTAAGAACTCTTACGAGTATAAACTAACTCTTACGAGTATAAACTAACTCTCACGAGTATAAACGAACTCTCACGAGTATAAACGAACTCTTACGAGTATAAACTAACTCTTACGAGTATAAACACTTTAACTTCAGGGAGAGTATAATCCCTAAGAACTCTTACGAGTATAAACTAACTCTTACGAGTATAAACGAACTCTTACGAGTATAAACTAACTCTTACGAGTATAAACTAACTCTTACGAGTATAAACTAACTCTTACGAGTATAAACGAACTCTTACGAGTATAAACTAACTCTTACGAGTATAAACAACTCTTACGAGTATAAACTAACTCTTACGAATATAAACGAACTCTTACGAGTATAAACTAACTCTTACGAGTATAAACAACTCTTACGAGTATAAACTAACTCTTACGAGTATAAACAACTCTCACGAGTATAAATTAACTCTTACGAGTATAAACGAACTCTTACGAGTATAAACTAACTCTTACGAGTATAAACAACTCTTACGAGTATAAACTAACTCTTACGAGTATAAACAGCCTAAGGGAAAAGATGATCCCTAAGATCCTAACCTCTGGAGGATATAATCTCTAAAAACCCTAGTACTAAGGGAGAAAATAGAAGCCTTACCAGATTACTAAGTGCAGGGATATGAATCCTATCTTCTCATTAAGGTTCTTCTAGGAGCTTTAGAGCCTTTACGTGTCAAGAAAATGATAAAAACATGCTAAATTCACAAGCAGGACGAATATTACGTTACACCTCTAATAACAAGAGTCAGAGATATATATATATATATATATATGCATGGCAAGTGATAAATGTGCAGGTACGATATTAAGCGGAAGAAAAGCAGAAATATTCAAGACTTAAGGCACCATGCCTAAGCCCTCCACAGAAAAACCCCGGAGTGTGGAGTCTCCGGAAAATACCAAAAGGGGCCTTAAAGGCCTTAACAAAATAAAAAGTGTTTTAAAAGTACCAAAGTGTTATCAGGGAATTAAAGTTATGAAGAGAGGGGAACATCATTCTTCCCCTCGGAACCTTCTCCTGTGTCCTCAGCTCGCCGAAGAAGGTAAAGAGGACTTGGTTTTGGACTTCTTCTTTTTGGAAGCATCAGAGGCAGGAGGCAGAGTGGAAACTAGGGCCTTCTCAGTAGAAGACCTTATACGTTTAGCAACTGACCCAGTGGAAGGTTTCACTGGGGAAAGAGGGATAGGGGCCTTTGATGAGCTTTCAGGGGCCAGAGATAAAACACGGAAAGTCGAAAAACGTTCAAGATGAGGGATATTTGCGTGGGTTCTTGATATGAACCCAACTCCTGATATATTTGCGAGAGTCCTTGATATGAAACAGAAAATGGTGTTGGTAATTCTATGACCCAACAGGTGTCCAGTTCCCAAAATGATTAAAGAAGAAGCTCTACCCATTATATCCCTCGAGGCTTGAGGGAAATAGATGACATCCAGAGTCATAAGAGGTTTTCAAAACTAGGGATATAGGACCCTAGCCATCCAAAGGAAAACTCAGAGGTATAAAAGCAGGATTAAAGTTTCTTACGATCGGAGAGTGAGGCCGAGGGGAATTAGAGAGCCCCTCACAATTCTGAGATTAAAGAGATGAACTGTTTCGATTTAAGATCGCGCGACTAGACTCATGAGATTGTAAATGAGAAACACTTATGAGATTTTGAGGTTCAGTGTATGAACCACCTTGATTGAACTAGCCAAGGTATAGTTGGAGATTTTGAGGAGTGTAAATCATTTAAAGAGTCCGAGAAGTTTGAGATCTAAACCATATTGAGCCAGGATATGGCTGAGAGTTTCTGAGTGATAAGTGTTAGCCACTTAAGAGTCCTTAAGGTTCAGAGTACGAGCCATAACACCTAATATCCCTGAAGTGGGGAATTTTTAAAGAGTTTTGAGCTCCCTAGGGCTCAAGGGTTTCAGAGAGGGATATAATTTCCCAGGGCGACATGATACACTCTCTGAAACTTGAACTTGGGTGTATCCAGGAATGGAAGAGAGTATTGAAGGAAAGGTGGCGAGGATCTGTACGAAGGGGTGTTCAGGTTAATTCATCTTGTTATTTCCTACTCTCATAAATTTGAGGTATTTTACGAGAGTAGGGGGGAGTGGTTGATGTAGATAAATATGTCGCTCTCGGAGGAGTCGACACGTGGAAACGGGATAAGTTATGATAGTTGTGATTAGGTTAATATACTGAAGAAACAGGATTAATAGACCCCCTGGGCTCGAGTAGGGAAATTAGAGGAATCAGGGGAATTGGGTCTTTGGCCCATATACGGAGAAATTAATAGCCTTTGGGCCTGAAAAGATCAGGCCCACATATGGAACGCGTAATCACTCTTTCCTAGTCAAGATAAATGAGTGAGTCAAACCCACGAAAATAGGGGATGATATGCTCCAAAACCGAGTCTTCAGGGGAAAGCCCGATTCTTCAGGGGCTTGGAAGCTGGATTCTTGGGAATGGACCAAGAATATAGGGAGAAGAAGTCATCCCCTCTCCGCAGAGAGGGGCCAGGTATATAAAGAAGGTTATTTTCCATATTCTGAATTAAGTTCTTTAAGATACAGATTCCCTAGATATACAGGAGAATTCCTCTTTCATTTCTCCTACGATCGAATCTGACTTGAGCGTCGGAGCTTCTACGCCGGAGGCCCCCTCCGGTGTACTTTTGCAGGTCAATTTCGGACTTACGAGAAGATTTACGCGAAGATTGCTAAAAGGCGAACGAGTGATTAAGATCGTGATTAATAGTGCTCGTAAGAGAACGGCCTATATCTGTAAGCGTTCCTTTTCGACGCATCAATCACCGTTATCCTTTACTAAAATTAGGTTAAATATTATAACTTAAAAAATATTACAAATATCTTACAAATTTTATTGCAATAACAACCTCGGATTCTCGGATTATGAATCTGATTATTAGATCTTATATGATGAAGATGCTAAGAATTTTGAGTCTGATAATTAGATCTTGAATGTATTAAACAAACCATATAATTAATAGATCTTGAATTTATTATATAATCAATTATTTTGAAATATAACTATAAATATAAATATCTAGAATATATTCAGCCAATTGAAATAAAGAAACGATAACTTTTATTATATGAAGAGCAAGAACAATTTACAAAACGTTGGAAGAACAAACATTTTTGAATCGACATTCACACTGGTAACCTTGAGAAGGCAAACGAATCTGTGAATCCTTGTGACATCACTGCTAAATAAAATGTTAGTATAATAAAAAGGTAAAACAGACAAAAACATCAGTTGCTTAATCAAACTCTGAAAATATAAATCAAAACATAAAAATTATACTAAAATTGTATACACATAATTTGCAATACAATTTAACAAAATGAATCTTTCAAATGAGCATCAGTTTTAAAAAGCTCGATTATTGTAGCTTCACGGTTAAATAAGCACAATAAGAAATTTATCATCATCTGCCCCGAAAATCAAAAGAAAAGAAAAAAGACTAATAGCTAAACAAATATCGTAAACAAATTTGTTAATAAGTATTACACTGTAAATTGGCATCAGTTTTAAAAAGCTCGATTATTATATCTTCACGGATAAATAAGCAAAATCTAAAAATTATCATCATCTGCCAATAAAATCAAATGAAAGAAGAACTATGCAACACCAAATTACCGTAAATGTTAAAAGGAGATGAAAGATTGCTAAATCAAGTGCATAAAGACAAATCTCAACCAACAGCAAAAAAATTTAGATTTACACAGAGATTTGATAGCAATTTGATTATCTGAATAAGTTTGATTAAATTAGGAAAATGAGCAGGAGACATAAGAATACGTCCATTGCCCTCAAACAGATTCATTGTTATTTTAAGCCTCCGTCTGAACCAGAATGGTATGTGTGCTAATTTTAGCACTATCATCTAGATATTCAAGAGGCATAGCATCAAAACAAATCAACCAAAACATAAACATAGAAGAAGATATTGTTAACGAGATAAAATGTTAGGTCGCTTTGAAGACAGTTGTAGAAAAGAACAAATATCTATTTCAAATACTACCAACTTTGGATCCATTACAGATCCAAAAGTCTACTGTTGGCCTCCTAACTAAGCTCAGAACGAGATTTAGGACTCATCAGGCTACTCAAAGAGGCACAAAAGAACACAAACAATTCAACCACAGAAAATTAAAAGTATACAATTGATTTCGTAAATGATACAGAAACCTGCAAACAAAAGGGGGAGGATTGCCGGAAAGGGGGGATTGCGGTTGTTGAAACGCAAATGAAGGCGCAGCTTGCATTGAAAAAGATATGAGGGTTCCATCATTTTATACTGGATGCGTGCCCCCTGAGTGTGAGGTCCGGCCCACGATATGGTCGTATTTTGTTGACGGGTTTTAATATTGGGCCAAAGTTCCATATCCATGTTTTCTAAAAAGACCATGGTTAGACGCACACAAGGCTTTGTGGAGTACACCCACCAAGAATTTTATATAGATTAGTTAATTAGTACACCTACTCCATTTCATGCCAAAATGATGCGGACAAAATATGTTATCTAGTGAGAAGATGAAACGTAAAATTGAGATGAGTTTTCTTATTATTTGTTACTTGTATAATATTGAGTTGGTATTTATTTAGTAATTTATTTTATTATTTGTGGACATTTGCTAAATGGGTTGACAAGAAGAAACATAGATAAGAAATATATGAATTAAACAAGGATAATAAACGACTGAAATTTGAGAATTTGTTAGCTCTCCGTTGTTTTAGGAGAGTTGTTAGGCTTTTGGCCTAAATATCCGAGGTTGAGAGTTGAATAAGTTTGAGTTCTATCAACCCTTGATATGTATGTAAATATGGAGATTGGATAGGGTGATTAACGAAGATTAATGGTTGACCCTAAAATCTCAGAGCTGTTAACAAACGGATCAAAGGCCCATTACTTTGTATACTTCATTAATGGTTGACCCTAAAATCTCAGAGCTGTTAACAAACGGATCAAAGGCCCATTACTTTGTATAATGACCTATGTGGTTCAAAAGAAAATGGATAACTCTTCCCCCAATGTACAAATTTACAACTTTATTGTTGTCATTTTACATATCCAACTATCATAATACTTAGTCACACATGCACATATACACTGCACGCATGATGTCAGTCTTGGAAAATATACCTAAGAATATTATTCGACGACCCTAAACTACACTTGAACGTCGAAGTCCCCACGTCGGAGATCTTTTTGGTGTGCTTTTAATTACAGGTGATAAAGTGATTGGAAAAGACAAGCGTTGCAATTATTTGATCGGAGGTCATTAATCTATGGTGTGTGGTTAATTATCGTTGTGCATCATTTCTTGACGCATCAAACATCATCATGAAATTCAAAAAACAACTGGAAACATTTTGACACTAGAAAAAAAATCAAATAACAGTCTCATTCAAAACAAAGTGTGAAATACAAAAATTAAAGCAAAAAACAACCATTTTCGAAAGAAAAAAAAAATCAAAATAGGTCCTAAATCTTGAAAAAAAAAGTTGAAAAAATACAGATTTTCGAATATACTCAATTTTGGGTAAAAAAATCCGTACAAATACAAAAAAACATTTTTTTTTAAAAGAGCAAAAAAAAAAACATTACAGATCTTTAATTTTTGGAGCCTAAAAAACTAACCTAATCAAATGAAAAATCAAGATCCGAGAAGGAGGGGGTGTGAGTGATCAACAACATGAACTGAGCTACGATCTTCTTCTTCTTTGACAGTCGCAACAGCTGAAATTGATAATATGAATGAACTAAGGATTTAGAATTTTAATAAGAAGAAATGTATTTTCGATCTTTCACAGTGTGTGTACTCTTCGATTGGGGAGTGTGTTAAGCGAGTGTGTGTTCTCAACAAAGTAGTGTGTGTATAAACGTGGTTTTTTTTTAAAAAAAGAAAAAGAAAAAGAAAAAGGGCTGGGGTATATACCCCTCAGCTTTGTTAGATACACTCCCCTCCCACTTTTATTAATTAAATATTCATGTAAAATACCACACTTACTCTTTTAGTAAAATACAGTATTAAAGATACATACACTCCCCTTTTTAAAACCCTAATTTTAGGGCAGCCACCGCCCGCCGTCAACACCTCCACTCCGACAGTCGCCCCCCATCAACACCTCCACCACCTCCGTCAGACGCTGCCAGCGCCACCAAATCCGACAAGAACATTCCAAAAATTCAAAAAAACTTAAAAACCTAAAAAAAAAAAACATTCTTTTCGACAAACCAGTGTCGATCATAAAGCATTTATTCGACTATAATTTGTCAACGAAAAACATTCTCGTCGACCACATTTTACCAATTAAAATTTAAAAAAAATTTTGAAATTTTCAACAAAAAATTATCGACCCTAAATATTATGGTCGACAACAATTTGTCAATCATAAACGTTGTGATCGACAACAAGTTGTCGATCATAAGGTTTATGGTCGACAATTTCTCATTCTCGTTGAAAATGAAAAAAAAAAAAACTAAAAAAACTTACCTCTCTTTTGCGAAATCTCGAAGGGCCGTCGGGAGGAGGGAGGATCTGTCGAGGGAAAAGGTTGGGGCATGGCGGCGGCGCTGGGCGAAGGGGCCGCCGCCACGTTACGCTTCTTGTTACAAAAAAAAAAAAAAGCAGGCGGCGGCAGCGGGGAACAGAAGCGGGAGGGGGGAGCCGTCCGGGGAGAAGGGAGGGAGGGGTCGTCGGAGGAGAAGATTGGGGCAAGGTGGAGGGGAAAGGAAGCGGCGGCGCCGCGCCGCTGCTAGGATAGAAATTAAAAAGGAGAAAGGAAGGGGCGACCTGAACGGCGGCCGGTGGACGTTCGCAGGTGGGCGGCTTGAGCGGCGGCCGACGGACGATGGCAGTGGGCGACGAAGCTTGACGCTGGGGGAGTGATGGCGTGAAGAAGAAGAAGGTGGAGGAGAGTGGGTTTTGGGGAAAAAAATGAGGAAAATAGGGTTTTATAGCGGAGGTACATTTATCACACTAAATTTTAAGATAAAGGGTATAATATATAATTTGGGAGGAGTGCATCTATCGTAGATGTGTTTTGGGGAGTAGTTGTATCGGGGGAGTGCATCTAACAAAGCTGGAGGGGTATATACCCCAACCCAAAGAAAATTTTTCCAATGTCCATTGAAGCCGGGTACGATTATTTGCACCATTGCCTTTGTTACATATACTCCCCTATTAGCTCAGGAAACATCCGTCGTAATCAAATCCCACTCGAAACCCTCATAATTTATTCTTAATTTTACCACAAAAAATCCATTCCCTTACGTTTCCGATACTCCTTTCAGTAAAAATGTCGCGGCGAACGCTTCCAATCATCAAACAGCTCGTCTCGGGCGCCGGATCCAGGAATGGGACCCGATCTATAACCTACATGCCCCGACCCGGTGACGGAACCCCACGCGCCGTCACCCTGATACCCGGAGACGGCGTTGGGCCACTGGTAACAGGCGCCGTCGAGCAGGTAATGGAGGCTATGCACGCACCGGTCTTCTTTGAGAAATATGTTGTCCATGGTGATATGAAAACCGTACCCCCGGAGGTGATCGAATCGATCAAGAAGAATAAAGTCTGTCTCAAGGGCGGACTGAAAACGCCTGTCGGAGGAGGTGTCAGTTCTCTAAACGTGATGTTGAGGAAGGAACTCGATCTTTATGCGTCCCTGGTGCATTGCTCCAATTTTCAGGGCCTCACCACTCGCCATGAAAACGTCAATATTGTCGTGATTAGGGAGAACACGGAGGGCGAGTATGCAGGTCTCGAGCACGAGGTTGTACCTGGAGTCGTTGAAAGCCTCAAGGTGTTTTAAATTTTTTTTGACTGTGCTGGTTTTTAATTTTAGTTTTCCAGTGGTTTTTTTTTTTATGTTACACAATTTTTTGCCTGTTATACTTATCAATTTGTTATTGATGCAGCGTAATATATTAGAAATCTGTGAACAAGTAACCTGTATTTTCTAGTGTACTACTGTAAAAATGTGCCTTAAGTTCACTTTTTTTGTGGTGGTTCTTCATTCCATATGCATGCTTAGACTATCAGTGAATTTCAAGTTTTTAATTTATCAGAATTGATAGGTGATAACAAAGTTTTGTTCCGAAAGAATTGCACAATATGCCTTTGAGTATGCCTATCTCAACAACCGAAAGAAGGTGACTGCTGTTCACAAAGCAAATATTATGAAACTTGCCGATGGTTTATTTTTGGAATCCTGTCGTGAAATTGCTAGCAAGTACCCTGGTATCCAGTACAACGAGATGATTGTGGATAACTGCTCCATGCAACTTGTTTCCAAGCCAGAGCAATTTGATGTTATGGTAAGAGATTAAAGTCTAACCTTGTGATTTGTGAGTAGTTATAATGTGTCCCCTTTGTTTTCTTCTGATTCAAAGTAGAAGTAGTAAGATTTTCCAACTGAGGTTATTTCTCGAAAGTCCAAGATGCTACTGAACAGAACATAGCCCTCTGTATGTATTGGTTGCCTCAGCTTCTATCCTTAGTTCTTTTCTATGTTGTTTTATTGGTCTCCCTTAGTCACCCATTCAGTAAGTGAAGTCATCAATTCCTGGAGCTATAGATAATTTGGTGATATATATTATTGAAACCCTTCACTGTGTTCTTTATGTCTTAATTCCATCAAACAGAAGATACTCTCTGTCATCCTATTCAATGGTTATTCACCCATTCAGTAAGTGAAGTCATCAATTCCTGGAGCTATAGATAATTTGGTGATATATATTATTGAAACCCTTCACTGTGTTCTTTATGTCTTAATTCCATCAAACAGAAGATACTCTCTGTCATCCTATTCAATGGTTATTTATGTGTATAACTAGCCTATTCTACCTTTTAAATTTGTTTATTGTTACTTAAAGATAAAGTTGAAGGGAAAATGAAATTAAGGGGGCGGGAGTATACTGTATTTTTTCCTTATCTTGTTTTTGTTCAAAATAGATGAGTTCTTGGGGTTGGGTGGAACCATACCCTTCCGATGTGTGCTATATGAATGCCATATAAATATATACTTTAATTATTTTCCTCTTTTATTTGATTTTAGAGGGTCCTATAGTTTTGTTGACTACTCCGACTTTTTTGTTTTCTGCCAACAGCTAATCAATTATGTTCGATTCTGCAGGTGACTCCTAATCTCTATGGGAATCTGATATCAAATATAGCTGCTGGTATTGCTGGTGGAACTGGTTTTATGCCTGGGGGTATGTTGTCATTAGTAGAAGTCTATTTTTGAAATAAAATGTTCTTTTTTAGGTCCTAGTGTTTCCCACCTCCCCCTTATTATCTCACACTCATGTCCGCTTTGTGCAACAGAAAAGAATTATGATATTTCTCCTGGATTTATTAAATAAAAGGTTTGGCTTTGATGGGTTTCAGGGAATGTTGGGGCGGATCATGCAATATTTGAGCAAGGTGCTTCTGCGGGCAATGTAGGAAACGAGAAACTTGTATTGCAGAAGAAGGCAAACCCAGTAGCTTTGCTACTTTCTTCAGCTATGATGTTAAGACATTTGCAATTCCCATCGTTTGCAGATCGACTAGAAAATGCAGTGAGGCGTGTAATAGCAGAAGGTAAATGCAGGACGAAAGATCTAGGTGGAGACAGTACTAGCCAAGAAGTTGTGGATGCTGTCATTGCAAATATTGACTGAGCTGTCTCTATTATTGCTGGATTATGTAGTTGGTTACCATCATCGTCCTTATAATGATTATTTTGTTTTACACAATTGATTTTTATGTTTCATAGAGAAAGTTATAGTGCGGCCAAATAAAATCCACAGATAAAATTGAGGTTCTGGATAAATATTGATGTTTTTTTGTATATCCAAATTGTGGAATGTGTAAGATTTGGTTTTCAATTTGTGCAGTTGGAATTTAATGAAACTGCAAATTGATGGATATTTTCCTAGTAGTTGATGTTTATATTGCCTGATCATGCTGTTCAATGATGAAAGTTTTCTTATGAGCCAAGTGGCTGGGAGACTTGCATTGCAGGCAAATATTAGGGACAACATGCATCAACCAATTCAAGAATGAATACGAGTTGTGCGTAAGATAAACGCAGCTGGGTGTATTTGGTTGTTCGGTTCGGTTGTCCCAAACCTTTTTATCGTTGCAGAACTTGAAATAAAGGGTTGGTATTTAGGCAATTTGACACTAAAATGGGTGAAAAAAATTTCTTCCATGTGATGCTTTTTTTTTAAAAAAACTACTACAATTGGATCCCAACACTATTCGATCCAAAATGAATTATGCATCATTAGCTCTTCTTATACTTTATGGTGCAATTGAAAAATTCTGCATAATAAAAATAAAGGCAAAAATTTCTAAGGGCAACTTTGACTTAATATTTACAAAATGTTTACCTTTTTAATAAGAAAGTATTAAAATGTATAAAAATATAATATTATTTCATACTCATTCAGTTCAAATTTATTGTGCCAGTTTCCGTTCAAATATATTACTAACTATTTTCACAAGATTTATACAATATGGTAGTAGTTTGAAGCGCACACAACACTCTACAAACTTTGTAAAATATGTCTGCAATACATTAAATTAATCAAAGGCAAACCAAGCCAAAGCTTTCAACTGATTTTGTTTTTGGCTGCTTCAAGCATCTCTATAATCAATATCTTCACGTCCCTACAAGATTCAATAAGCCAAGCACACACAGAAATAATCAATAATAATGCCCAAAAATTCAAATAGTCAAGAAACAGGACAAACACCAAATTTAGCTTTAATCCATTTTCATTGGTTCAAATTATTTCCACAAGAAGTTATACATGATAGGTAAATGAAAATAAGATTACTCACTTTCTCTCTACGGCACGCCTTGTAAAAGGAATTCGAAGCTTGAAAGTTTTCCCGCGATAGCCAGCCTAGAATGAAATGGCAAATCAAAATTCACTTATTAGAAAGCCAAACACACCATAAGAAAAAAAACTGTAGACTAAGGACCTTACAAGTTACAACTAGATACATCAAAACTTTCTGGAAATAAAAGATATGCTAAAAAAAATGTGAATGGGAACACATATGATAGTGGACTAGTCTATATAACCTTCACATTGAAGCCAATACTGTCAACATCCAACATGCGTGCAAATTCCACCTGAAAAAGGTTACATTGTCAAGACATAAGCATATATACACACCTCATATATGATACAAAGATGAGAACTTCAACCGATGGCATTACACATCAGCATTTCTTAAACTTACAATAAAATGCAGTTATGCATATTATAATGTGTTTTCTATCCATCTATAAGCTGATGGACAAGGAGCCATGTAAGCATAATTACGTTCTGTTTCTTGTTTACAACTACTGAATGAGAAGTCCAATTACATACGTAAGTCACAACAGAAAGTCTTGAAGCCCAAATTTTCATGTATGGATGTAAAGAAATACTAAAAAACTAAATTAAAGAAAAATACCGGGATGGATGTATAATGCTGCACAATCAGCTTCGTATCATCTGCATGATCCTTATTCATGTGAGACTGGATGCGAAACCGAGGAAAGCGTAGTTTAGAGGCAGTAGCTACACACAAAAAATTCAAACACGGGCATAACTGATGTAGAAAAATGATCGTACCGTAATGGGCTTAGAAAATTGATATATAGGATCCACTTTTGCTGTTCTAAACTCCTCACTGCTGAATTCTGAAATTAATCGAACAGATAAAAATTAATATGTATAGTCAAATATAACCTTGGTCATAGGCGTGCAAGGCACGTGTGGTCTGCAATCGGTCAATTTTGTATAGTTCGTTGCAATCAGATATACCAAGTTGATAAAAGGGTTCTAGTACAGGTTGCAAATAGATATTAACCTTCTTATTTAACAAACATCTGAAATGAAGAGGCCATAACACTCATTTCCACAGTTTGCAGTATTGGAACATATTAAGGAGAGAGTTATGTCTTTAGGCTGTTACACTAGGTTTTTCGTCAATAACTTGTAAGAATTTGGTAGTGAATGAAGCATATCTTATGTGGTATACAAACCTCCAGATGCTAGTAAAGCTGTGGCAACACCTGAGACATATCGTACAACTTTAGGTTCAATTCTCAGCAATTGGAAGTCACCAAAGTCCACCTGCATAGAAGTTATCTTAGTACTTGGACAAAATTTTACTGTCACATAGATCTAAGAAGTTGGAACATCAGAGAATCGAACCAAAATTTACCCAAAATGCATCAGGGTGTGTAGTCATGTATGCTGTCCGGATGGCATCCGCATTGCTCTCGGTGACCTAAGTGGATCGGAAATATTTCATATAACACTCAAAAGAGAGCAAGTTGCAAGCATAGTGAAAGAAGTGATACTTACTGGGAGGGCATCTCCCTGCACTGTAACAATTAGATCAGTCCTATCGTCGGGATCTTTAGCCACAAGCAATGAGCATTTCGGATTAGCTAAAAGATTCTGCACAATCAGTTTACTCATCAGAGACAAATGTGAAGCCTAGTTGAATAAAATTGAGTTTGTTGTCAGTAAAAGAGCAAACAGAATGTTTCCATGTGTGCAAAAATTAGAGTTTATTATTCACAAGGGAGAGACCTTTGTATGAGCTGCTAAGTTACTAACAGCTATTATTGGAGATCCATAAGCATCACACGCAAAGTCGACCATGGACCCTGATGGATATCCTTGGTGCTCCTGCAGGTACAGATTATATATAACAGCCATATTATAGTAGTAACTATTATGAATAAGCAGAATTCATGTTGGTTAGAATCTCTCGACTGAATTGACGAAAAAAATGATTCTATCAGGATTCCTAACTTACCTGAGAGAAAGTGGAGAGGAAACCCCGTGCGGAGTGATGAAGAAGCGTCCTAACTTCCTCAATAGGTGGAAGCTTAGCTGCGTTTACCTAACAAACAACTAGAACTAGTTACTGCTAAAGAAATCGAACAATTGAATCTGCATTGGCAACCTACTATGACTATGCATACAAATACAACAATAAAACAACCTTTCTTTTACGAGAGATTGTGAAGAATAACAACAAATGATAGTATTAATTAGAGTAGTTGTTTTAGTTATCTCTTCTATTTTAGTAGTTGTAACTTCCATATTGTAAACTTTCATCTATATAAGAGGAGGGATAATATTCAATTTGATCATGTAATTCCATCTAATTCAATTCCATTTCTATATTTCTCTATTCTTTCAATATGCATTCTATTCAATTTCTTTTTGTTATGAAATTTCACAGAGATTCTTGTGTGAGACTGTTACGAACACGAAGCTCCGTTATCATATTACTTTACTTTAAAACATGATCAGATTAGAGCTCCATAAACTCATGCATCATATAATATGTTAAATGAGATCTCAATCTTTGATTAAACAGATACCTGATGATCATGGACGAGTTGAGAGATGTCGAATTCATCACTAACATTTTCACCCTGCATACAAAAATAATTATCTCCAACTTACCAAAGTCTAACGACTGATTAACAGGATGATCATCAAGGAAAAGATTAAATTAAATAGCATCTAAAAGAGAATTAATTAAATAAGAGTAAATGATACCTGGGCAGCCATGGAGAGATGAGAAAGATCAGTAATCGCAGAAAAGAGAGGAAAATAGGAGGGGTTGTTGGAAGAAACAGCTACTAGAACACTCTTCTACGTCATCTTCATTATTTTATACTCCATATATATATTCTTATCTTATTAACCCTATACTATTATATATTTAATGATTTCTTTTAAAGTTTAGGATTTGCTGTCCCAAGTCTACTTATACTGATTAATATTGAATTAATCTAAGTTATAGCTGGTGTTTTATTTTTATTGGTAAAGAAATTAAGATTATTGATCTTCGATGATTAGTTGTCCAAATATAATGGATGGATTTTTGCAAATTGGGCTCATGTTCTGCAACTTTATCTTTTTTTATTCAACCAAATTCACATTTTCATGAGCTCTAAACTCAACTTCTGAAATCATTCTTTTCATGAATAACAATATGAGTATTATTATAGTATCAAACATCAATAGCAGAGACTAATATAGACATCAGTTTCCCCTAAAAAAAACTACAAAAATTCTACTTAACAAACATGAAACAACCCTTCTTTTGTTTCACTAGGCTGGACGTGAAAAGTTACGTCTCTCGTCTTGCTTCTTGTTTTAGTTCGAGATTTAAAACACGGATTTCACCATCTAACTACATTACCCCTAAAAATACATATAAATTCTACTTACATCATTCACTTTTACACAATTGATTTCACTTAAAATTATACTCAAAAACACACAATTCAGCATCCGAATTTCCACCTCATACATAGTCCCAATCCCAAATCAAAAATCCCCTGAACATGTTGAAACATAGAGAAAAAGCAAGGCGAAACCACATTTCAGAAAAGCAACAGGATACTAGTAATTCACAGTGATCTTATACATAATCATCTTCTTTTGTCCAACAATGACAAATTCACATCACAAAATAGCTAGAATTGTACATCTACTGCAACAGATCTCAGGAAACACAATAAATTGCATATATATTATATAAGGAAAAAAACATTCAAAGTACACAAGAAATCATATCCACTTCTTTTCTGTTTTCAGCAGATCATCTTGGATCAACTGTATCCGAATTAAAAAAACTACTGTACAAGACTCGGATCGAAGGGAAATTCAATCGGAGTGTAGGTCACCGTCTAGATCGGAGGAGGAGGAAGAAGAGGAAGAGGAGGAGGAGAGAAAGGGGTTGTTAGGAGGGGGGAAGCAGAAGAAGGTCCAGAGGCAGAAGGCAAAGCGGCGGAGGTGGTGGAAGGGGAGGCAGAAGAGAAGGTGGAGGACTTGATCGGTGCTCAGCCGCTCCGGGTTGCAGGCGACGAATTGGCAGGCGTACACCGATACCTTGGCCACCCCCACCACCAGTGGGCTGTTGAATACCATTTCTGAGTAATTGATTCAAACGCCAGCCGATTGGATTGATTTTCTATAAATTGCCTGAGATTAATCTGTTGGATGATGATGTTTCTCTGAAACGGTAATTCTTTTTCTTTGGATTGAAGGTTTGCCAATCTAGGTTAGTTTTATGATGCCGAGTCAACTCAACAACATGGCTTATATTATTGGATTATTACTACTGCAACCCCCATTAAACAAAATCACTCTCTAGAAATGTGCAAACCAAATCCGCCAAACAGCTGTTTACGGTTTAAAAATTGAACCGTAATCTATAAAATACGGTTCGATTTCTATTAGAGCAAACGAAAATTATCGGTTTCGATTAAATTGTCGATTAACCGTCAGTTTGATTTTTTTTTTAATACACAATTCTTCTATTTTTTTAAAAAATGAGTTAAAATAAATAAAAAACGAGCAAAAAATATACTATATATTAAAAAAAAAACGTCAAAACGTCGGTTCGATTTCGGTCCCACTTTTTTAAGACAGTAACCATCGATTTCTAATTGAAATTAACCGGATGCACATGTCTACTCTCAACCTCGCGAATGCGCTCTACTAGTAATATAAGTGAGATTCTTTTTAAACTTGGTTGCAATATTAATCAAGATAACTTTGTTTTTTTTTTTAAAGATGAAGTAGTTTTATGAATATATTAATCAAGATCAAATTTAAGTGGGGTTGTAGACTGTTTTCAGAAATCGAACTTTGTACATTTTCTCTTTCACTTGATGAATTATAGGTGGACAGAACGAAAGGAGTACATAATTTTTATTTAAAAATATCGTAAGGATAATGAATTATCTATGTAAAATTCATTGATTTTTTTTTCCTCTTGTTGATTACTTTTATTCTCAAAACGTGCAATGCACCACAACATAAGTTTGTTCGTTGTGTGTCTATCCTCAATTTAAAAATAATTCGCTATTTAAATGTGGTTTAAATATCCTTAATATGTCATGTAATACTCGATCACTTATACATAGGTAGTTAAAATTAATTGTAATAAGTGGATTAGGGTGCGGGCATTGTGATTTATTTCTTCATGGATTTACAGTAGAGTACAATCATAGAGCAGTAATCTACATTGGTTACTAAAATGGGAAACATAAAATAAATTTTCATTTATCTCATTTGAATTGAAGTAATGAGCCAATATTTATACTCCATAATATATGGTGATGATTTGTGGATTTAAAAGAATCTTGAAATTAAGGAAATAATAAAAGAAATCACATTTAATTACATTTTTTGTGAATGTGCAAAAACCTAGATTTACATATAGTTAGCACAAGCCGAAAATTTTACATTAAGTTCCTCAATTAACTAGCTAAGGTTTTGGGTGTTGAAGTGTTTGATGTTTGTCCACAGATATCGGCCGCTTGCCATGTCAATCAATCCCCAAAAGCCCGCCTGCAAAATTAAATTAATCGAGGATTGAAATTATAAATAAAATTGAAGGATAAAAATAAAATTATATTTTTCATAAAATGTATGAAAATATATTTAACGGACTAATAAAATGAGATATTAATTAAAGCTACTATAGAAAATCGATGACTTTTTTAATACGTGTGTTACCAGTGACGGACCCAGAAATTTTCTGTAGAGGGGCCCGATTAGCATTATTATAAAAATATATATATATATATACTCATTATTTTCATCAAAATTTCACATTATAAAATTGTCAATACGTCACATTTCATTAAATTAAATTGATCGAATAAGTTGACTTTTGCTATGTTTTGGTACAAGTTAATACTCCCTCTGTCCCGTGACAACTTGCACATTTTAACCGATTCACCTTAAAAAACAATTGAATTTAGTGGTGTGGAGTCTGTAGACAAGCAAAATTAAATTAATTTGGGCCTCCAAAGTCCAACAAATCAAGACGGGCCTCTAAAGTCCAATAAACGAAGACGAGCCTCTAAAGTCTGATAAATGAAGACGGGCCTCTAAAGTCCTATAAATGAAGATGGGCCTCTAAAGTCCATCAAACCAAATCAAGCCCAAATAGGGTATTTTTAGCCCATCAAGTAATTCAAAATTTGAATTAAGACCTAACCACTTGCACAAATATCTCCTTGGCCCATAAAAAACCCTAGGTTCTACACCTATAAATAGAGGCCTCATTTCATTCATTTTATCATCAACAAAGAAAGCAGAAGCATTCAAGGCTCTAAAATTTTGAAACAGAGATTTTAGAGTGTTCTTCAGCAAGCGGAGGAGCTTCAAAGGCGTTCTTCGTGCAAAGCGGCGAGAAGGAGCGTTCGAGTGGAGATCAAGGTGCTAAGCCCCTTCGATTCGGCGTTTCTTCAAATTATGTTTAGAGACCCCGGTATCAAATTATGTTTAGAGAGTGGAATCAAGAGATCAACGAGAGTTGTACCCCAAATTTTTAATAAAAATATGTTTACCTTATTTTTATCACCATTCTTTTATGCATATTTGCAGGTGTTTAAATTTATTGGTTAACAAATTGGCACGCCCAGTGGGACGATTTTTGCTCTTCATCTCCACCCTCCAAGAATTTCATGGGGTCATGTCAAATTCACCGTTGGGGCATGCTAAATCACCTTTTGAGTTCTACATCAAGATTTCGAGATCAAGTTGCATTCGAAATAGATCTCCACAACAAATCTCGAGGGGGCATTTGTAGACACTGAAATTTTATTAAAATTTGAAAGTGTCAAATATTGTATATCCTGGTTTTGGAGATAAGAATATAAAATAATATCTCCAAAACTTGAGGAATTATCTCTTTGATTTTTGAATATCTTTCTTGCTCTCTAAGTCGTTAGTCTCTTATAAATAGGAGAGTGAAAATAGAATTGCAAAGGTCAGATGGAATAAGTCACAAACGACTCCATCAACTCCCTAAATCGAGTTTGATGTAATACGTCACAAACGACTCCATCAACTCCCTACTACCAAATTGTAGGTCAAATCAAAATCCGGAACACGTCGCTGAGACCCCGGTATCAAATTATGTTTAGAGAGTGGAATCAAGAGATCAACGAGAGTTGTAACCCACATTTTTAATAAAAATGTTTACCTTATTTTTATCACCATTCTTTTGTGCATATTTGCAGGTGTTATTTATTGGTTTACAGAGTCAAATAAAAAATGTATTTTGAGTGATTTGATAAGGTGTAAGGAGGATTTAGTAGGATGTAAAATAGATTTAGTGAAATTTAGGATAAAATGTTGATCCAAAATGAGTGACGATTTTAAAATAAAATGATGTTCGGATATATATTAATTTTGTGAATTATTTTTATATGAGAAGTGTGCAAATAATTATAGAACATAGTATTAATTTTAATATGTGGGAAATTACCAAAATACCCCTAAAAATTTACAAAATTAGTGGGGGGCCCGCGGGCCTCCCTGGGCATTACATAGGTCCGTCAGTGCGTGTGTAATAATTTAAAATGACATACATCCTGAAAAGATGCGTACCTTGATGGGATGAGGTTTAGATTTATGAATTGTGGAGTCGTTTTCTTGTATTGAATCGGGTTCGTCGTGGGGCGAGGCCACCGTCTTCCAAGCAAGGTAGGCTGCTAACACAGCTGAAAAGAAGACTAGGATAAATCTTAAAGGGCACATTTCATCTATTAACCTTAACAATTATTCTTCTTCCTCCTCTCTAACGTGATGCTGGTTTTGGTTGCGATGTAATTATATACATGATCAGTGTGAACAAATCAACAATTTTGAGAAACGCGTGATTAGTTGTCTTTTTATGTATAAAATACTAAGTCAAAAGGGGTGCCACCAACTCCCATACACGAAGGGAAATAGTCTACTACTACTATAACTTATTTTATTTTATTTAAAACAATATTAACGACAAATTCCTTTGATCATCATGTGCCTCTACCCACTCCAAAGTTTCACCCAACCAATCCTTTTCTCCACCTCTAATTTCATTCAGCCTTGTATTATATTTTGTATCTAATCAATTAACCACAGTTAGGAAAGGAACTAGAGCAATTAATTACAACTTTTTTTTTGGATGTACTCGATACTCAGTTCGATTCCCTGTTTCACTGATGTTCCAGTTTCACGCTGCTGAATTTTTAACACGGATCGTCCCAATATTATAGAATGTTAGATTATCTTTAAATTGCAACATGATCTCATCTCACAATACTATCATACACTAATGAGCCCAAATTCTAGAATATTGAGCTTATATTTACTACTGGGCTTATATTACTTGATCTTCCTTCTTTATAGTTTGGGCCTCTATTTTTGTATATGGGTTGGGATATATACCCCTCCAGCTTTTTTCAATGCACGCCCCCAATACACATCTGAGATAGATACACTCCCCTTGAATTATCTATTATACCCTTATCTCTTAAAATTATGTAGGATAAATACACACCCCTAAAAATCCTAACTTTATCTTCTTCCCCTACCTCCCTCTACCGCCTCTCTCTCTTTCTCTCCTTTTTTTTTTGCTCTCCACCCCTCGTCGTCCTCCCCCTCCCTCACCCCTTGCCGTTGCACTCCCCCCTCCATCCCCTTCGCCTCGCTCGCCTCGTCTGCCACCACCGCTGTTTTTTTTTTAATTTCTGTACCAAGCGGCGGCGCCGCCCCTCTCGCCCAGCGCCGCCGCCGCCCTCCCCCCTCACCGTCGCACTCCACCCTCCCTCCCCCTTGCCTCATCCTCCACCACGACTCTGTTCTTTTTTTTAAATTTCTGTAACAAGCGGCGGCGCCGCCCCTCTCGCCCAGCGCCGCCGCCGCCCTCACCGTCGCACTCCACCCTCCCTCCCCCTTGCCTCATCCTCCACCACGACTCTGTTCTTTTTTTTTAAATTTCTGTAACAAGCGGCGGCGCCGCCCCTCTCGCCCAGCGCCGCCGCCGCCTTCCTTCGCCCCTAGCCGTCGCGGCCCGCCCGCGCTCGCCCCCAGCCGTCGCCGACGAAGAACAGGTTTTTTTTTTTTTTTGACCATTATTGGTCGCTCAAAAATACTCTCGTCGACAATAGGTTGTCGACGAGAGTGTTTTTGAGCAATCAATAATAGTCAAAATTTTCAATTTTTTTTTTTTTTTTTCAAAATTTGGTCGACCAACCAGTGTCGAACGAAGTATTTTTGGGCGACAAACCAGTGTCGACCAGAGTGTTTTTGGTTGACTCTGGTTTGGTAAAAATACTAAGTGTAAACACAAATTCGTGAATTAAATATAAAAACGCGAAAATGGTAAACGATGTATTTAATTTCAGATTAAACCGATGAATGTTTGTGGGTTACAATCTCTAATTTGCTCCTCTAATTCTCTCTTCTTGAACTTCACTTGATTTCATTGAGCTTTTGGGGTTGGATCCGCAGTCGAATCCTCTTCGATCTTGGATTTGAGACTTTATAACGTTAATCCAAAGGTTTAGCGCCGTATTTTGGATTAACCGTTGATTTTAGGGACTTTGGGGATGAACGTTGTTGAAGATCGTTCTTAAACTTGGGACTTTGTAACGTTAATCCAAGGGCTTGACGCCGTATTTTAGATCAAACGTTGAATTAAGGGACTTTTGGGATGAACGTCGTTGAAGATCGTTCTTGAACTTGGGACTTTGTAACGTTAATCCAAGGGCTTGACGCCGCATTTTGGATTAGACATTGATTTACGTGACTTGTCGGGACTTTTCGGGACTTATCCGGGACGAACGTCGTTGAAGATCCACGAAGCACCTCCTCCTTGAAGAAACGCCGAATTGAGGGGGCTTAGCACCTTGATCTCCACCCGAACGCTGCTTCTCGCCGCTTTGCACGAAGAACGCCTTGAAGAAACGCCGAATCGAAAAGGCTTAGCACCTTGATCTCCACTCGAACGCTGCTTCTCGCCGCTTTGCACGAAAAACGCCTTTGAAGCTCCTCCGCTTGCTAAAGAACACTCTAAAATCTTTGTAGAGAATTTTAGAGCCTTGAATGCTTCTAATTTGTTGATGATGAAATGAATGGAATGAGGCCCCTATTTATATAGGTGTAGAACCCAGGGTTTTTGTGGGCCAAATTTGATGGGCTGGAGATATTTGTGCAAGTGGTTAGGGCTTAATTCAAATTTTGAATTACTTGATGGGCTAAGAATACAATATCTGAGCTTAATTTGGTTTGTTGGACTTTAGAGGCCCATTTTCATTTATGGGACTTTAGAGATCCGTCTTCATTTATCGGACTTTAGAGGCCCAAAAGAATTTAAAATTTAGGTGTCTACACTAAGACTTTTTTTTTTTAATTTCTAAATTTTATTTGAGGTGGTGTTGATTGGAGTGTTATTGCTAGTTTATTTGATCAACATGTTCATTTTTTTGTGGGTGTTAGAATTTGGTGGTGGCGGCAAAATTTTAGGGTTAGGGTTATGTTTTAATTGTAAGGGGAGTGTATGTATCTAACATGATTTAGTAAAGGATAAAATTGGTATTTTACATGAATATTAAATTAATAAAAATGAAGGGGGAGTGTATTAAACAAAGCTGGAGGGGTATATCCATATATACCCCAACCCTTTGTATATTTCTGACCTCCTTTATTCGTTATTTGCACCTCTATCTTTGTTAGATACACTTCCCTTCATATATTTTATTTCAAAATAATTATTAAATATCTAAAATACCCTTATTAGTTACGTACTCATTTAGTAGATGCATTCCCATTTTCTTTTTTGTTTTCATTCTCAACCCCCTCCACCAAGACGTCATTGCATTAGAGTATTACTCTCCCGTTTGTAATAAGTGAATTTTAGTTTTTTTTATTGGTTAGAAAATCTCATAATTTCTAACATACTTTTTATTATCTAAAACTAGTTGTGTGATTTTTTATTTTATTTTTATAGTAAACAAAAATTAGAGAATTAGTGTGATTAAAGTCTTCTTTTATTAATTAAGGATATACTCATCATTGCATAGCTTTTTTTTATTTCAATAAATTTCATGAAAACTTCAAATTATTATATTATATATCGGAGGGAGTAATTTATATTAATGGGAAAAGGAGGAAACAAAATATTGTAAGCTTTATTGAATAAATATGAATGCATTGCTTATCCTGGTTTAGAATAAGATTAGAAAATAAAGCAAAATATAAAAATTGAATATATTCTACCCCTATAGCTATTGAGATGGTCCCCATGCTTTTTTTTAATTATTTTATAATAAGAAGGCCTATCATTTAGAGGGAATCTTTTTTATATGCTTTGCTATGTTGGATTCCAAAAGATCCTGAGGAGGATTCCATATAACTAAAGAATCTCTAAAGAAGAAACACTCGTTGCATTTGCACCTACTCAAGTGATAATAGATACGTTTGGGTGCCCTCTTTTTATCTTCTAGATTTTTGTAGGAGTATAATTTATCTTGTAATTTGAAAGAATCAACGTTTAAATTGCATTAGTAATAACATACTATTTAAAATAACAAAATTCAAAATAAAATTTATCAAATTAAAATAAGAGATCCAAAAGTATAATTTTTATAATTGAAGATTCTGCTCTGAGTCTTGATTTACTGTGCTCTAATTATGTGATTTGTTTCCTTAGTACTCTTATTCCCTTATTTTATTAATTCTTTCCCGTTCTCACACAATTAGAGATTTTACCAAGATTATGAGATCCTTGTTGTTTCAAAAACTCTATTTAAACCTAATATTAATAAATTTGAGATACTGTCTCTCGACATTAAACTCTTTTTCGATATTTTCTGTGAATCAACGTATTTGAGTTTTACTATTTTTTGGGTGTTCGTAGAATTAATGAAATTAATGTGTTCCTCGTATTTTCCTCTTTTATACGCGTTCACGGTCTATATCATTTATTCAAGTAAAGGATAAAAGTAACGGGAGTGATGTGGTTTTGAATGCAATTTTGTCGTGGAATATGACACAAATAGAAAAAGGCATGGACGATGATGTAATGGGATTCTTTATAGTTTGTGCTTGCACATGATACATACAGCAGCTTCAGTTACAAGATGGAATCAATTATGTAATGGCATCGAATCAAATCAATTCCTCAAGCATACACATATAAGTTGGAGTATAATATTTGTAGTTTTTATTATTATTATTATTATTATTATTATTATTTTGTGTGTGAAAACATGTGATTGAGTTAGTCTTGTGTAAAATAAATTTATCATTATGAACGAAACAACTAATATTAACAAATTAATAGAGTAGGTTTGTAATGAAACAAGTAGCTAATACAAATATAACTCATAATTAATTTACATAAAATTTGTCACATAAAAATTATATGGAAATCGCGTCGGATTCACGTATTAGAGAGACAAAGGATTGGTGGTTCTGCGTCATTCCATTCCTAGGTAGTAGCTAAAGCCAATAATATATTCGATCATGATTCCCCTGCTCATGTTGAGTTGAGGCACAAACCGAAACAATGAATTCAATTCTTATTCCTATCCCTATTCTTATTCCCTACTAGCATGTACGGAAATATTCCAAAATGATGTGATCAAGTTCCGCTCACGTCCGAGAGACAGATTTCAAACATGATGATTTTCGACGTGGATGACCTGCAAAAAATCGGGTCGAAAAGAGTTTCGACGACGTCCATCCGACGCTCATGTCAGTTGAATTGTTATAAAAGGAAGATGAATATCTCAAGAGTAATGAGCTAGTAATATAAGTTTGAAGTCAAATGTAGGTTTACCTACTTAGAATGAATTATTTTTTCCACCTAGGGTTGTGGCTAAACGCCATGATATTGACACATTCAAATTATCTTCCATACGGTTCTCAAGTTTTGTAGATGATATTTTTGACACTGTTTGATTGTGTGGTCTCTTATAGCTAATCAGAAGATAAAATGCTCTCGAATGAATATACGAGTTCATAGATAAACCATCCCTCTTTTGCCACATTAGATGATAGATGAAAAATCTCTCTTGGAAACATGACTAGTTCAGGTCAGGGCATAAGAGATTACGGGGTACCTCCTCCAACCTTAGAGATCTCATATCCTCCTCTGCTCTTAGTGATTAATCTGAAATTGAAAGGGTCCCCTAAGATAAACCTGTAATGTAAGACATTTTTTTATGATATATGACATCATTATGTTATATCACAAAAGAAACCAGTTGTTATATCACACGTGATAACATTGTATGAGTTACACTTGTTGCACTCAACTGCATTGGTGAAAAAGTGCAATTAATCCACAATTTTAACTCATTCTAATTTAATGTGTTGAAAACTCAATTAGACAATTGGTAACGTATCTAAATCTAAAGTGGTATATGGTTTGGGATGGACCATCTCCCCCATCCGCTCATCCAATCCATTCTCATCTAAATACAAATTCAAATATTTATTCATTCATATAATACAAATGCACACTTATTTTTATACAATCACATCATCATTTTTTTTAATAACTCACTGTATCTTCTACTTTTTTTTCTCATACATTTTTTTTCTTTCATACTTTTCTTCCTCGTACTAATTATTCAACTAACTAACAATAATAAATCAATACAACATCACTTGATTGACATTAAGTTCTCCATACACCACTACTTTTCTATCCATATCCAAACACAATTACTATTCACGAATTACCGTCATTCACATTTTTCCATTCACAACCATTCCAAACCAAACAGACCCTAATTGTATATATGCATCCAATCGTATACACAAATTTATCACATTGTATATTATATTTTATATAAATACATATTTATCACAAATGTAAATTTTATTGAAAATACTTCGTTAAATTTATATATTAAGTTTTTTTAATTTTTTTTTTAAATTTACATCTTTCAATATTTTCATAAATATATAATCACGATATTTCCATTTTTACTTATATTTCAATCCTGGTTGGTAGGTAACATATAAACATTTATAAATATATAGGTCACGATATCACTATTACCGTCTCATCTTTTTCCATTTTATCATGTCCACTAAATTTTTTTAAAAGATTATTCTTCCATTTGAACTTAATATACACATTTTAAAAACTGAAAATATTTATTTGTTAATACATTATTACATCCTTCACCTTTTACTAACACATTTATTTTACACATAAATAAACAATATTTCTTATAATTGACAAATGAATCATACTTATTAACTTTAAACAGATAAATGTTTACTATTTTTTTTTCAATTTATATTTTACTTTTCTTTTACTCCATCATTTCATTTTATCTAAAATACTCGTATTTAATGTTAGTTTGAATTAATTACTACTCTTTAAAAATAAAAAGTCAACTTTCTTTTATCACACAAACTTCAATATTTTGGGCATTTCTCAGGCATTCATGTTATGCCCTTATTATCCGTTCTAAGGAAATTTACACTATGTGATGTCACACATTTTAAAAAATGTGTAATAAGTGATGTTTTATCTTTTATAAATAAAATAAAGTAAAAAATAGATTGAGTGTAAAAAGATAATGACATATGAGTAAATATAAATATATTTTGAAAATGAAGATTATAATTTTTTTTTATAGAGTGTACAAATTAGTAAGATATTACAAGTGTGCAAATTTCTGATGTATTTTAGGCCAAAATATTGAAGTAAAAGGAAAGTAAATTATAGTTTAAAAAAAATAAAATAAAAAATGAACTACCTTTTATTAGATGGAATAAGAGATAATATTATTAGCCATTAACATTAAATAAAAGTAAATTTTATATACCAAAAATATTATACTCCATATTGGTCTGTATTCTGTACCCAAAAAAAGAGAGTGAAATATCTTACATATATCTTCATCATAACTCTACTGTAAATTGTATGTGTGTATATATATGGGTGTCGAGGATTAATCCCTCTAAATTCAAAGAGGGGAATTGAAGGAGCTAGTACCTGCAGCTATCAAAATTGCCTTTTTCCCCCAATTTAATTTCCAGGTATAACTTCTGTTTTCTTGTCTCAATCGTTACTCTTCTCTGTTTTTTTAATTACACAAAGTTAATTCTGATTCTTGGATCCCATCAACTTTAATGTCTTGAAAATAAGGAGATTAATTGTAATTTCAGCCCCTGTTAAAAGGGGAAAAGTGTATATATATGCAGGCAGTTGATTTTTCTTCTATCTATAATTTCAATGTTCATCCAACTTCGTTTCGTATTTATTGGATTTACGAGGGGTTAAGTGTTTCTTTTTTGAACAGGGCATATATTTTATTAAATGAAACAGTATCCCTCATATAAATATATATATTCAAACATCTCGAAATTCCCTTAATTTGAAAAAAATGACAATTTTCTTCTATTATCAATAAGATTTTGAATTCTAGACTCTAAAGAAAGGGAGATGAAAATTTCATTTGGAACTCTCTCTCTCTATATCTCGTGTTAAAATATACTCTTTCTGTTCCAGTATTATTTGACCAATTTGACCGATATAATTTTTAAGAAAACAAAATTTAGTAATTAGTGAGGTTAGATAAAAAAAATTGTATTTTTAGGTGATTTAATTAGGTGTATAGTAAAATGTAAGTAATAAAAAAAATGACAATTCTAAAAATAAAATGATATTTTTTTATGAATAATAGTAGTATTCAATTGGTTGCTTTCTTGCTAGTCGGTGTATTAATTAAGAAAACCCACGTGCGAGTTACGTGATGAATTTCAACCAAAGTTTACATACACAGCACTCAATGAATGACTAAAATAGAGCTACGAATATGGGTACTATTATTTCCATTTAAAAAAAAAAAGTAAATATGGGATTGATGATGAGTAGGAATTGAAATATCCTCCAAACTAAAGCGTCAATGATACCATATTAATATTCTCAAGGGTCAGAAATAACCAAGTGGTGCATGTCCACTACCAATGTACCCCAAATTAAATAATGTATTTCAATTTCCAATTAATATAATTAATGTTGTACAGGCTATATATCCCTCCGTAGCACAAAGATAGCTACATATTCCTTTTTTAGATATTTCAAATTATAGCTACATTTTCTCTTTTACTTTAATATTAAATGTTTTATTGTCAGTTTTACCCCTAATTAATAAGAGTAATTAAGACTGAACAGATTTTGAATAATGTAATTTCAAGGGCAAAATTGATACATTAGCTAAATTTGACTACATTTATTAATTTTTCTTAATCTGTGTATAAAGTCAAATGTAGCTATCTTTGTGGGACGGAGGGAGTATATAATAATAATTTTTCACTTTTTTAAGATAAATGTTTCATTTATACACATTTACTCCCTCCGTCCACCTATATATGAACTTCTAGTTAATTTTGGACGCATGAATTAAGAAAATTAATTAAATAATAAATATAGTACAAATAATGTGATTGAGGAACGAACACAAAATGATAAGTTTATACGGGAATGAAGGAAATACTATTTTATCATATTTCTTATTTATATTTATATTTTACTTTACACTGATTCATCTAAATTACATCATTTGTACTATATTTATTATTTTATCATATTTACTTACTTTACATCTCACTAAATCATCTAAATTACATCATTTGTACTATATTTATTATTTTATCATATTTTTTATCTACATTTTACTTTACAACTCGTCAAATCCACTTTACACCCTATTAAATCACCTAAAATGTCTTTTTTTTTTTATCTTACATCATTTACCAATAAATTTAATTTTCTAAAAAAGTGTGCACTGTGCAAATAATTTAAGAGGGTGTTTACTTTTGGCTTTGGGTGGTTTTAAAAACTGAGTTTTTGAAATCCCGATAAATAGTAATATGAGTGTTTCTTTTGAGTTTTGGAATAGTGAAGGATTTAACTTTACGTCAAATCAAGTTGTAAAATTGAATGAGTTTGTATTATTATATTATTATTTGGTGAAATTATAATGATTAGTTGATTGTGTAATGATTAAATATATTATATTATTGTTGAGAAAGAATATAATCATTGGACTAATATTATATAGATATAACTTTATGTCAAATCAATATGTTTGATAAGGGTGGTTTTGAGTGTATTTTGAAAACCGATTTTTAAATCCCTAAGTAAAACGGGTTTTGGATCTTGAAATCAAAAAACTAGTTTTTAAAATCAAAAGTAAACATCCCTTAAAGGCGGGGGAGTAGTATTTAAGTTGTTTGAGGCATGCGCCTTTTAAATGAGGGATTGGTAGGTGCCAGGTAAATTAATTGGATAAGAATAAGGTGATTGAATGATGACTCTGCGTTCAACTATAGAAAAATCAAATATCTAGTAACAATGACCTGTCTGCGTGGAAAAAGACCAAATTCAGGCCTCGACTCAATGTTTATTTATACTACTAGCACATATATATAGGTGACAACTGACAACAATTCATTTTAATTTCAAATTAATTGTTTTAAGGTTCTTCCCTGTAGGATTTTGATTTATTGAAGAAGAAGAATCATGAACGCTTTAGCTGCAACCAACAGAAACTTCAAGCTTGCAGCTCGGCTGCTCGGCCTCGACTCTAAGCTCGAGACCAGTTTACTCATCCCATTTAGAGAAATTAAGGTAAATTTCTGTGTATATATATACATTATAATTATAAGATCTAGTTTTAATTGAATGAATTTAATCAGGTTGAATGTACGATTCCAAAAGATGATGGGAGTTTGGCTTCCTTTGTGGGATTCAGGGTTCAGCATGATAATGCTCGAGGCCCCATGAAAGGAGGCATTAGATACCACCCTCAGGTAATTGCTCTTCTCGTTATCGTGTTGTTATTGTGTCGTGTTCTGTATTAAGTTGTGTGTGATGGTGCAGGTGGAGCCGGATGAAGTGAATGCTCTTGCACAACTAATGACATGGAAAACTGCGGTGGCGAACATTCCTTATGGAGGAGCTAAAGGTGGAATAGGATGCAATCCATCAGATTTGAGCCTTTCGGAGCTCGAAAGATTGACTAGAGTCTTCACTCAGAAGATTCATGACCTCATTGGTGTTCACACTGATGTTCCTGCACCAGATATGGGCACTGGTCCGCAGGTAAGTTCGTTTTTAGGTGATTTGGATATATCTATAATCGTTGGATTGAATTTAGACTAAAATTGTCGTGTATTGTTAAATGACAGACAATGGCTTGGATACTAGACGAGTACTCAAAATTTCATGGCTATTCGCCTGCTGTGGTCACAGGAAAGCCAATTGTAAGTATGAATGAATGTTTTTCATGTCATATATATGTTCATTCTCACAGAAAGAGATCCATCTCATATATAAAAAGTGATGATGTTTAATAAAAAAGTGATAGTGTTTAAGTAAAAAGTGACAGTCACTTTTGTTAAAAATATTATCACTTTTTTTACAAACCAAAATCTGGAAAAAAAATATGGGTTACCCTACCCAAAATTTTGAAATATGGGTTAAAATGATCCGTTAATCTGTGAGACGGTCTCATACAAGTTTTTGCCTTTATATATATGGTGTGAATCAGGACCTGGGAGGATCCCTTGGCAGAGATGCAGCTACGGGGAGAGGTGTGCTTTTCGCAACGGAAGCGCTGCTTAACGAGTATGGCAAAAGCATTGCAGGGCAGCGCGTTGTTATACAGGTAGACTAATGGAAATGAAGAGTATTTAGTTGATGGTCGTGTCGAATAATAATGAATGAATGTGGTGGTAGGGATTCGGAAACGTTGGTTCTTGGGCTGCTCAGCTGATAAGCGAACAAGGGGGGAAAGTGGTTGCTGTTAGTGACATTACAGGAGCTATAAGGAACGCCAATGGGATCGACATAGCTAGTCTTGTTAAGCATGTCAAGGAAAATCGAGGCATAAAGGGATTCAACGGGGCTGATCATCTTGACGCCAATGATATCTTGCTTGAGGATTGCGATATTCTAATCCCTGCAGCCCTGGGAGGAGTCATAAACAGGTGTCGATAGGCGATAAATAAATTGCTAATACTCGTGATAAGTTTAGTGATGGACGGAGAACTGATGCTACTTTTTACTGCAGGGATAATGCCAAGAACATCAAGGCTAAATTCATAATTGAAGCAGCTAATCACCCCACGGATCCGGAGGCTGACGAGGTTAATCGAGATTAATGTGCATAAGGTGTTAGTTTTATGTTCTAAGTAAGTAGCTAATAGAGAAGTTGATGAATGCAGATATTGTCAAAGAAGGGAGTTGTTGTTCTTCCAGATATATATGCAAACTCTGGGGGTGTTACAGTTAGTTATTTTGAGTGGGTTCAGGTAATTTTTTTAAATAATGTGGTACTACTAATAAATTAGTAATTATACATAGAGTATAATTGAGTGTGTGTGTTGTGGATGCAGAACATACAGGGGTTCATGTGGGATGAGGAGAAAGTGAATACAGAGCTTAAGAGATACATGACAAGGGGTTTCAAAGATGTGAAAGAGATGTGCAAGTCCCACAACTGTGACCTCCGAATGGGAGCGTTTAGCTTGGGCGTTAATCGCGTCGCCAGGGCTACTGTCCTTAGAGGATGGGAAGCTTAGTTGATCTCGGGGAGCCCTTGAATCGCACAAACCTCACGCGTGTGGGCGTGTATCGCATCTAAATTAAATAACATTTTCCACCTTCACTTGTCATTAGTTTCTATCTTTTAACATATATATTCCTTTGATCACCAAGGATATTTTTCTCAATAAACTCTCTCTGGTTTGTATCCCCGTGAGGGACTAAATTTCTACTTTTTGTAGTGTGGCTGCCTAAAACTATTGCATACTGTGGTTACAGCTTCAAATTCAATCCTTACTAGTTTGATTCATTGTAATCAAATCCACTTTTAGCAAGAGAAATATGATAACTAAACTAGTGTAATTAAAATTTTTAAACTAGTACTGGACTCACCTCAAGATAAATATGAGACCAAATTCTTTTTGGTGTCAGAGTTGTTCTAAAAAAAGACACTACTTTTATACTACCAATTATATCATGCTTCCACTATCCTACCCTCACACCACCATCTCTATTTCTTTCATCTGCTTTTTAAAAGTGTAATAAAAGAATATTACCATTTAAAAAATGATTAACTCTAGTGTTGTTCTTCTTTAAATTATTGAATAGAATCAATAGATGTTACCTTTTATATTAAATTAAAGTTGCAAGTCAGTCAAAACACACTAGTAATATTTTGAAAGTGCAAACAAAATTTCAATTTGTGAACGGTTTGGATTTGGAAGGAATAACACGAGGCTTTCTCATCTATGTTCGTGGGCCAAGTAGTTCATTTCAACAATTCAATTGTCAGCTTTCAAATGAATGAAGGAAGTATATAACAAGTTTGACAACAAATGTGAAGGCAATTTCTCTGCACTCACTAGTCCATTATGTAATAAAGCCCATCCACTATTTGCAAAATTTATTGATAAAACAATACATATGTCTCCAATAATAATTCACCACCTATACAATAAAGTCAACCAGCTCTCTGCAAAGCATGTCTTCAATTACAATTTACACTCTCTACAACAAAATCCATTCACTCTATTTTATTTTTTTAGGGAACAACACATATACTGAATAATTAAATTTCGTTAAAAAATAAATCATATGGAGTACTAAATAAGCTGTCAAATTCTAAAAACAAGTAAACAACCCATAAAATTCTAAAACGAAAGAGAGGGCAAAAATTGTTTGAAGTTGAGTTTGCCACCAAAATAAATCATCTATGGCAATTTGTCACTTGTTTCCGTACTTGTTTCCGTTAGGCAGGTTTGTTATGAGATTATATAGTATGTATGAAATTTTGATGGAAAAATCTTAAAATGGAGAAATCACTATTAATAGTGATTGCGTTTATTTGTTTTAATATTTTAAGTAGAATAAGATGTAAATTTATGTTAAATTAATTATGTAAAAATAAGTGATGTTGTATTATATATGTAACTTTATGTCAAATTAACGATGAAACGTTACGTTCTATATCCAAACGTGTGAGTTCCAAAACAACAATCTAGTTCATGAAGACCTGACCTGAAGCATGACCCTTGGTGGATATTTTTATTTTTATTTTTTTGGGGTTACGACCCTTCATAGGTGATTGAGGTCCAAAGTTGCAAAAGAAAGTCGTTAGTTGACATTTCGGACCTCCAAAAAATAGAATTATTAGTATGTAAAAATTAAATTAAAATAAAATAAAATAAAATAGAGATCATTTACCCGCTTTTCTCTTCTTCATCCGTCGTAAATCAAATCTCACTCGAAACCCTCACAATTTTTCCTTAATTTTTCGTCAAATTTTCAGAAAAAATGTCGCGGCGAACGCTTCCGATCATCAAGCAGCTCTTCTCCGGCGCCGGATCCAGATCTGGGACCCGATCTGTAACCTACATGCCCCGACCCGGTGATGGAACCCCGCGCGCCGTGACCTTGATCCCCGGAGACGGCGTGGGACCACTGGTAACAGGCGCCGTCGAGCAGGTAATGGAGGCGATGCACGCGCCGGTCTTCTTTGAGAAATACGATGTCCATGGTGATATGAAAACTGTACCTCCGGAGGTGATCGAATCGATCAAGAAGAATAAAGTTTGTCTCAAGGGCGGACTGAAAACGCCTGTTGGTGGAGGCGTCAGCTCGCTAAATGTGATGTTGAGGAAGGAACTCGATCTCTATGCGTCGCTGGTGCATTGCTCCAATTTTCAGGGCCTCACCACTCGCCACGAAAACGTCAATATTGTCGTGATTCGGGAGAACACGGAGGGCGAGTACGCAGGTCTCGAGCACGAGGTTGTACCTGGAGTCGTTGAAAGCCTCAAGGTGTTTTGGATTTTTTGTCTGTGCTGGTTCTTAATTTTAGTTTTCCAGTGGTTTTTATTTATGTTACACAATTTTAAAACTTAAAAAATGAGTTCCAAAATCCAAATTGTTATACTTACCGATTTGTTATTGATGCACGTAATCTATGAGAAATCTGTGAACAAGTAACATGTATTTTCTTGTGTACTACTGTTAAAATGTGCCTCGTATAGTTCACGTTTTTTTTGTGGTGGTTCTTCATTCCATATGCTTGCTTAGACTATCAGTGAATTTTAAGTTTCTAATTTATCAGAATTGATAGGTGATAACAAAGTTCTGTTCCGAACGAATTGCACAATATGCCTTTGAGTATGCCTATCTCAACAACCGAAAGAAGGTGACTGCTGTTCACAAAGCAAATATTATGAAACTTGCCGATGGTTTATTTTTGGAATCCTGTCGTGAAATTGCTAGCAAGTACCCTACTATCCAGTACAATGAGATGATTGTGGATAACTGCTCCATGCAACTTGTTTCCAAGCCAGAGCAATTTGATGTTATGGTAAGAGATTAAAGTCTAACCTTGTGATTTATGAGTTGTTATAATGTGGCCCCTTTGCTTTCTTCTGATTCAAAGTAAAAGTAAGATTTTTCAACTGAGGTTTTTCTTGAAAGTTCAAGATGCTTAGTAGTAGTATTTTTAGGAGCCTTTTTGTGTACTGCAGATGCTACTGAACAGAACATAACCCTCTGTATGCATTGATTGCTTCAGCTTCTATCCTTAGTTCTTTTCTATGTTGTTTTATCAGTCCCCCTTAGTCACCCATTCAGTAACTTTTGCTCAAGAGAGGTGTGGAGTCATCAATTCCTGGAGCTATAGATATGTTGGTAATATATATTATTGAAACCTTTCACTGTGTTTGTTACGTCTTGATTCCATCAAACAGAAGATACTCCCTACCATCCTATTCTATGGTTATTTATGTGTATAACTAGCCTATTCTTTCTTTTAAATTTGTTTATTGTTACTTCAAGATAAAGTTGAAGGGAAAATGAAATTGAGGGGGATGGGGGGAAGGAATCTCTTTAACATATATACTGGAGTATATTTTTCCTTGTATTTTTTTTTTACAAAATAGATGAGTTCTTGGTGTTGGGTGTGGAACCATACCATTCAAATATGCGCTATATGAATGCCATATAATTATTTTCCTCTTTAGTTTGATTTTAGAGTCCTATAGTTTTCTTTACTCTGGATTTTTTTGTTTTCTGCGAACAGCTAATCAATTATGTTCGATTTTGCAGGTGACTCCTAATCTCTATGGGAATCTGATTTCAAATATAGCTGCTGGTATTGCTGGTGGAACTGGTTTTATGCCTGGGGGTATGTTGTCGTCATTAGTAGGGAGTCTATTTTTGAACTAAAATAATCTGATTTTAGGTCCTAATGTTGCCCACCACCCACTAATTATCTTACACAGTCACACTCATGCCCACTTTGTGTAGCAGAGAAGAAGTATGATATTTCTTCTGGATTTATTAAATAATATGTGTGGCTTTGATGGGTTTCAGGTAATGTTGGGGCTGATCATGCGATATTTGAGCAAGGTGCTTCTGCGGGTAATGTAGGAAACGAGAAACTAGTAGAGCAGAAGAAGGCAAATCCAATAGCTTTGCTACTTTCTTCAGCTATGATGTTACGACACTTGCAATTCCCATCGTTTGCTGATCGACTAGAAACTGCAGTGAAGCGTGTCATATCAGAAGGTAAATACAGGACGAAAGATCTAGGTGGAAACAGTACTAGCCAAGAAGTAGTGGATGCTGTCATTGCAAATATTGACTGAAAATTCTCGGCTATCTCTGTGATTGCTGGATTATGTAGTGGGCTGTCAGCTTCGTCCTTCTAATGATTATTTTGTTTTACACAATTGATTTTTATGCTGCCTAGAGAAAGTTATAGTGCGGCCAAATAATGGACAAGAGTTAGCATGATAAAATCCAGATAAAATTGAGGTTCTGGACAAATATTGATGTTTTTTGTATATCCAAATTGTGGAATGTGTAAGATTTGGTTTCCAATTTGTGCAGTTGGAATTTAATGAAATTGCAAATAGATGGATATTTTACTAGTTGTTGGTTTATGTTGCCTGATCCTGCTGTTCAATGAGCCAAGTGGCTGGGAGACTTGCATTGCAGGCAAATATTAGGGACAACATGCATCAACCAATTCAGGAATGAATATGAGCTGTGCGTAAGATAACACAGCTTGGCGTAGTTTGGTCGTTTGGGTCTGGTTGTCCCAGACTTTGTTATCGTTACTGAACTCAAAATAAATGGTTGGTATATAGGCAATTTGACTCTAAAATGGGTGAAAGACATTCTTCCATGTAGATGTTTATTTTATTTTTTAAAATCAAAATTTGGTAGTTTCCCTCTTCCTAGTATTGATGGCAGAAGGATTTGGTGATTGGGAGAAATAATTTAGGATGATGCATGAGTAAGTTTTGCTTTGATGTTCTCCTGAAGTCTATACTCAAGTTTAGGTCATGAATATTGAATACACGTGATTTTCAAACACTTGATGGAGCATGTTTCCTTTCAGCTTAGCAATTAAGGAATTTGATTATGTGAATCCAGTAAGTTTGAATATTTGAAGTTATTATTGCAGAAACTAAAATGAAAAGTCATTGTGGTTGCGATTGAGAAAAAAGAAAAATAAGCAAATTGTCCATTATTCGAATTTCAACTTGGGATGAGCACGGGCATTCGAAACAATCACACTCACATATAGAAACCTAGAAGAGAGGTAAGAAAAAACAGAAAAAGCAATGAATCAATTGACCCAACCTACCAATCGGCCACCGCACCAGCTGCGCCGTTGGAGAAGATGACGTTATTGATCCATGATGATTTGAACACGGTGGAAAAAGATTTCGAAAAAAGTAAACATTTTTATAACCCTCACCCTCAAAACATACATAGATTAACTCATATGACATTTCTTTTGGAACTCACATACACTCAATCTTTTTTTGTTTTTTATAAAAAATTACAAAATTTTACTCGATCACTTCAAATGTGTGAACCCTCATGGGTGCAAAAGGGAGAATTTACAAATTTTATATTTAGATAGTTTTTGCAAGCTAGCATCACGTGGGTTGATTTAAAATCCTCAACGTTGAATTGCGTCCGAAAAATAGGGCATGTGAAGGGAGTATATTTATTCAAGAGAAGACGGCGGTTTACTTCGAAATCCAACACCGAAAATTATCTTCCGATTATATAAAATCTTAACAAACTTAATTAGTAGCAACATACATAGTATTTGCTTTATATTAGTAGCATTTTTTAACAACTTTTTGTATGCCTTGAATTGGTTATGGAGTACTTCTTAATAAGAAAGGATGAAGCGAATGGTTAAAAAAAATATTATTTCCAATAATGTTGTCGCACACATATATTCTGTGTTACGTACCTTAAGACAAAATGATAACTAGTCCAAAAACTGTCAGAATATATTTTCTTTATAGCTTGATGGGATAAGACCAGTAATAATAATAAAAAAATAATGCCTTCTTCATCAACAATTAGTCCAAATGCATGCCAGTAATAAGAATATATAAAAACATTCTCATCCGAAAGAAAGCTGTGTGAAGGGTTGCTAGTATTTAATTAGTATTATCCAATTCTGGCTGCTACTCACTCGTATTTTATTTCTTTATAAACAGATGGCTAACATACACCCGCCCGCCTTCTTTTTCTTTTTATATCATCATAACAAAGTTCGGTGCCCCTTTAATTTATCTAAACATATATTTTAAGAATATTAATTATTTATGTATAAAATAAAAGGTAAAGCACACTATTTAATAAAATAAAATCATTATAGAAAATGGAAAGAAATGTTGACTACAAAATACTCCTAAGTGGTTAATTAAATGAATCTGGACGTTCGTGTTCTGCAAGTATTTTCGCTCCTCATCTATATTGGGCGGGCAGCGACGCATGCGAGTGTGTATCTATTTATCATAATTGAATTCTACTAACACTTCAATGTTTAAAAAGTTTTACATACTTTTATAAACTCCACTTTTTTGTGTAATCAACCTACTTAATAATTAATTTCTCACTCACCGAAACTCGATTTTAAGACTTTAAATGTATCACGTTCATCTACTTCGCGAGTAGATCGACTACATCGCGATTAATTTTTAAAAAATTAACGTTTAGGCCATCTAATTATTTTAAATAGACAAGAATGTCCAAATCCATTAATTCCAAATTAATTCCAAACAGTTTGTACATTAATTAATGAGTAAGTTTTAGTCACTAACTAACGTTTGGTGTGGTGGGAATTAAATATGTTTGTAGCTAAATTACAAAATGAGAGGTAAGATTAATGAACACTAATTATATTTAGGCGATGTATAAGTACTAGATTATTTTGTCGTATGATGAAGGCACAGCATCTGACACAGTGGAGTGTAGTAAAATCAGAGGCCACATAATTACTATTTATGTAACCTAATTATAATTAAAGGCGGAAAGGCATGATTAGGAATTCCAAATTGTGGCGTGGAGTTATTAGAAAAAATAATGGTGGAATATAGGGTGGGTGGATGTAGTAGTAAATTGGGCCCGTTGGGGGAATTAATTCACATATCCACCTACTGCCCAATTTAATTAACTAAATTGATGGATGTCCCCACCCTCCCCAACACAAATATCCCCTCTTGATTTTCCCATTGCTTTTTCATTTTATTTTTCTTGCCCCACATATATAATACTCCCCCCATCCAAATACATTACACTTATATATTCGAATAGAGCCTTAACAAGACTCAGCTCGATTCGTTAAGGTTTGATAAGGCTCGATTCGTTTAGTCAAATGAGTCGAGCTTATTAGATACTCGATTTACTAACGAGACGACTCAAACTCGACTTGTTAGACTCAATATCTAATTTTTAAAAAAAAATTATTAGGCTCGTTAACGAGTTGAGCTTGAACTTCAAATATGACTCGAATAACAACTCTAATTATATCCATTTTTTTGAGCACGGATTTTATTGAAAATTGTGATTTATTTATTTATAAAGTAAATAAGTTGGAAGTTTGTATATTGTTGGATGAGTAAATGAATATGTTGATTGAAAAATGAAAATAAGATAGTGTAATAATATTATTTTTAAAAAATGAATACGGTGTAGTATAATTTTATATTGTTTTATTTAATTAAATAGCTAGCCAGGCTGGATTATGTATGTATTCAAATGCATTTTCGTCGGTGATGGTGATCTATTCATGTTCATGTACTTCTCATCATCCATTCCCAATTAAATACACTCCAACAATAATTCATTTTTATTAATTACTACACGTACATATATATAATCCTAAAAGGTGTAAATTTCATCCATCGTGTTCATTGTTGCACGTGGGGAACAAGAAAGAATTCCATCGTCTCAGGGTAAAGAGGCTTTCAGCGAAATTTGAATTCAGAATGTGTAGACGTGAGTGATACTATAAAATAATTTTATCTTATTTAAAAGGTTTGATCAACTTATAGAGATGTATGAAGTTAATTTATTTATAATTCTCCATCACTCCAAAGTTTTTACATCATTTTCTTAAAGTACAACGACTTCAAGTAACTATATATTAATTAATTAATTAAATCTATTAAATCGTTAGAGTAACTTATTATTCGTATATTAATCAATCGCTATAATTAATTGATTTGGCTGTAATCTCAATTCTCAAATATTGTGGGTTTTCATACATTCAAGTAATGTGTATGTATACTTTCATAATTGACATTTAATATGGTTTGTATTGAAAAACCATTACGATTAATGCATCATTATAGGTTGAGGTGAGATTGTGAATGGATATATGTTCAAACTATAGATATTTTTCTTTACTGCTAGTCAAGTTAAAACATCTATTCAATTAGTCAGACATTGGATCAGACAAACATCATACCAAACGCTAATTTTAAGTAGCGATCAATCAATATTAGCCAGACCACATCACAATGAGAACTTTATGATCTCCGTCGAGCGTTAACTGACTTGTGAAGCACACATCTTGACAAATCATCACATGTATTGCCATTGGACAATAAAAGGTACGACATATACAAGAAAAATCAATGTCTAAAGTAAATTATGCAAAAATGAAAGTAAAATTAAAGTTAGGAGGATATCCTGTTCAAATATAGTAAATTCTGATCTTGGCCACCGCATTCGCTGTCTGATTGGCCTCTCGAAAAGTGTGAGAGTACAGAATATGTATATCATCTGCGAGAGGATGGACCATGCTCCAAAAACGTGTATTATCATTGGTTAGACGCATATGACACTAGTAAGTTCATATGAAATGTAAACCAACGTATTTAATTTGTACTATAAATAAGTAATGGTCAATTTGTTATGTTTCATTTGATTTATATATTATTTGGTATTTTCACCACCACATTCCACATCATAAAAAAGAAGAAAATGGGTCAATATGAAATTGAATTAATGAATGCAAATATTAAATTTTGAATGGAGAGGTCCCCTACACTAGTAGCTAAAACTACATCTGTAATACGTGTTCTTTTTTTTTTTTTTTTTTGGGGTGGGTGGGTGTGGGGTTTAGGGTTACACAAATATCTTAGTCCACACACGCGCACACTCATCACACGTACTAATTTACGAGTGCGATTGTACGTTCGTCGGTTGTGTATAGTACTATTCGTTGGCGCTATTAATGCATGCGAGTAGGGCATGAAACTCTGTCGCACCATATATCGAATACAATTAGTATTCCCTCCCTCTAAAATTAATAAATCTTCGATGCAAGATTTTTTTAAGTTTGACAATTTGATGCACTAATATATTTTTCGATCAATTTTAATTTGTTGAGGTGCTCTAAAATTGCGAGTTCGTCATGTTGTGCACGATTAGGATAAAAAAAGGCAACATAACATAGGGAAAAATATTTTTATGTGATTAAGAAAAAACAAGGCAACATAACAAAGGAAAAAAATTAAGACATTAGCGGAATAATAAATATAATTTCGATTAATGCAGAACTTGTGTGATTGTGATTTATTTTTTTTGGTTGCAAAACACGTTAATGCACAGAGAATATAATATGATTATAGAAATTATTTTATTTTGCAAAACTTTTTAATTGTATTTTTATAAAATCATATATATGTTACCTTTGTTTAGAGGATAGGAGGGAGTGTTTTGAACCGGATCGAAAACACCAAGTCAATATCCATAATATCAAAGTTTAAGGCTGGAAAATTTCGTCGGAAATCAAAGAAAATATTGATGGATTCAGTATGCAATTTATGTAAAAACGTTTTTAAAAATGTGTGTCTTTTATTTAAAAAAAAATATTAGTTGATAGTTTACATGTCGACGATGAGACGAGTTTGTTGTTTCCTGCGCCAAGTTAAATTAAAATTGGTCAAAAAATATATCGGTGCATCAAATTACAAAACACAAAAAAGTGGTGTATCAAATTGTTAAAAAAAATAAGATATTTGTAATTGATAAATACACTAAAGGTGGATAATTTGTTTTGCAATTAACCCATCTATATATAATTCATGTGTCAGAGTAGATGTGCAAAGTAAAAAATGAAAATTGTATTAATTAATTAAGATGATATAAATACTTTTTATTTATGAAATGCATGTGCATATTTCACATCACCGGCCAATTCAAGGATGATTATAAATTACTTAGATGATATATGATGAGTGAATAAATGAAAATAGAAGTGTCGGTAGGCGGTGCGATTTGCATTAAGAAGCTATGGACAGGACAATATATGGAGAAAAGGACATGGTACGGGGGGCATGCACAATCTTAAGGAATTTGGACCTACTTGGATTTTCAATTGACCACTTTTACGTACGTTTCTTTAATAAATTACCAATTATATACTAGCACCACAAATTATAAACTGACATCTCAATTATTTTTTAAACTATAATCAATTTGAATTTGCACCACAACTTGTGCAGCAATACACTAAAGAAAAAATGACTTTTAGTGACATAAATTATGTCATTATAGTTTCTCTAGCTAAAAATTTTTAGTAACGGTAATTGACTTTTAGTGAGAGGTCCTGTCATTCATTAATGCTCAAATTTCTGTCACTAAAGACTTTTAGCTAGAGAAGTAATAATGAGAGGATGTTGTCACTAAAAATCAGTTTTCTTGTAGTGATACTGCACTAAATTTTTAAAACTATGTGCGAAAATCTGCACCATGATAGAGAGTTTCAAGTACATAAACTCAACAAATGTATAATAGGATTACAAATTACAAAGGTAAGGTTTCAAAAAGTTATAATTATAAATTATATAATACACCCTCAGCACACGAATAAATGACATTTTAGTATCATATTAGTGTATACAATTAAATCACACGTTAGCTTTTTTTCACTTTTTTTTATCAGGCAAAAAACTTTTATTTATAAATAAGGTTTAAAGTAGCAGAATTGATACAAGAGGTACAAGTAAGATAAACTGCAACTCATAAAATAAAAAGTGAACAAAACCACTCCCATGTCCTCAATCTAGTTCCAATCTTCAAAGTAGTGTCTTGGATCCTTAAGCCAATCCGCAAACGTGGCTTGCTTAGGGCATGTTTGTTTTGGGACTCACCCGTCCGGACGTGGGACGTACGTCCTTGTTCTACTTCGAGATTTCACATCCGGATTTCCCCATCCAATTACATCCCCCCCTAAAAATACCTATACATCCTACTATTACATCACATCCAACTACTCTTACACAATTTGATTTGACATAAAGTTACATCTCATCCTACTCAAAATCCCAAAACAAACACACACAATTACTATTCATCAGAATTTCTCCATCTAGGATTTCCCCATCCAGGATTTCCCCCATCCTACATAATCCCAAAACAAACATCCCTTTAATGTTTCTATCATAGCAAAAGAACCAGTTCCGCACCCTGCCTTTTGTCTCGTCAGTGATCTTTCGTGCATCCCAACTCACGCCTTACCGTCTTTTAACTTTATAAAATATTCATAATTTTTAACTTATCTTTGTTATTTAATTAATCATCTCTAATTAATTAATTAAGGATAAAAAAATTTATGAAAAATTAAAATTATGGAATGTGATAAGGAAATTATTTACCTACTTTTCTTAGTTTAACTTAAAAAATAATTTATTTCTGAAGGAGGTGTAATAATTGAGCTGAGCATGGCTAACGGTATAAGTTTAAAGCATAGTGATAATTATGTGTAATGATGATCGCAATTAAGAAAAAAGTAGATTAATTAAGCCCAAGATTTGCATGCGTAATTGGGAGAGTTAATTGAGCACAATTAGCGTGAATTAGATTATTCTTCCTTGAACACAAAAGTGATACTAAAGCAGTAAAAAATGGAAATAGTTAGGCACTTGGCAGCAACTTTATTTGGAGAGGCAAAAGAGGAGTTGGGTTTAAGCTTGAAGTTTGAATGTAAAAGTAGATAATTAAATAGTAGTGGCGGGACACTACTGTAGTATCATCATCATTACAAAATGTTGAAAGTTTTACCCGCCCGGCCGACAATTAACGGTGCTGTCCCCACCTTCACTTTCCCCCCTTCCTTCCCTCCATTCCAAATTCAACTCTCTCTCTTTTTTTATTTTTTTTATTTAGATTACTAGTACATTTTCTTTGGGCAAATTTTTGTACTTACTCGTATTATAAAGTTAATCGCATTTGCTATTTTTCATAGATTGAATTTTAAAAAAATATAATTTAACATATTTTTTTTTTTATTCAGACAAAAATTAATATAGAAAGAGCTAAAATATTGTAGAAATCAAGGAAGAATAGTTTAGAAAAATTTGTGGTAAAAATAGTAAAAATGATAAACTTTAAGAAACGAAAAAATAATTTATAACACTTCATCCGTTTTACGGTAACATTACTTCTTCTAAATGAAACATACACTTCACAATTAAAAACTATTATTTTTTTTGTGTGTGTGTGTGAATTACTTTACGTCACATTTTTTTATATTATTCTTTGTTAATCGATCACGACTAATACATCTATTTATTCTGTCATATATCTTAATTTCTATATCCAATGCTCATGAATAATTTTTATCGGGGCAAATGAAATATTATACTTAAAGTAATATCATACTCATATTTTGTCATGCGATACAGTATATTTGTACGTGTAAAATGTTGTTATATATGCGTGTCAAAAAATATATTTCCTCCGTCCGCCTATAAGTTTCTCATTTTACCATTTTAGTCCGTCCGTTTATAAGCTTCTCATACCCTTTTTGGTAAGTAATTTTTCTTACACTTCACTTTATATCCTACCTTTTCTCTCTATCTCTCTCATTCTTTCAATTATATCACTTGTACTATATCTATTATTTAATCACTTTTCTTAATCTCTGTGCCAAAAAGTAGCGAGAAGCTTATAGGACGGACGGAGATTTAATCACTTTTCTTAATCTCTGTGCCAAAAAGTAGCGAGAAGCTTATAGGACGGACGGAGGGAGTAATAAGTAATACTCCCTCTGTCCCATATGAATTTGCACACTTTCCATATATGGATGTCCCATATCAATTTGCACACTCCATAAAAGGAAATATCCTCATAAGCCCCACCCTCAAAATATACTCTTATTTACTAATATGTCATTACTTTTTCACACTCAATCTACCTTTTACTTTACTTTATTCATAAAACTTTACAAAACTACCCCTCAAAATATTACTCATTACACCTTTTCTTACACATTTATTAAAATGTGTGCCAATTCAAGTGTGCAAGTTCCTCAGGGACGGAGGGAGTAAAATACTACTCCACAATCGAAAGAAATTACAGCATGCGAAAAAAGTGTAGCTCATTTTGTTTGAATCGTCCCAAACTTCAAATTCCGTAGCTACCTAACATATACATGCACCTTCTGCCTCCTTGTATATATACTACCTACAAATTGAATCATTCATCTACTTCAATTCTTCTTCTTCTTTCTCCATCGATCAATACAAATTTCTCTCAATTAATGGAGTCACCACTTTCAGAAGCAGTATCCCCAATGATCCACAGCGCAGACAAACTCACAAACGAAATCTTCGCCATTCTCGAGAACAAATTCCTCTTCGGTTGCCCTCCAAAACAATTCTCCCTCACCGACCAATTTTCCTCCCCGCCGGGAAAAGTCAGAATCCTCAGCATCGACGCCGGCGACGGAATTCTCGCCGCCAACACTCTGCTCCACCTCCAATCCATTCTCCGGCGCAAGTCCGGCAACCCCACCGCCCACATTGCCGATTTCTTCGACGTCGCCACCGGCGCCGGAACAGGCGGAGTCCTCGCCGCACTCCTCTTCACGCGCGGCAAAGACGGCGCCCCCCTCTTCACCGCCGACGATTCCCTCAAATTCGTCCTCGACAACTACCGGAAACTCAACCACGCCTCCCCGTCGGGACTTTTCCGGCGCGCGCCCAAACCGGATAAAGTACTGAACAAGGTGTTCGACGATTTGACGCTGAGAGATACGGTTAAAGCGGTTCTGATCCCCTGTTACGATCTCAGAACAGGGGCGCCGTTGGTGTTCTCCCGCGCTGATGCCTTGGAAATGGAGGGCTGTGATTTCAGGATGGCTGGTGTGTGTGGTGCCACGGTGGCTGATCGGGCGGTGGAGTTGAAGTCAACGGATGGGTCAAGGAAGATAGTGGCGGTGGGGGGTGGTGTAGGGATGAGTAATCCCACCGCCGCTGCAATCACGCACGTGCTTAATAATAAACAAGAGTTCCCGCTGTGTACCGGAGTTCAGGACTTGTTGGTCATTTCACTAGGAAACGGAGAATGCGGCGGCGCCGCCGCATCGTTTGCTAAAATTGCTGCCGATGGAGCTGCCGACATGGTAATTAATTTAATTATATCAGTAAAATATTAGTTACCGTGTTTAAATTTTAAATTTTACCTTTAAAAATTGGTGTTTAATTTGTGCTATATGATATTGTTGTAGGTTGATCAAGCAATATCCATGGCATTTGGTGAATCTAGAAGAAGTAATTATGTTCGAATTCAGGTATTTCACTTTAATATAATATAAATGAATAAATTTCGCCCGACTTTTATTGATTTTCTTTATTTATGATATTAGAGCTTAAACTCGTCCATGTACTAATTCAAACGAATAATATTGGTGTGCAGGGAAACGGATTTAGAGGAAAAGGAGAAAATAGATCGACGATGGTGAGGGATGCGGACGAAATGCTAAGAGAAAAGAACGTGGAATCGGTATTATTCAAAGGAAAGAAATTGGTCGAGTATACGAATTTGGAGAAAGTGGAGATGTTCGGAGGAGAGGTGATAAAGGAGGAAGAAAGGCGAAAGAACAGCAGCTGCATTTTACCGCCCGTGCTTCTCAAAAACTCGAACAATTCGCCCCGATCCTCCTCCGCCACCACCCTTTCAACCCTTTCTCCCTAACCCAATATTCTTTCATTTCTAAAAATCATATTCCTTCACCTCTATACCTATTACCTAACTAATTAATATGATAATATTGGGTTTGTTTAGAGATTTTATTACCACTAGCTTACTAATTATTATCTTGGTTTGCTGCCACTTGGGATGTTAAAGACATCCTAGTGTGTGCTGAGGTTCTCTATATGGGCTCGGTTGCTTAGTGAGTTTAGAGGATGGGTTAGATATGTAAACTCATCGCAACCCACTATTCGACCGACACTTTTTTGTTTTGTTTTGGTTACTTGAGTGAATATGTGAAAATGTATATGAATATGTTGATGATGGATGCTATTAATTCCAAGAGTCTTGTTTTATTCGAATTCCATTTCCAATTATTTGATTTGTTGCGGTTTTGTTTTTAATATGGAGTGGGTACCATTGCCGACAATTTCCCAATATTAATTTATTATTCAACTAATTTGCATGGGACCAAATAAAGATTAAATCCGCTGGTCTATTAATGTAAACATGAATACACCTTACTATAGTCCGGATTTTAAAATCTTCTAATTTTCATTTTTTTTTAATTTGCTTAAAACAAAAAAATAAATACCACTATATTGTTGTGTTGACTTTCAATGTATTAAGTGGAAAACCAATCTTCTAAATTTCATTCGATTTTTTTAATTTGCTTAAAACTCAAGATAAATATCACCATGGTTGTGTTGACTTTCTGCAATGTATTAAGTGGAAAACTATTTAATTTAAATAAAACAAATTGGAGTTAGAGAATTAATATTAATTAATTAATTTTATATATTTTAATAAGTTCAAACTTAAAAAAAAATATGCATGATATCAGAAGCTCGTTGACTTCACGCATTCAAATTTTGCTAAAAACAACTTCATCCATATTTAATTATTCACACAATAAGTTGCTTGCCTAAGGAATGTTTGTTTTGAAATTTTAAATTCAAATTTGGATTTTAAAATTCAGCTCATATTCTATAAATACCTGTAAACTCTATATAAATACATATAACCCTTATATGGATACCTATAAACCCTATTTAATCACCTATAAATCATTATGATATAAAGTTAAATTCTACTCTACTCAAATTCCAAAACAAATACGGAGTACAAAATTTACAAGTTATTGGAATTTCGAAATTCATTAGATTTTAAATTTTAAATTTTAAAATTCTCGAAATTCAATAAACAAACCTAGAGCACGAGTAAGTAGAGACAATAATCCGACCCTAAGGGCATGTTTGTTTTGGGACTCACTGGTTCACGTATTCTACAACACTAGAATAAACGACCGCAAGTATACGGTGTCTATCGCAGCGAAGTAAGTACGAGGTCGATCCCACAGGGAGGTATAGTATAAAAGTGTATTTTGTTGACCAAATTCTAAATAGACGATGATCGATAAAAGAGAATAGTGTGATTACCCCTAAATTATCTACCAAGTGTCACAAGTAAACAATTAAAAGAGTAATGTAGAATCGATCAATGAACATGCAAACCAAGAAACGAGATGGAAAACGATTGAAACTCAAAGAAGAAAGGTAGGTTCCAAGGCATATGTCACACTAAGGGTTCAATTTATGATCAAATGCCTATTTAAGTGGTGTTGTGTTGATTACTATAGGGTTGATCACGAAATGATGAATTAAAAGTTCTCTCGATCCAATTAATCCAAGAGAATTATCACACAAACTAGTATCTCTACTTAGCATGCATAAATAAACCTAAAAAAGGGTCTTAAGATCATCTAATACCCTCCCAACAATTGATCCTCTCTCTCGAGCTCAGAATAATATTGGGTCAAATGCTTAAATACGATTAATGAAAGAGATTTCTCAATACAATTTCAATTAACAATAAATAAAACATATTATCATGGCCATTGACAACATGTCTTGCAATGAAAGTTAAGCATTCAAATAGAAATAGCAACACAACCACCAAATAAACAAGAAATTAATTCATTAACATCATACAAAGTATAAACATAGCCCTATGACCAAAAGTGTTCTAGTCAATCAACAACATAATCCAATTACAAAGAAAACTAAAGTAAAAGCAATAAAAAGTGAAGAGAAAATAAAGCTTAGACTATTGTATGGTGATGAATCAAATTCCCAAACTAATGGTGGCCTCCTTGCATGAATTGATGGAGAATTGAAGAAGTATATGATGAAAACCTCCAAGTGTGTGTGATTGTGTGTGAGAATGCTTGAAGGAGAGGTAAGATCCTTTTGAATTTAAGAAGTGAGGTATTTATAGTGTTGGGGTAGGGTTTTGGTGTAAGAATTGCAAGTTGGTCCTTTGAAAATGGAGAAAATGCAAGTTTGGCATCGAAAATAGGTTGGCCCGGCCGGGCGGGAGTGTTGGCCGAGCAAAAGAAAAACAGGGGCTAGGCGGCCCGGCGGGGCGAGTGGTGCCGTCCGGCCGGGCGGAAGTTTCGTAAATGGGGGTGTGGGTTGGGGCATTCGGCCGCCCGGTCGGGTGAGTGGTGCCGTCCGGCCGGGCCATAACTTCGTATTTGGCAACAATATGGTACGCGACAGCCCGGCCGGGCGAATGGTGCCACCGGGCCGAACCTTCGACTTTGGCCAGAATTTCGGTGCTCGGCCGCCCGGCCGGGCCATAACTTCGTATTTGGCAACAATATGGCACGCGACCGCCCGGCCGGGCGAGTGGTGCCACCGGGCAGAACCTTCGACTTTGGCCATAATTTTGGTGCTCGGTCGCCCGGCCGGGCGAGTGATGTGGCCCGGCTGGGCCAAAGTTTCGTCTTGGCTCCGTCCTTCGTTTTCGTCCTCCAACTTCGTCCCTCCGTATCTTGAGCTTCCGACCTTCGATCGACTCGATTCTTTTTGCTATTCCACTCCATTTTTCGAGCCGGATCTAATGGTGCACTCCTCTTTCCGATCCATTCACTTGTGGTATGTGTTTTGCTCCCAAATTCCATCGTTTTACCTACAAAATCGACAAAACACTACCCTTCTCTCATTTTGGCTTAAACAATCATATTCAATGCATAAATCCATGAAATCCACATCAAAATACGCTTCTCATGTGCCTCTAAAACGTGTAAATTCCACCCGAATCACTCACCCGTCCGGACGTGGGACGTAACGTCCCACGTCCTTGTTCTACTTCGGGATTTCACATCCGGATTTCCCCATCCAACTACATCCACTCCTATACATCCTACTATTACATCTCATCCAACTACTCTTACACAATTTGATTTGACATAATCATACTATTACATCCCATCCAACTACTCTTACACAATTTGATTTGACATAAAGTTACATCCCATTCTACTCAAAATCCCAAAACAAACACACACAATTACTATTTATCAGAATTTCCACATCCAAGATTTCCCCATTTAGGATTTCTCCATCCTACATAATCTCAAAACAAACATACCCTAAGTGTGTTAGGATAAGTAATTGAATTTAAATGAATTTATTTTACACGTTTCTATAAATTCAAACTTTATAATAAAAAAATGAATTATTTCATATAATTGAAGTTTATACTTACAAACGTTTTGAGGTCATACTCATTTCTTATTAAAATATACACTCGTTGGGCCTCCTAAGTCCTTCCGATGATAAAGTTGACAATTCAACTCTAGTACACAAATGGGGGGATAGTGTTAAAATAATTAGTATAATATAAATGAAAAAGTTTCTTTTAAATGAGATTACATTTGTTTAAGTAACCTACTAACATATTTCCCTATTCAAGTTCGTTTTTCCTGGAAGGTAGACTCAAACAACGTGTTTCACTCGAGAATCGAGAGGGTACCAAGTAAAGTTAACAATGTTTGACCAATTCAGTCAATCAATACTAGGAGTATTGTCGATTCTAGGTAAGGGTATAATAGGTAACCAGCTGGAGTGCATCAAATCAGGTAAGGGTATAATAGGTAATTTAGGAGATTTTTTTTTATTTGCAATTATCTAAAAAATTAGTTATAAGAAATTTGTAGAAAGATGATCACAGGAATCGAACGGTAATTTAGGGGATGCATCTAACAATGTTTATGGTCGATAAGAAATTGTCGATTTTTTAAAAAAATTTTCTTTCGATAAAATGCCGTCGAAAAGTATGTTTTTCGTCGATAAATTATAGTTGACGATATATTTTATGATCGATCAATCAGTGTCGATCGACACTGATTGGTCGAAAAAATCTAGTATTTTTTTTTTAAAAGATTTTTAAGTTTTTCTTTTTTAATTTTTGGAATATATTTTCGCATGGGAGGCGGTGGCGGCCGAGAAGGTGGCTGTCGGAGTTGATGGTGTAGGCGGCGACAACTGCTGCCCTAAAAATAGGGTTAGAGTTTTGTTTAAATTTTAAGGGAGTGTATCTATTCTGACATATTTTAATATACGGGTATAATGAATATTTTGTATAAATATTTAATTAATAAAAATGGAGGGGGTGCATCTAACAAAGCTGGAGAGGTATATTCCCCACGCCTAAATTATTTTATTGTTGGGCCTTAAGTTTTGGATGCTCGAAAAGAACTGGACCTGGCCCAAAAGGCATACTATACTATACAGCTATAAGTTGAGGATAAAATAATATTCTAATAAGAATTGCTTAATTGGATATTATTAGCTATTTATATCTAGGAAAGGGATCACGTAAAAATGATTCAACAACTGTTTTAAAAAGGTAGTCCACTATCCTTTTTCATACAAATAAATATTTTTTACACATAAAGTTTACTTTTACATTCTTGTTATATCCTTATTTAATGTTAATGAACTATATTATTAACTAATCAGTCTAATCCCAGCTGTCATTAAATGAGAGTATTTTAAAAAAAATTATCCTTATTAAAAGGAAAGTGGACTATAATTATTGGTGGGTGAACTAATTTAGGAGGTGTACATATAACTTAGAATAGAAATTTAAATAGATGGTCAATTTTTTTAGCCCGGCCCAACTCCAAGTATTGTGCAAGGCCGGCCCACTTAATGTGAGGATAGCGGGGGGAATAACAAGAAAGATTTGAATCTCTGTACCCCTATCTCAAGAATATGTAATTAGACACCGAATGCGTATGTCTTGTCTTCAATTACGGACACAGTCTACTCTGTATCTGTATTACTCTTCATATTCAGCTTTGAGTATGTGGATTTTTTGATTCCACTTTCCATACGAAATCATCCGTTTTCACCTTCACTGCAGCTCAACAAGACTCTCCATTGTTCATCGAGGTTTGCTCTTTTTCTCTTGAAACTTGTTGTTAACAATCTTGGATTCTCTTTTTCGATTCTTGAGAGCCCTTCTTGTTTCGGTTCTTTTACTGTTTTTTGTTTTGTTTGTGTGTGTGTGTGTGGGAATTTAGGGCAATAAAGATATTTTTAATTTTCAAGAAAATTAGGGTACAATTGGGGTTTTTCTTGGATCTACTATGTATGCGTTTAACGGATGAAGATCTTGATGTATATGGAGTAATTGCTGAAGTTATTTATTATCTCCGTTTGAATATAATGGGAATTAGGGAAATAATGGATTAGTCTCTCTTTTAGATACGTTAATGCTTTTACAGGATATCGCTTTCATAATTTAATTTAATTTTCCAGTTTCAATTTCTAATCTTGAATGCACTTTTAGCCTAGGGTTTCAAATTTAAGAGCTAAACTCATTCTTTGTGTGTATAGTAAAATGGGGAGAAGTTTGAGCCCAATATTGCGTCGAGAGTTGGAGAATCTTGACAAGGATGCTGATAGTAGAAAATCAGCTATGAAAGCACTGAAATCATATGTGAAAGATTTGGATTCCAAGGCAATTCCCCTCTTTCTTGCTCGTGTTTCCGAAACGAAGCAACAACCTGGTGGGGAGCACACGATTTCGCTTTATGAGGTACTTGCTCGAGTCCATGGCCCGAAAATTGTCCCCCAAATAGATAACATTATGATCACCATTGTCAAGACCTTGTCGAAGAGTGCGGGAGCTTTCGCTCTCCACCAGGCTTGTTCAAAGGTGGTTCCATCTATTGCGAGGTATGCGATCGACCCAACAACAGCTGAGGAAAGAAAGAGACACATTATTCATTCTCTATGTAAGCCGCTTTCGGATTGCCTTTTGGGTAGCCAGGAGAATCTCTCTTCTGGAGCTGCTCTTTGTTTACAGGCACTTGTTGAATCCGATAATTGGAGATATGCTTCGAATGAAATGGTGAATGAGGTGTGCCAGAAAGTTGCTGGGGCGTTGGAGAAGCATTTGCAGACGAATTCCCATATGGCGTTGGTCACGGCTTTGGCTAAACACAACAGCCTCATTGTTGAAGCCTATGCTAGGCTGTTGATTCACTCTGGCCTGCAAATTCTCGATGCTGGTTTTAAGGAGTCGAATTCTCAGAAACAGCTATCGGCTATTCATATGGTGAGTTCTTTAATGAGATGTTTGGATCCGAAAAGTGTTGTGTCTGAGTTAGAGTTGGTAATTGAGGAAATGGAAAAGTGTCAGTATGATCGAATGCCATTTGTTACTGGGGCTGCTTTTGAATTGCTACAAATGGCAAAGAAGATAAGGGATGCAACAGCTTCTACTCGCTCAAAGACGAGGACAAGGAGTAATGTGTGTAGCTCTGGAGACCAATCGTCCTTCTCTACATCGCCTGAATCACAAACTGTGGAGTCATGTGTTGGGTATGAATATTTTAACGAGTCACCAAATTCACTGAATCTGAATGCAGCAGAAGAAGATTATAGTCACAAGAGTGTGAGTAGAAGACTTTGGAGAAGGTGTGAGGATGGAGTTTTGGATGTCTCTCTTAAAGACGGCATATTCTCAGATATAATGAGGTTCGAGTCTGATGAAATGTCTCAAAACAACGGAGATTATTTTGAAAGCTTTGAAGGTTTCGTTCAAGGAAGTACAGCAAACGGAGTTATTAGTACCAGCAATACTCCCAGTCCCTACGTAAGTCTCGTTTGATTCCTATACTATACTATACTTATCATCATGTTCACTATACTAAAATGTATGCTTATTTATTTTTCTCAGCGCTCCAAATCTCACTTTAACGTCGATGATGTGAAGATATTCACTACCCCAAGGAAACTCTTTCGCTCACTCCAGGATATAGATGACGAATATGATTCTGGCTTCTGTGAGAGACAATCTAGAAGGTTCAGAAGCCCAATGTCAGGACAAAATGGTTTTCCTCAGGACATCAACAAGCGTGGGAACAAGTTTTCGTCTGGTGGTAGCGCTGAATCAGTTTCCTCGACTGAAGATGTGTTTAGTAACAATGATGTAGAATTATCTGCTGAAATAGTTCCAGCTCAACTAAAGAAGCATCACAGTTCCACCAGAAGAATTGTTTGTGGTCTTCTTGTTAGTCTATTTGCAGCATTTCTATTTTTGTTGGCAATAGGTGATCAGGATGATCACTACATTATTGTCCCAACTTAGATTAGGTTTATTTTTCCTGTAGTATTCTGTATTCCAGTTTCTTGCCAAACTTTTAGCAACATTTTGGACAATTCTAAGGTGGTACAGTTTTTCCCTACTCTGCTTGATTTCCTTATTCATTGCCCACATTCAAGACATGAATTTTGTCTATGTCTCAAATTAGAATCTATTCATGGCGTAATCTCCGTTTTGGTTCGTAACGACCATAGTTGTTAAAGGCGCGCCTAAGGCGCCACGATGTACAAAAGGCTCCCTTGTGCCTGGGCATAGAGTAGTTGTATCATTCATGTTCTTTTCCAGGACCTTTAAACCTTTGTCTACCTGTCTTATCTACTCTTGTTCTTATTTCACAACTTTTTTTTAATTTCAAACACAATATTGTAATCTTTAACTCAATCCGACAATTACTTGATTCATGCTAAGTGACTCTTTCCTATTTTTTCTTTTTTTATACTTTATTTAAATCTATAAAATATTGTAATAATATTACACTTTGTGATACTCACTAAATTGAATGACAATAAATTAGCTTGAAAATATTTTTATGCAAATCCATTCCTCAACCTTTTGGGTGAATGGAAGCTATCCCCTCTGCAATTACTATTCTATAGTAATCCGTATCTGACAAATATTGAATCTTTTAAACTTATATTTATACACTTTACTCTTATTTTCATTCAATGTCACTAATTTTAACTTTATATTTTATTTTTTCTTTCTATTAATCACTTCACAATGTATCTATTAATTAATTACTTACTACATAGAATTCCCGCTTTTTTACGCGGACTATTTGTAAAAGTCAATATTTTTATAAAGTATATTATTGTTTAATAATTTAGATAATAGTACTAATATTTTCAACAATATATTAATAAAATTTAATATAACATTTATTTTTTATAATTTCAAAATTTATTATATAATTAATTATTTTAAATAATATATTGTATTATAATTACTGATAAAAATTATACTGATTAAAGTGCTTTTTTTTATATGAATTAGGTATTCCTATAAAAAAAATTATTTAATTAAATTAATATACTTTACAAAATGTTTAGATATATTTTAGATAAAAACAATATAATTGATGTGTAGTTAAAATAACATACTCCTATAAATAATTTAATTAGTAATGTTTAGATATATTTTTTATTAGTAATTGATTTTAATTTAATTTTAGATACTATAACTTTTCATTTTGATATCAATGACTCATATGTTTTCTAATCAATCGAAAATATACACATCAAAGTTTTTAAAAATCAACTCATCCTAATTATGACACATGTAATACAATTAGAGCCAATTTATTTAGGGATTGTGGTGGATTGAATGAGGATGTGAATTGGAAAAATATGGATGGGGGTAATTCATGAATAATAATTGTGTTTGGATAGATATTGAAAAATAGGTGTGAATGAATATTTTAAGTGAAATTGATGTTGTATTATTTTATTATTGTTAGTTAATAGAGTAATTAGTGTAAAGAAGAAAATTAGGAGAGAGAATAAATGTGTAAAAGAAAAGTAAGAGAGAAAATGCATGAATAAAAGAAAATGTGTGATTAAAAGAAAAAAAAAGTTATGTAATTGTATAAAAATAATTATGTAGCCATGTATGTGTATTATAGGGGTTGATGAATATTTGGATAGAGAGAGATGAGATGGGGGATGGCCCATCCAAATTCGGATTGGTCAATCTCAAACCAAACACAACCTATATTCTCAATAAGACACGTCATTAAATTTAACTACATCTTGACACGTGAAAAACTTAAACACTCTATTAATATATAGAGAGATATTAATCTTTTTGCACAAAAGTAGCCGAAATTTTTAGGTGGATGGTGAAAGTAATATTTAAACATCACCGGTTTATCAAATATTTTTTTGTTTAAAAAATATTATGGTAATTTTTATTACTAAGTATATTTATTAGACCAATCAGCCCTACTAAAAAATGTTGTCAACCAAACCAATTAATAATCTTTAACAATTCAGAATAATTTTAAAGACTTTTCTTGAAATAAAAATATACTCATAGTCATAACTAGGTTCTAAAAAAATGTATAACTACAAATAACAATTTTTTTTTATAAATCTGGTTTACAAAAGTTTTTATTTTTTTAAGTGAACTTGAATGTTTAGTATACGAAATAAATGATTTAGTACATTGAGTATCATTGTATATTTCACGTGAACTTAATTCATATATGATACACTTGTTAACAAAATTATTGGACACGAATAAAATGTGTACATGACAAATTTAAATGGATATTTATAAGGGCTAAATATATATTAAGGTTATTGACATAACTAAAATGTGTGGATAACAAGATTTAATTTTAAATGGATATTTATAAGGAGTAAAAGCTATCTATATAATTAAAAAAATTTAAACCGCACATGATCGTAAAATTAAAAAAAATCTCACACGTCTATGGTAAGTTTCTAAAGTAAATTGTAATAGTTTTTTTCTCTCTTTTTTTTTCAAAAATTGCATGCAAATTCTAGTTACTTTACGAACACCATGTTATTGTAATATGTGCATATTTTTACTGTAACACATACTTGGCTTTATAATAATACAAATTTAGAGTGAAAAATCTATTTTTAGTAACATTAAACAATCCTGTCACCATTCCTTTCTCCTGCAAGACTTCAACAATCGACTTGATCATTAATTCGTTTTCTCTGACGTTTCACTAATTTGTATTCCCGCAAGTTGAAAAACTCTTTTCAGTTTTTTTGCTCGAGAGCATCCCGAATGACTGTATCCAAAACTGACTTAATTATGATCCGCGAGATTTATATTCATTTCTTAAATTTATTAATAATGCATGTGGAATATTACACCTTTGTACACAAGTGTTTGTCTTACAATTTTTTTAAACCTACACATTATAAACAAACCACCAAAATAGTTTAGAACCACATAATTTAATTCTATTTAATAATTTAATTTAAAAAAACTCAAAATTGGACCATGCACATTCCTACTTTCCATACTGTCATAAGAAAAATAAAAAAAATAAATCAATATTTAAAAAAATAAAAAATGAAATAGAAAAGAGAGGAAAAGAAAAAACTTGCGTAAAAAGAACCTACCCTCCCGCACGCACACACATATATATACAGATGAGAGAGAGAGAGGCAGCCAGTAGAAAGAGAAACAAAGAGACAGCCATAGAATCTATAGCTACACCGATTCATTACAATACACAACTATTTCCCCTAATTTTTTCTTCTCAATCTCTTCGACATTCACACCGAAATTACCGTTCTTCACTCCATAACTTTTCATTTTTAGTTTCAGATTCTTAACAATACATCTTTCATTTTTCCCTATTTTTTTTCCTTGATAACCGATACAAATACCTTTTTTTTGGGTAAAACATGACATGGGTTGTTTATTATACGAAGATCTGTTTTTGATCGGCTGATCGGCTCTAATTATTCTTCCGTTTTCCTTTTTATTTTCGTCTTCTTATCTCCGATCATCCAATTTTTGCCGTTTCTGAGGTACGATCTGTTGCTGCTTTTATTTACTGTTTATTTTCATTTTCAATTCAATGTACTGTTTAAACTCCCTTGATTATTGGTAAACCTACTTTCGCTAAGACGACTGTAATCGGATTGTAACCTGTTTTTTCCCTGATTACTGTTTTGTTCACTTTATTGGTTTTCTTAGGTTTATTCGTCACTGATTTTCCTGGATTTCTGTATTTCTTTGTTGTTAATTTGGGACGATCGGTGAATTTGGGCGTTTTGATACATGTTGTATAGTTACAGATTGGAATGGAGTTTTTTTTTTTTTAATTCCATTTTTGCGTTTGTTGAGCTGCATTTCACGTCTACCTTACTGTTGATTGGAAAATTCTGATTTTGAAGGCATGTGGATAAGGTTTATGTGCATGTTCTGTAGCTGTTTGAAATTGCTAAAAGAATGATCTTTTATGTAGCCGCCTATGAGAGGGTGTTGCATCAACATACTGTCTATGAGAGTTTTTTTGCTCATTTTTGTTTGTGGTCATTATAGCTTGATTTTTGTGTATGAGAGTCTCGTTATAGTTAATGATTGATGTTTTTTTTAAAACCTTGATAAGGTTGTTCAGATTCTTAGGAAGTGAGTGGGAGGTGATTTGCATGGGTGAGGATGCCAGAATTGCGTAGCGGAGCAAGGAGATCAAAACGGCTTGGTGATCTCCAGCCTGCCAATCAAGAAGAAAACAACTTTCTCGCACCTGCTCAGAATAGAACTAGAAGGAGGGGAAGAGGGAGAGGTAATGCTGCAGCTGCTGTAGCAACACCCGCTAGGCCAGCTGGAGGAAGGGGGGTTAGGTTGATAGATTTAGACCCTGAGCCACCTTGTGAGATTCTTCCACAAGCTGATATTGGGGCTTTCAATAGAACTGACGGTGTAGCAGACAAGGAAATTGCCATGGATGGTGTGAGTCCTGATAAAGTAATGGGAGTTGAAGAAGATGCAAGTGCAACTCCCGTCCCTGAGAGGGTAATTTCAACTTTTTTTCTAAAGGGAAAAAGACCTCTCATATACCTGGGATCACTATTGACTTTCTATATTTGTTGTCGTTGCATGCATGCACCGATAAAATTACTTCTCAATTATTTGGTTGTTAATTTTGGATGTTTCTGGTAAATAAGTTCAGTTTTGTTTGTGCAGGTGCAAGTTGGAAATTCACCTATGTATAAGACAGAAAGGAAACTAGGTAAGGGTGGATTCGGCCAGGTTTATGTCGGTCGAAGGGTAAGCGGTGGCACGGACAGAACGGGACCAGATGCTATCGAGGTATCATATGACACGTGTAATTGATGTTTCGGAATATGTTGAAATAAATTATCACCCAGTTGTCGGTTGCCAGTTGTCGCTGTCTAATATAGCGTATAAATAATTATCTTTTTAAGGTGGCATTGAAGTTCGAGCACCGAAATAGCAAGGGTTGCAATTATGGTCCTCCATATGAGTGGCAGGTGTACAAGTAAGTTTCCTAACGTGTTTCCAAGATGCTATCATTTCATAGTGTAAATGTTTATTCTTTTTATTTGTCATGTTTTTATGAAAAGCTCCCTGAATGGATGTTATGGGATCCCGTGGGTTCACTTCAAGGGTCGTCAAGGAGATTTCTACATACTGGTGAGTTTTGATAGTTTGCATTTGGTTTCATAGTTCCTATCATATTTCTAATAAATTTTGTTTCAGGTCATGGACATCCTTGGGCCCAGTCTTTGGGATGTATGGAATTCCTTGGGCCAGTCGTAAGACCCTCGCTACCTCTCTCCACCTTGCCTTCTTTATATTTCAAATGAGTACTCCATATTGTGCCAAAAGTACCCAATTTCCTTTTCATGCTTATGTTCCTTGTTTGATCTTGAGCATCTTTAACAGGATGTCTCCGAGTATGGTGGCTTGCATCGCAGTGGAGTCTATCTCAATTCTTGAAAAGCTCCATCAAAAGGGGTATAGTCTACTTAATTTTATTCCTTAAACATGATTGTCGTTTTCCAGAAAATATGTAGATTGCCTTAATCTTAGTTATACCAATTGTTTATTTTCATAAATACCACTGTTGATACCTTATGCCTCCGCGTTACTAATGTAGATTCGTGCATGGAGATGTGAAGCCAGAGAATTTTTTACTTGGCCAGCCTGGAACAGCTGATGAGAAAAAGCTATATCTTATTGATCTTGGTTTGGGTATGAGGCCCCGCTCTTAATTTTGTATGATTAGTCAATAACAAGATATGTTGAAGGGCAACACATCCTTTTCTTGTTGTGCATTTGCCCTTACTAATATGACTTTGCTACCATTTCTTTCCTTTCCACTCTTTTAATCTATTTATTGTCTGCTTGTTTTCATTATGATGCAGCTTCGAGGTGGAAAGATGCATCATCTGGGCATCATGTTGAGTATGATCAGAGGCCAGATATATTTAGGTTTGTGAAATTTCTTTTAATTTGTTGCATTATATTGCGGATTTGCTTGTAATTATAAATAAATTCAAAAGTTGTCCTTCCACAGAGGCACAATAAGGTATGCAAGTGTGCATGCACACTTGGGGCGTACTGGAAGTCGGAGAGATGACCTTGAGTCGTTGGCATACACCCTGATATTTCTCATTAAAGGAAGGTTGCCATGGCAAGGCTATCAGGTGATTGGAATAACTGCTTTAATTAGTAACTTTCGACGCTTGGATTACTGGATTTGACTTTCTTGTCATTTATGATGCGACAGGGCGACAACAAGAGTTTTCTAGTTTGTAAAAAGAAAATGGCCACCTCCCCTGAGTTGATGTGCTGCTTTTGTCCCCCTCCATTCAAACATTTCCTTGAAGCTGTTACAAATATGAAATTTGATGAGGAGCCAAATTATGCTAAGCTGATATCCTTGTTTGATAGTCTGATTGAACCATGCACGTCTCTTAGACCTATAAGAATTGATGGAGCTCTTAAGGTAAACAATACATAAAATTTGTTGTCAACACATAATACAAACGAAGATCCATGTTTTAGTTGAGATCATACTAATGCTAAGCATTCTTTGTCCATTACACAGGTTGGGCAAAAGCGTGGGCGGTTGCTCATTAACTTGGAAGAGGATGAACAACCAAAGAAGAAAATACGGCTGGGTAGTCCTGCTACACAGTGGATTTCAGTGTATAATGCCCGACGACCTATGAAACAGAGGTTTGTGCCTACTCTACATGTACATTTTCTTTTTGGTAGGATATATATATTTATGCATGAGATTTGACATTTCTGTAGATACCACTACAATGTTGCGGACTCAAGACTTCGTCAACATGTAGAGAAAGGTAATGAAGATGGCTTGTATATTAGCTGTGTGGCCTCGGCATCAAATCTCTGGGCCTTGATCATGGATGCTGGAACCGGATTTTCTTCGCAGGTGTATGAGCTTTCAGCTGTCTTTCTCCACAAGGTTGCGTCTCCTGAAATAACTTTAATTTAATTTATTTTATTTTGGCTGGATATACAATTAATATTTTTATTGGATCTCGGCAGGATTGGATCATGGAACAGTGGGAGAAAAACTACTACATCAGTTCCATAGCTGGTGCAGCTAATGGAAGTTCGCTGGTGGTTATGTCTAAAGGTTGGTTGAGGCATCCATCTCTATGTTTTTTAATCGTTACTCAATATTTGACTAATGTTTGTGCTTTGAGCTTCCTCAGGAACACCATATACCCAACAGTCATATAAAGTAAGTGAATCATTTCCATTCAAGTGGATCAATAAAAAGTGGAAAGAAGGATTCCATGTCACATCCATGACGACTGCTGGTAATCGCTGGGGTGTTGTGATGTCTAGAAACTCTGGTTATTCTGAGCAGGTAAAAATTGATTAATATTTGGTTGGTAGGATGTGGTTCATTCTTCATGGTTTTAAGCATCATATCTACATCAGTAATGGTTGAATGGTTTCTTAGGTTGTAGAGCTTGATTTCCTTTATCCAAGTGAAGGAATACATCGCCGATGGGAAAATGGCTATAGAATTACTTCCATGGCTGCTACTACTGACCAAGGGGCCTTCATACTGAGCATACCTAGACGTAAAATGGTGGATGAGACCCAGGAGACTCTTCGTACATCTGCATTCCCAAGTACCCATGTAAAGGTACTTAACTTTTTTCTCTTCAAGGGTTAATTGCATAAAATTTCACGACCTTTATCAATTTACAATTCGATACACAAACTATTTGATTGGCTGCCACATCATCTTTAGTCACGCTCACAATTAATTAGTTGGTGTATCGAATTGCAAAATATAATAGATAAACACAAAAAATGTCATGATTTTATTATGCAATTAACTCTTGTGTTTAATCGACTCTTGCATGGTGGGTGATATTGTCTTTTTTCCATATGGTTGCAGGAAAAGTGGTCGAAGAATCTCTACATTGCGTCGATTTGTTATGGTCGTACTGTTTGCTGAAGCTAGTTGTATAATCAGTATTTGTACTTGTGTTGAATGAAGATGATGGGCTATAATTTTGAAGCTGAGGTGGTGTGGCTCAGATTTCGATTAAAACGTGCGAATTTGCTTTTACTTATGTCTAAACCCACACATGTTTCTAGCCTGGAGAAAATCACATCCTGTTCTTCTGTAAAAACACACAAAGTGTAGCATAAGCAGAAAGAAGCACTCTCGTGTGTTGGTTTCCAATGATATGTGATTTACTCATTAATAGAAACTTGGGAACAAGTATATTTGTGAATTACATCTAATTTGACGTAATTCTGGAAAACGAAACTTGTCTTCTTTTCTAGGCCCTTGCAACCCTGAAAGGCTGAGTTTAACAAGCCTCGTCTTATTGCAAACTTCACCTACAAAATTGTTTCTTTTATAAACAAAAATTTAACAACTTTAATTGAAAATTGAGTTTAAGAGGCTGCACTAGTTGGTATGTAGTTGACCTACCTCTAAATTCATTAAGCAAACAAGCTCTTGGAGCTCATTTCTAAAATATTTAGGTCGCAAGCAAGTTTTTTAAAATATTTTGGCGTTATAGTAGTAGCAGAATAATTTTAAAAAAAAAATATTCATAACCTTCATTCACAATATATTTATATATTTACGCAAAGTATTACTTACTCTCTCAATCTTACTATATAGGAGTATTTTTTTTTTTTTGTTTTAAGTCCTACTATATATTAACAATTTTATTTTTGCCAAACATTTTATCGGTCTATAATTTTATTAACCCTATTTATTATTTTCTTTAACACTATACTACATCTATTATTTTATCAAATTCATTTATTTACCCAAAAATTATAAATAATACGAAGTATATACCGTTAATTTACTTTGGATCCGAAATGGTTTATGAATGATTTGATTTTAATTATAGTATTTCATGCGATTGAGTGTATAAATATACTTTGATTTAAATGTTCAACTTACTCAATTTAATATTTGATCGAACATTTGACAGATTCAATGAAGCTCAATTTCAAGGATGATATTTGGTGCAATTGGTTGCATCTATGCAATTGAGATTCGATTTCAATAAATTGAGTTAAATGTTGGATCAAAGATTAAATTAAATAAATTAAACATTAAAATACAAAGTATCTACACACTCATTTACATAAAAGAATTTGACGAATTTTAATTGTATTTGCACCTAAATATCATTATTTTATTTATGATAAAAGCAACTTCGGATCGGACTCGACTGTAATACGGGGCCCTCTTGACGACAAAACGCAACGGAGCGACGATCCCGAATTGAATTGAATTGAAATGAAACTGCAACCCTAATTAAGTCAATACACATGTGATCATCCACCATATCCTCTTGCAGCATCACGCCGATTCTTTAGCTGTTGAGGAGCAAGGAAAAGGGTCTACGAAGTAATCGGAGCATCACAGGGTTTTCGGAATAATGTTCGGCGGCGATTGACGTATTAGGCCGGAAAGTTCCAGTCCCCAATTCGCGGTGGGGCCATCAGGCAGAGCATTCTGCCTGGGACTCCGAAGAATTATTCCGCAGCTCTTCCAATCGATCTCGCTACGTTGATCCATTGATCTCGCTACGAAATCTAGCTGAAGGTTAGCGTTTTCGTTCGTATTCTGAAATTTGTGGCTTGGAGATTTCGGGATTCATCCTATCTAGGCTAGAATTGAATTGTAATGGCTAATCGGCAGCAACAGTCTTCCTCTACTGTTTCTCCATCAAATTTAGATACAAAATTGGGATTGGGAGCTCCTTCTTTTCTTTCACACTCACCGTCTTCACCAGCAACAAGACCAAGATATCCTCCTTCTCCATTAACAGTTCAATCAAATCAAATACCTTCTCCATCAATTAAGGCCCCTAATTTACCATCTCCAGCTAATGGAATCCGAACTGGGAGCCCCGTTCCTCATATGAGCACCCCCCCTGGTCCTCCTGTATTTTCATCACCGCTTCAACCAGCTGCGGTCCCATTTAGAACTTCTCCTGCAACTCCCCAGCCCGTTGCTTATTCATCCGGTTCCTCATTACCCACGTCTTCTCCGCCTCCCCATTTTTCTAATGGATCGGTTGAGTTGCAGCACCAAACATCTGATTTTACTGAGGAGCTGACCAATTATGGTGACTATCCCAATGTTCTTTTCTCAGCTCACAAGGTATATATTCTTCATCCATTTAATGGACGTGTAGTGTAAGTCAAGGAAAAATCTGATAAAAAAATATGTGATCCCATAAAGAGTTACCTTATAGTTGATGATCTGGGGTTGTTGAAGCTCTATCAGAAGTAGTACTTTCCCCAGAAAATTCCTTAGTGTGGTGTTGTTATATATTGATTTTTGTATCTATTTGATTAAACTTGTATTTTTATGGATGCATAACTTGGCTGGGAGTTTTTCTTTGAATCTAAAGGTTGTGATATGTCATTTAGTTGTATACTTCCCAACTGTATGTACATTGTATCTTATTTTTTATTTCTCAGGTTTTGAAACAAAAGAAGCAAGCCAATGTACCCAGTTTAGGATTTGGGGCATTAGTTTCTCCAGGTGGCGAGGTTTCACCTGGACCTCAGATTATTCAACGTGATCCACATCGCTGCCACAATTGCGGGGCTTATGCCAATCTCTACTGCAATATTTTACTTGGCTCAGGTCAGTGGCAATGTGTGATATGTAGGAATCTGAATGGAAGTGAAGGAGAATATATAGCTCCAAGCAAAGAAGAGCTCAGAAATCTGCCTGAACTATCATCTTCTCTGGTTGACTATGTGCAGACTGGAAACAAAAGGCCTGGTTTTATTCCAGTATCTGAATCTAGGATATCAGCCCCAATTGTTCTGGTAATAGATGAATGTTTAGACGAACAACACTTACAACATCTACAGAGCTCCTTGCATGCATTTGTAGATTCTTTGCCCCCAACAACTAAGCTTGGCATTGTGCTTTACGGCCGCACAGTTTCAGTGTATGATTTCTCTGAAGAATCAATGGCATCTGCTGATGTACTTGCTGGTGATAAATCACCAAGTGAGGAAACCTTAAGAGCATTCATCTATGGGACTGGGATATATTTGTCAACTATTCATGCTTCTCTTGCTGTAGCGCATGCTATACTGTCATCATTGACTCCATGTAAATTGAATTCACCTGAGGTTTCCAGAGACCGTTGCTTGGGTACCGCAGTGGAGGTTGCCCTGGCAATAATTCAGGGACCGTCAGCTGAAATGTCAAGAGGAGTTGTTAAAAGACCTGGTGGAAATAGCAGGATAATTGTGAGTGCTGGTGGACCATGTACTTATGGCCCTGGTTCAGTTCCTCATTCTTTTGGTCATCCTAATTATCTGCACCTGGAGAAAACAGCATTGAAGTGGATGGAGAATCTAGGTCGCGAGGCTCATCGCCAGAACACAGTAGTTGATATACTTTGTGCTGGGACATGCCCTGTACGTGTTCCTCTACTGCAGCCTCTTGCAAAATCTTCTGGAGGTGTTTTGATTCTGCATGATGATTTTGGGGAAGCCTTTGGTGTGAATTTGCAGAGGGCATCTTCAAGGGCTGCAGGATCTCATGGTTTACTAGAAATTCGGTGTTCAGATAACATTTTTGTCAGTCAAGTGGTGGGCCCTGGTGAGGAGGCGCATATAGATAGCAACGAATCTTTTAAGAACGATAATGCTCTTGCTATACAGATGCTGAGTGTTGAAGAAACACAAAGTTTTGCAGTATCAATGGAGAACCGTTCAGATATCAAGAGTGATTTTGTGTACTTCCAATTTGCAATTCAGTATTCAAACATTTTTCATGCTGATATCTCAAGAGTTATTACTGTTCGGCTTCCTACTGTGGAAAGTATTTCAGCTTATCTAGAGAGTGTTCAAAATGAAGTGGCTGCAGTTCTTATTGGTAAAAGGACACTTTTGCGTGCTAAAACCCTCAATGATGCACTTGATATGAGATTAACACTTGACGAAAGAATTAAAGATATTGCAATTAAGTTTGGTTCCCAGATGCCAAAGTCTAAGCTCTATCGGTACCCTAAAGAGCTATCATTATTGCCTGAGCTGTTATTCCATCTTAGAAGAGGCCCTCTTCTGGGAAGTATACTTGGTCATGAAGATGAGAGATCAGTTTTGCTGTCTTTATTCCTCAATGCATCCTTTGATCTATCCCTTCGCATGTTGGCACCTCGCTGTCTAATGCATCGAGAAGGTGGGACATTTGAGGAACTGCCAGCTTATGACCTAGCTATGCAATCTGATGCTGCAGTTGTTCTTGATCATGGAACTGATGTCTTCATTTGGCTGGTACGTTAATTATAGACAATGTATATTCGTCATTTCATTTGTACAGTAATATTACCCAACTAACATAAACTCTGACAATTGCTTGGGTACTTACTTTTCATGATATTCATTACATTGTTAATATCTTTGTGTTATCATGCTCTTTGATGTGGTCTTTATATTACTCTATTACAATTTTAAGCTCAATAAGTGTCAGCAAGACAGTTTTAATAACTCCCAGTATGGTGGTTTTAATAGAGAATTTATTTATTGGAGAATAAGACCAATATCCTTATGGTGAGAAACACCTTTCTTAAACATCTATTTGGCATCAATTGATTAACTTCTTTGGTATTTGCACAACATGATATCTGCAAAGAAGTGGAATAATGTTTAGCGTATGGTAACAATCTATAGCCCGGCAAATCATTTCGCTGTGGCCCTTTTTTCCACTTGATTTGTGTGAAATAAGCATTCCACTTGTTACGGTTCATACTTTATTGGTGTTTTGCTTGGAGAATAGTTTATATTACTGCATTAGTGAACTACTCTAATCACATTTATGCTGTATTATATTGCTGGGGTGCAAATAATGCTCTTTGGCAATGAGTTTTGACTTATGTAGCAACTGCAATAACATTACTTCTGCCACCAAGACATTTTAGGGTATGGTAATTACCAATCTGAGAAGCCCACCATTAATCCATTTTGGTGGAATTACTGTCTCTTTAGCAATATGCTAGTATTGCATCATGGTGCTTTTACGACCTAACCAAAGACTGAAATTCTGGTTAGTCTGGGTTGGTTGCTTTTAATTTTTATTTGTGAAAACTATAGTTGAAAATTTTATATTTGGCATTCTTCTATGGCTCTTTTTTTTTTTGCTCTCCCGTTTGAACTGCAAAAAATAAATAAATTATGACTGTTGCCTGTAGAATAGAATATTTGACATCAAACATGGTTAACCAATTTTCACCCATCATTTCAATGATCTCACTCAGATTTATCTACTTTTTTTGCTCATGGCGAATAATTATATATATATATATATTTTTTTTCTCATTTGTATTTTTCCTACTCCAGTAACTTAATGCATTTATACTTTACTTTTGTGCAGAAAAACTAATTACTGAAACAAACCAAACTGGTCTTCATGCACTAGATCAACTAAGAAATATTTATCAGTTTCTTTTATAATAGCTGGGATCTGATTGGGGGCTTCTTAGATTTAATTATTTTTCCTTTGGAAAGATTGAAGAACTTGGACTTGCTTGATTTTTTTCTGCTTTATTTGGATCTGTGTCTTGCAATTTTTAATTAGTTCTAATCATGGTGTCACATTTCATTGCCTATATTCTACTCCGTATGTCTGTATTGATCAGAGCCATGATGGATTTTTGCATTTACAGTGTATAGTAAAATATTCTGATACTTGTTGAAACCGAGTCTTTAAAACATAGCAACATTTTCTTGCAGATAATAAAAGAGCCCATTCTAAGTCTAGGGTTGAACTGCATACTGAAATTGGGCATTCCCTCCATCCCAAAAACTGACCTAGTTTTTAATTTCTGTCTTAATCGTGCCTTCTCACTAATCTAATTGTCAATCCTTACCCCTATAATTGGATATCATTTATTAAGGTGGCTGAGATCACTTACTATTTGTTATTTATTCATGCATGTTTTTAAGTAAAATTTCATATTTACAAGTTTCATCGTACAACTTCATCGCTATGGTTTAAACATGCATCATTGGTTGCTAAATTGAACTTTTGATATGCTATTTATTTGTAGATCACCTTATAAAGACAAAAACTTAGTAAGATGTTGAAATCTTTTGATTTTATGTCAGTGGACAAATAACCTGTGAGGGGGTTTTATCATCACTGGCAATAATGCCAAAACCTAAGAATGTTTGTGGGTTGGAGTACTTTCACCTTCATTTTGGAGATTAAACTATACTTATGCACATACTCTGATTAAGCCATTTCTGAATGCTATCCAAGCTGGTCTGTCTGCATTTTTGTATTATTTCAATAACTGGGACTTTCTAATTGGGACTAACGCATGGGGTATGGCCTACTATTTTCTCTATCCTAAAATCCAGTATGACTCTTTTTTTCGTTTACATATGGAAATTCCCTGTACTAGATATCCTGAGATATGAAATGTCAGATTTGTGGAGAATACTAGATGTTCTATTTGTGTCTGAGGCTGATTAGAGAAGATATGCAATAAAATGAGGGAGACATCCTATGGATTTTGGGGTAATTCTGTGGATTCATTTGTTAGGAAGTAAGATGAAACTTGGGACTTACAGTATACTTTCTTCAAGTTTCCATTTATTCTGGTGTTTAAATCATGTATTTTAATTGTTCATCAGGGTGGTGAACTTGCTGGTCAGGAAGGAAAGAGTGCAGCAGCTTTGGCAGCTTGCCGGACATTGGCTGAAGAACTCACTGAGCTCAGGTTTCCAGCTCCTAGGATTCTTGCATTTAAGGTAAATAAAAGCTATTGATTGATGCGATATTTTCACTATTTGTCAGTCAATATTATTCTGATTTGTTAATTGTAACAGGAGGGGAGCTCTCAGGCTCGATATTTTGTCTCCCGCTTGATACCAGCCCATAAGGATCCCCCTTACGAACAGGTATCCACTTTTTTCTTTGCAATTTTTCTTGTTTGTCCAGTTGTTAATTTGAGGATGTGAAATTGCAGGAAGCAAGATTCCCTCAGCTTCGAACGTTGAGTGCAGATCAACGAACAAAGTTGAAAAGTAGTTTTGTTCACTTTGATGATCCTAGCTTCTGTGAGTGGATGCGAGGTTTGAAAGTATTGCCCCCTGAACCAAGCTGACCTTACTCACACACTTGTTGTTACATCTTTTTTTTCCCCAGCATAATCCATCTGTTTTTTCTTTCCTTTTTTTTTTTCCATTACTTCAGTTTCATACTTTAGATATGAATTTCATTTTATGTTCTCTTGACAAGCATTTTGCCATATTCCCTTAATCAGGTACACGACATTACACATGTGTCATTTCACGTTTTGGTATAAGTTTTATATTGACTTTTGAAAGTATATGATTTTATTTTAATGTATGCCAAAATTTAGTTACATATTTTATAATTATTGTGATGGACGAGACTTAGGTAGAAAGTCCAAAACAAAGAGAAGATATTGGAACTGACTTTTGAATATAGTAATGAAGAAGGTCATACAATGGTTGGTTAGGGGAGGCTTTCAGCCAACGTTCGTGTATAATAATTTATATAATGAGTTATTCAATTGTGAATTAATACTTTAAGCTTTTGTCAACTATTAAAACTGTTTAAAAGTAGACAAATACTAATATAGTGTAATTGGTGTATATAAGAAGCTTCATCAATTCATTAGTTAAACTAATATTCAAATATAGTGCAATTGGTGACGGGATATTTTTGCAGGTTTTCATACTCAATTTGAATTAGAACTGTCGGTGAGACTTTAGGGTTGCAGAATCCCACTACATACTGCTATAGGGGCTGACATACAATTGAGATTTAAAGGTCTGACATACAAAATCGGACCATTAGATGGATAAGTAATAATGATAAGATATAGATGGATAAATAATAAATGTTAGATTTCTTGCAATAATATTATGTGAATTTTGTTTTTACCTACCCCACTAATAATACTCCATTAGTTGTAGGAACCAATAATTTTGGGTATTTAAAACTCTGTGAATATGAATGGTAATATATGTGTTTCTTTTGAATTTTAGAATAGTAGAAGATTTTAATTTTATGTCAAATCATTGTGTAAAATTGAATGAAATTGTATTATTGTATTATTGTTGGTGATATTATAATGATTAGTTGATTGTGTAATGATTGAGTGTATGATAGTATTATTGTATTATAATACTCCGTATTATTGTTGAGAAAGATTATAATGATTGAAGTAATATTATATAAATATAATTTTATGTCAAATTAATATGTTTGATAGATGTGATTTTAAGTGGGTTTTGAAAATTGATTTTTAAATTCCGAAGTAAAATGGTTGTAGGATCTTAAAATCCAAAACATGGTTTTTAAAACTAAAACTAAACATACCTGAAAATCCAAAACATGGTTTTTAAAACTAAAAGTAAACATAGCTTTATTGTTGTAGTATTAATTTTTTTTTGAAGCATTGTAGTACTTCCTCCGTCCAATTTTATAATTCTCATTTGGGTTGGACACAGATTTTAAGAAAAATTGGTATTGATTAGTTCTTATAAAATACTTCCTCCGTCCTGGAGGAACTTGCACCCTTTGATCGGCACACATTTTAAGAAATGTGTAAGAAAATGTGTAATGATTGATGTGTTTTGAGGGGTAGTTTTGTAAATTTTTATGAATAAAGTAAAGTAAAAAGTAGATTGAGTGTGGAAAAGTAATGACATATGGGTAAATATGAGTATATTTCAAGGGTGAGGGTTGTTAAGATGTTTTCTTTTATGGAGTGTGCAAATTGGTATGGGACATCCATATATGGAAAGTGTGCAAATTTCTGTGGGACGGAGGGAGTAATAACATTAGTAGTGTATGATACACACGATTCACATAATACTTTGTTAATTTAATTTTAGTAAATAAAGAAATGTAAATATTTATATCGAATTTTATTTTCTGTGATATAATTGTCAAAAATCTGAAAGGTAAGTTGTGATATAATTGTAGTTTAGTGATACGCTAGGATAAAATCATATTTTATAAAGGATGTGATATATTTACAAAATGTTAAAAGGTTGAGATATATTTGAATATTTTGTCTTACTTGTTCGATATACAAACTTGAACTCAAAGTCTCAAACTCACCAAACTTTACTTAATTGGGCAAGTGTGCACCATTTGGGGAGGGAGATAGACTTTGGTGGAGTTATAAGTTGACAGACTGAAATATACTTTCTCGTTTCAAGAGAATTTGCACCTTTAAAATGACACACATTTAAGAAAATGTGTAATGAGAAATGTTTTGATAAATAGGTTTTTAAACTTTTTTTTTATGAATAAAATAAAGAAGAAGGTTGACTGAGGGTGAAAAATAATAACATATAAATAAATATAGAGTACATATTTTGAGGGTTAGAATTATGGAGATTTTTTTTTTATAAAGTGTGTAAATTGGTATAGAACCTAAATATAACTAATGTACCATTTTTTTTAGAATACAATACTCCCTCCGTCCGCCTATAAGTGTTACGTTACTTTTTGGCACAGAGATTAAGAAAAGTGATTAAATAATAGATATAGTACAAGTGATGTGAATGAGAGAGGAGAGAGATAGAGAGAGAAAAAGTAAGATATAAAGTGAAGGGTAAGAAAAAGTACTTACCAAAAAAAGGTATGAAAAGCTTATAGGCGGACGGACCAAAATGGTAAAATGAAAAGCTTATAGGCGGATGGTGGAAGTATTTTTTTTTATCTTTTTACGATTTAATACACGTGCGGATTTTTATTATCACAAATTTAGACACATTGTGCGCCTAAATTGTGGTGAGAAAACAAAACATGAAGAAGCAAAATGGAAGTGGGTGAAAATAAATTGTACTACTAATGTGAAACTGAATAGCAATGTTTTTTTTTTTTTCTGACTGGAAAAAGTATATAAGTACTCTGAAAACGAGTTAAAGGTCAACTTTTGATGGGATTGAGAGGTATCAAATATTGAAGCTGTGGTTGATTTGTGCCCGTCAATATTTGACCAATTAGGGTTAATTCGGACTTTTCAAATCGGCAACTTATCTAATTATAAAGAGATGTCAATATTGTGACCACCTCCTTCAATTCAATCAACATTTACTTCACTATTCAACCACCCCAACGAGTTAATGGAATTTACGAGGGTACTTTTCTCTAAATTTCGAGTTCAAAATTTTAATGTACGTATAACAATTTTTATAAGGCTAAATTTTGCATTAAATTCCGTGCATACAGTAAATAATAACACATTAAATGATGAATCTAAAATGGAAGAAAAGCGTATTATTTATAAATTATTAGTATAATCTAATCACAAGTAAAAGGTTAAAAAATAGTATTTCCGTTCCATAAAAGTTTACATATTTCATTTTTTAATATGTTCACACAAAATTGCACACTCAAAAATAAAAATAATCATCACAATATATACATATTTACTCTTAATGTGTTACTTTTTTTGGGAGTCTACTATACATTCATTCAACCGATTTATTTATATACATAAATTATTATTTGAAAAAAAACATTCTGATAAAAAACAACTTAAGCATATTAATTAATCCTGGTAAATCAAAAGTGTTCTAAAATGGACAACTACGATCTAGGTTATTCTACCTCCATTTGGCGAATGACAAGGCAACATAATCATACCATACATACATTAATCTAAAATTAACAAATGTTATTTATAGAAACAAGCTAGTGAGAAAAAGATCACGCCCACATGCATCTATTTTATTCTTCTTATCTACTTATAATTTGTCAAATATAATGTTGTCACAGTTTTTGTCATATTTATGACATAAACCCTTTGGAATAAAGCAATGTGCATGCAAATCAACATATTCTTCTTAAGCCGTATAATATATACCACAAAATTTAGTTATATCATCAACATATACGGTAATTATAATATATTAGTTAGTCGTAGTTAGGTTTTTCTATTCAAAGGAATTAAGACTTTGTCTTTATTGATAACAAGAAACACATTAAATATCACTAACGCAAATAATTATTTATATATGATTGTATTTTACAATAGTGCATCTTAATAGATTTCTTTTATCCAAAAAAACAAATTTCCTTTCTGACCATAGAAAATTTTTAGTTGGTATACAAAGATATATATATATATATATATATATATATATATATATATTAATTAGGAATACGCGCAATGAGGCACATGTACCCAAACATTGACTTCTCCAATAATTACTACTCGTACTATAAATATATATATGGAGTATGATAATACACTATATAAGAAAAAATAATTGTGTTGCATTTACTCGTACTATAAATATATTGCGATATTTACAGGTGTATATTAGTAATATATATAAACATATAACATGAACAAAGTATGAAGTGGCCTTATATAAGTTCATGATTTTTTTTTTTGCTCTAATTTAGATACATACGTACACCTAGACTATAGAGTTAAAATATTAAAAAAAAAAAAGTTTAATTAATCACATCATTTATTTAGGTCCTACCTTTACAAGAAAATCCATATGTATGTTTTGTCCATTTAATATTTAACGCAATAATGCGTTTGGTTCTTTCATTAATATGAAGAAAGCGATATTTCATGAATTAGTACAAAGAAGTAGTTATAAGCTAACGAATAAACTACAAACACCAATGCCATTCCTAATTCACAGTATTTAGCTTCCCACGTAACTCAATAATATCCAACCAAATAAAATAACATATATATATATATATATTTTTTTTAAAATAATTAATGGGAGGAATTTATAATAATTTAATGCATATAATGTGACATAAATTTTTGTGGGCAAAAGAAATTAAAAGCTGGAAACAACAATATATAGTACGTATGACATGACATGTTCATGTGCTAAAATATCTAAAATTATTAATGTGGCCAACAACTACAATGAATAAATAGATTTAAACACAGATCCATAATGTCTGTAAAGTATGTAGGTAAATATACGATCATACAAAGCTATTAAATTGTTTTCAAAATAAAAAAATACAAAGCTATTAAATTAAATTAAAGAACATCAACGAAGCAATTAATTACGCATGAAACGTAACTTGGATTTTGCAATATGATGATGCGTATACAAACAAGCGCCATACAATTGCATGTATATATATGCATTGACATTTTGAAATCTTAAATGTCAAACTTTAAATTATTTTTTATTGGTTCTTCAATTTATCTTTGAATTTAATTTTATAGTTATCGTACGCGATTGTGTATATGCTGTTACGTAAGTAGAAAAATCGAGAGTAAATGTAAATGTAAATGTAAATATTAGATTTAAATTAGTAGTTAAGACATATTTATTCACTTATACTATTTTTCTAAGTGATAGTTAATTGTTTCGCTTGTACGTGATCGATCATAATTAATTATAAGAGCGTGTCTTCAAATTTAAATATGACTTACATTTATACTCCCTCCGTCCAATTTTATTATGCCCACTTCTCCGGGCACGAGTTTTAATGAATATTGATTAGTTTATTCATAAAGTAGATAAGTTGAGAGTATGATAGGGTATTGTGGAGTCCATTTGTAAATAAATGATTGTTTATGAAGAAAGTGAATGACAAAGTGGGTAAATAAGTGATGGTAGGAGGGTGGAGATAAAGTAGTATGAATATTATTGTTTTAAAAAAGGGTATGAGCATAATAAAATTGGACAACCAAAAAAGGAAAGTGGAAAGTGGGAATAATGAAATTGGACGGAGGGATTATTATTTTTATTGGTAAAAAGTAATTTTCATAAATAAAATAGTGAGTAGAAAGGTAATCAATCCTTACAAAAATAACAATGCAATTGTATGTGATAAGATCTCATTTCCTTACATTTATATGAATAAAAATATTTGTTTTTTTACTAATCAACATTAAAAAAAGATATTTGGTTGCTTTTTAGGCAAATAAAATGTTGATTTTTGTTCCTGAGGTAACGTGAAAAGACCAAAGTCGTCTTCGCACATGTTTGATCAATCTAATATTGCATTTGTAATTTGTAAATAAATTTGTGAAAAATAATTGGAATATATCCACTATACATTATGCACTCATTTGAGAGATATGACTATGATTTCAAACTCTTTATATTCTTACAATTTACCCAATAATTACTAACCCAAAAAATAAATAAGACAAGAGAGTATTATTAATTCAGATGATAGGTGTGACACTCACACAACGTGGTGATTGTATCACAACAATTTAGATCTCAAATTAACTAAAAAAAAAGAAGTAAATCAAAGGAAGGTATAAAATAATAATCCTGCAGATTGTGTTAGGCATGTAGGCTTTAAAAAATTGTGAAAAAGATTATGATTACTGGTATTGAAATGTTGACTCTTGAGGGTTCAGATCCGGTCTAATTAAGTAGCCTGTCATCTAACAATAGTTGGTGAACAATATTGCAATTAAAAATTGTGCCATCCCCTTATTCAATTCATAAATGACAGTTAACATATATAAATAATTACTCCATTCCGTCCACTATATACTTATTTCTTTTTTTCTTCTTTGTGGTTCGTTGGTAACTTTCACCTCTTTTAAAATGAAAAACATTTTTATAAACCCTATTCTTACAATATTATCAATTTTACATAAAATATCATTACATTACTTACACATATTCTTACAATATTATCAATTTTACATAAAATATCATTACATTACTTACACATATATTTTATTGGGACCAAAATTTCTTGCACACTCTTAATCTGCAAATACCCTACAAAATTAATATCCTCCCAACATTATTTTATTTTTAAAATTGTAGCTCCCTTTCTACATAGGGAGTACATCTTACTTTACATCTCACCAAATTACAAAAAAAAAAAAAAACTCATTTATCTTACCTCACCAATTACTAAATTCATTTTTCTTAAAAAATGTGTCGATTAAACCGTGCAAGTCATACCGGGATGTAGTCAATATTTTTTTTACTTTATATATAAATATTTACATAATTACCCTTCTAAACTCTACTTAATATTATACTTTCTTAATTTACGTGTTCATCTACATTTAACAGTTATTACAGAATGAACAGAGTAATTTTTTTAAGTACTCCCTCCGTCCGTCTATAACTTCCCATTTTACTATTTTGGTCTGTCCGTCTATAAATTTCTTATACCTTTTTGGTAAATACTTTTAATTTTTTATTCTTACGTCTCACTTTATATCTTACTTTCTCTCCTTCTATGAATGACATCACTTGTACTATATTTATTATTTAATTATTTTTTTTATTCTCTATATTAAAAAATAACGAGAAAATTTATAGACGAATGGAGATAGAACAATATTCATTAAAATTGGTGAAAAACAAACTATAATAAGTTAAGTGGAGTAATTGATTTAGATATTTGTTATGCAGTGATATTGAAGAAGAGGGAGAGAGTGTGAAAGTGGTGGCCTATAAAGAAACACAAAGGTAGGAAGAAGCATCCCCTGTGGCTGCTACGCTACAGACAACCCAATCTCTCTCTCCCCTCCCTCTCTCTCTCATATATATATATATATAGTTCAGGTAAAAAAGAGAAAACAGAAAAGAGAAAAAGTGATAATCAGGGGAAATGGGAAGATCCCCTTGCTGCTCAAAAGTGGGTCTCAGGAGAGGCCCCTGGTCTACCAAAGAAGACACCGCCCTCGCCGATTACATTCAAAAACACGGCGAAGGACAGTGGCGATCCCTCCCTAAGAACGCCGGTAATTCATCATTTTTATTCTATTTCAGTAAAATTCATTTTAGATGTAAATTAATGGGAAAATGGAATCAGGGCTTTTGAGATGCGGAAAGAGCTGCAGATTGAGATGGATGAATTATCTCCGCCCCGGAATCAAAAGGGGGAATATCAGCGAAGATGAAGAAGACCTAATCGTGCGTCTTCACAAACTTCTCGGCAATCGGTGGTCCCTCATTGCAGGGCGATTGCCAGGTCGAACGGACAATGAGATAAAAAATTACTGGAATACCCATCTCCTTAAGAAACTCCAATTGCAGCCCAAACCGCCAAAGCCCAAGTCCAAGCCCAAGTCAAAGCCCAATAAGGAGCCGCCGGTGGTGGTTGTTGAGAAGGAAGTGCAAATACAGCAGACGGCGGGGCCCACTAAGCCGAAGCCAATTAGGCTTTCTTCTTTTACTTCGGTTTTATCTAGGGCGGAGAGCTATGATAGTTTGTCGAGTAGCGACGCCAGCTGTGGAGTGGCGGTGCCGGCGATGGAGCTGCCGTGGCCGCCGCTGTTTGAGGAGGGGGATTTTCTGAATGATGATGTCAACATGTGGGAAAAGGTCTACGATGAGTACTTGCAGCTTCTTTAGCTAAATAATTACTAGTAATTAATTAATAAAATTATCAACTACTCCCACTGTTAATTTTGTGTTTATGCTAATTATTACCTTCTCTTTGTTTCTAATTGTGTCCCGTTTTCTACTCTCTCCCTCTTGTATTCGCATGTATTAATACAACATTTTTGTAAATTATGTCTTTTTTATAAAAATAAATGTATATTACTTGTTGTATGATTGGCAGGCACAGTTGATCCAATTAACCCAGAAGGATTTGGGTGAATTTTTTTTATTCCTTCACATGGCTAATATTATTGTTGATAAATCGTGCGTGTCAGGTTTCGTGTCGATACGATAGTGATACAACACGATAAAGCTAAACACAAACACGACATGATAGGATATGTGTCGACACGATCCGATAACAACACGATAATTTTCGTGTCGTTATCGTTTTGTGTCATAACAGGTTAACGAGTTGTTAACAGGTTAATGAGTTACATGCTAATTTTATCGTGCTTATCGGGTCAACACGAACTCGATAAGGCCAAACACTAACCTACAATTTTCGTGTTGGATTCGTATCGTGCAATCGTGTCGAAGATTGTCCCCTTAGCTAATATTGCATGTTTAGGTTCGAGAGCTTACACACCTTAAACAACTCACCTTTTTTTTAAAAAGGTGAATCTACTAGGATATCAGGTTAAATAAAGAATAAATATTCTAGGGAAAAAAATGACAATTTAAAAAATAAAACTATGTTGTGAAAATATTAATTTTTTTGGGTAATTTCTATTTCTATATTGAGTATTTCTATTTGAGACACACATTTAATCTTAAGTTAAGATGTTTCAATAATTAACTACCGGATGAGGAAAGTATTATTATTCCTCCATTTATTAGAGCTCACCAACTCTCATTGAATCCCATCTCATTCCCACATTTATTTCAAAGATTTATAATTTCCGAAAAAAATAAAGAAAACAACATATTTTTGCAAGACACGCAACTATTCTACTATGTTTGACCGTGTGCACGGTGTGTCATTTTACTAATAATTAAGAAATCGGAGAATTTTAAAAGATAAAATGTTAGGTTTTGAAAATACCACTAACAAATAATTATAAATAAAAAAATGGGGTTTAATTAATTTACCTAATGTGACACGGACCCTCAAAATGTCAAAAGCTTAAGTCACATCTTGAATACTTTCCACTAAAATTATCTCATGTGTTCAAAACAAAATTTACGTCATTTAATGATCGTAGATGACATAATTACATAAATAAATCATTACAGTAATTTATAGTATCATGTAAAATTGAATTAAGACATAAAAAAGAAAAGGAAACTTTCAACTTGTGACAAGTTTTTGGATCGATGAAATTGCGCCTCTATTGGCTAATAAAATTATGGCATGCAACATTTAATTTTCTTTATAATTTTATTGAGTTTTGTGAGGGTTTCGAATAAATATTTGTAACTTAATGCTATGATATTTAATTGGAATATACATCTATATAGTTCACACTTTTTCATCCGTATAAAATATTCAACTTAATTTTATATTTTATAGTAGTACGTATATTTGTTTTCTTGCTAATATACCTTTTATTTCATTTGCACTGTTTGGTTTGTTTAGGAAGAAGACTAACTTAATTTGCAATAAATTAAAAATATATATATTTATATAAATTAAACAAAATGAACTTTCCATTTTTTTAAAAAAATTTTTTTAGGGAACCTGAGCTAGACCATTATGGTGGAGGGAGTATAGTGTTTTTATATGCCTCTTTTAAAGGAATGACCACGTGATTGATTAATTTCCCTCGAGATAGAAAAGTTTCCATTTATAATAGGACTCCCTCGAGAGAAGTTTCTATTTATAATAGGGCACGTGGATAGGGATCCATCGGAATCATAACATGATTAGAAAATTTCATTACCAATTTCCGATGAAAATGGGGCTGAGTTGGTTGACCAGCTAATTAAATTAAGGCTAGGCTGAATTACATTTTTACAAGTTCAATAATATTCGCTCGGATTGACGGGTTGAATTTAGTTGGAGCATCTGAATTGTCAGCTCTATTTTTTAATTTATAAATTTATTTTAAATTAATAAATAGAAATTATAAGGTTCAGTATATCACAAATAGCCGGGGTGTGCACCGGTTCAGAACAAGATTGGGACCGGTTTGAATCGGGACCGGAATCTTAAAATTTTACGGACCGAGGATCGGTCCGGTCCGGTTCGGGTTTGGACCGTTTCAGACCGATTTTTTTTTTTTTTTATAATTCCTTAGTCTATGAGAAGAAGTGGAAAGTGGATCACATTTTTTTGAAGATCTAGAAATTTCTTCATATTTACCTTTATAATAAATTCTTTTTCAATATCCTAAAGAGAAAGTTATGCCCTTAGATTAAGTTGATCGTGCAAGAATATATATATACTTGAAAACTTAATTTATAGCAAAACCATGTTCATAGGAATTAAAATTCAAGTCCAAAATGAAAAGACAGTAGTCTAAAATGAAATAAAGGTTGGCCGAGCTGAACGCAAAGAGTGGGAGTGGAAGTGGAGATTGGAGAAGGATTGTGTTGAAGAATTTTGAGAATAGTAAAAAAGGAATTAGGTTTAAGAGAGTGGAGGAGGAACGAGAGATTTGTAATTTCTAAAATTAAAATAATTAAAAAAAAATGTAAATTCGGGTTTTCGGTCCTGAACCGATAAATTCCGGTTTTAGACCGAACCGGATCGAACCCGGAATCTTAAAATTTTTTGGACCGAGGACCGAAATCTAATCGGTCGGTCCAGTTCCGAACCGGACCGATCCGATTCCGATCTTTTTTCCGGTCCGTTTTATTTTGCACACTCCTAACAGCGGCAACAATTTCATTTCACCATTTGATGAGCTGTAACAAAAATATAAAATTCAAAGGATATTGGTTGTACCTTAAAAATTTATTACTCCAGTATTGTCATTTGTCAAGGACTCAAGATAGTATGGAAAGGAAAATAAAATCAATAGTGGAGTAGTGGGTCATTGAATTTTTAACACATGCATGAAATTAATTTAAATATTCCAATATAGTATGTTTTTTGAAAAACACTTAGATGATGACAAATTCCATTTACTATAATTATGATTTATAAATTTATGGGCTGCTTGAAGAAAATTGTATAAATAATAATTGGTTGTGTTTGGAGGGATTTTAAGTATGAATTTTAAATTCACGATCTAAATCCACTTCACTTTTTTGGATTAAAAATAAATGAATGGATTTCAAATACTTAACTTTTTCTAGTTAGTTAAAATTGAGAGAATTTTACTAAAATCATATCATTTGAAATTCATCTATTTTTAAATCTTTTCATTTGAAATACCTCCTCAAACCAAATCTCCTCATCCAAACACAACCAGATTGTTTGGTAGGGAGAGGTGATTCAATATATAAACCTGAAATATACTAATTTACCTTTTTTATACAAGTTAGAAATACTGGATAACAGTACAGGTAAATGATCCGAAATTTTACCAACATTTACATAAAGTACTTGATGCTTTTATTTAACCAAAGGTGAATCCCACTGTCAGATAAGTGAAAAAACTGACTTGAGAGTCATCACACTCATCAAGTATATTAAACACAATTATTACAAACTTGGGGTGCCACGAAAAGTGTGGCTGCAAGTGTCTCAACACTTCTATCAGCACCTCTACAACAGGTTTTGGCTAGCAGTCCTGCAAGAAGAATTCAGGCCTCCGTTGATTCGAGGATATTGGAATTTTGTTAGTAATCAAGACGAAGTGGCTGAATGAACTCTCAGCGATTTTTTATGTCATTCTTACTTGATAACCAATCAGGGGAAGGAAAACTGAGCATGGCTCAAATTGTTTATAGAAAGGAAGCAAGGTTGTTAGTAATTCAATTGAACAATGCACCTTTCTAATTACTGTGTGGATGTGAAAGATGCCATGGCATCCATTTCTTGCTGCAAGAGAAGAGCGTCAACGAACGTATCTAGATTCTCCCCCTGCATTACTCCATCTATTGAGTGGCTAGTGATGCCAACACGATGATCGGTAACACGACCTTGTGGAAAATTATATGTGCGAATGCGTTCTGATCTATCCCCACTTCCGATCTGGTTATGCAGGAAAAAAACTATCATAGATATCCACCATAGATTAATAATCCAACCAATAATATTCAAAGTGATACTCTTACCTGCTCTGCTCTAAGTCTTGAACGACTTGCAGCAGCTCTACTCCTTTCCATCTCATATAACTTTGCACACATCATTTTAAGTGCTTTGGCCTTGTTCTGGTGAAACATTAAATAAGAGAGAAGATGAAAATGGGTCATCAAGAGACAAGAGGACAAGAACCAAATCAGGCAGCAAATAAGATCTTACAAAATGATTATCAACTTTGAAATGTTAGCCATTCTAATAATAGTGTATCCATCTTTTGTATTTCATTGCTGTAAATAGGACATAATATTATTGGGCTCATCTAGGACTGAGAGGTTAGGCAGTGCATGCTATGTTTATGTTTCAAGAATTTGCAGACGTTGTCCAAAAACAGTGCAAAATGACTCATCCAGTTGATAAGAAGCTTAAGAAAATCCACTAAAAAAAAACTGCTGTTAACTTAATAAATTGAATAGCAATGAAGTAGATGCTTCTTTCCATAGTTGTTAGACACAAGGGCACTGAGGCACACGCCTCTTGAACATGAGGCTTCTATAAAGAAACACCAAATAATTTTTCCAAATTTAAGGAATACTATCATGAATGACATTTAGATTGCAATTGGTGATACCCGAAACTTGTTTTTAACACACAAAAAAGTAGCAATAATAACACAGCAAATCATTTGACTACTGCGACTTCAACACCTTTGAGTCGTAATAATTGATTGCATTATACTGCTGGAAGAAAAAAAGTCTCTTCATGCAATAGGAAACTTAAGCCAATCTCCTAGTTCCCAACAAAAAATTGTTAGCAACTTCAAAGCAGATATGTACCTGTTGTTGGGAGCGTTCATCTTGTATGGCTACTGTCAACCCAGTTGGTACATGAGTAATCCTAACAGCACTGTTTGTGGTATTTACATGCTGTCCACCTGCACCACCAGACCTGTATGTATCAATTCTCAGGTCTTCATTCTTTAAGTGTACATCTACCTGCACAAGGTTTTAAACACCCAAGGTAACTTTACATTCCAATAAACACAAATACAGTTACAATTAGTTTCTATCAAAAGTAGAAAACAAAAAAAGAAATGTTTCGGAGGTTGACTGTCGGTTTAACTTTCTAATTTCTAGTGAATCAATAATACACACCTGATCTGCCTGAGGAAGTATAGCAACGGAAACCGCACTGGTGTGAACACGTCCAGATTTCTCTGTCAGCGGAACTCGCTACAGAAGAAGAGTAATTACATAATATGTGAGTACAGAAGAGAAAGCAACCCAAGTGGTAATAGATTCAGGAAAAAAGAAAAAGACCTGCACTCTGTGAATTCCACTCTCAAATTTCAATTTTCCATAGACATCTGAACCTGAGATTGCAGCACTAGCCTCCTTGGGAGTCATAAAACATATGGAAGAAACAATTCTGTGAGGCAAATATAGAAGGCCGTAAAATATGCAACACAATGTGAGATAGCACAGCATCTAATGGAGGGAAACTCCATTTCAGGCAATTAATCAAGTGTAAAGAACTTTCAATCGACCAACCTTGTATCCTTTAACATCGGACTCTGCCACATTGAGAATTTCAAACTTCCAGCCTTTCGTCTGCGAGTACTTCTCATACCTAATGTATTTTGAATGACATATTCCTCAGATGACTGAAAACAGCACTTGATATATGAAATAAGCTATAGCAACAGTAAGTCAGTAACCTACATTTTAAATATGTCCATTGCAAACAAAGAAGCTTCTTCCCCTCCAGTTCCTGGAGAAAAGCTACTAAATCAGCAATTATCAAACAATTTCTTTTATACTCAGAAGTGAAAAGAATTATATTCATAACCTGCTCTGACTTCCAAGATACAGTCACGTTCATCGGCGTCATCCTTAGGTAGCAAGGACTTGAGCAAAGAACAGCGAAGGCGGTTCTCTTCTTCAGAAACCTCCCCCAATTCTTCAGAAGCCATTTCACGCATGCCTTTGTCCTCATGTGCATCAGCAATCAACAGTTTCAGGCCCTCAACCTCCTGCCAAAATCACGAGAAAGGTGTATTATATTTATTGTATCATCTGATTTGGTGCATAACGAACGAATGAATAAATGTATTACCTGGTTCTTCTTTCTCAACTCAGCCACCACATCAACTGTATGTTGGAGCTTTTTTAGCTCTTTGTTGGCCACGGAATACTCATCCGGCGAGGCGTCCGGCTGTCTTTCGGAACAAAAAATTAAAGAGTTTGACACAGAGGAATTTCGTCGAACAGGTGGAAGAAGTGAAGAATGAGAAAGAGAATAAGGAAATCAAATTACCTGGTTGACAATTGCCTGGAGATGAGCATGTCGGTTTTCGATAGCGGATAGTTTCTGTTCCATGATGTTGATTAGATCGGGAGAAAGTTGAGTTTGGGATTCTTCGGCGGCGGCGGCGGAGTATAAACGGCGGAGGAGTGTTTGGCTATTGCATAACTGGTTCTGAGTGTGATTTACATTCATTTGTCGACTGAAAAAATGAGATTGAAGTTGTTTGAATGCTGCTGCTGCAACACTTGTGCAACGATTCAACCTCTGCAATCTTCCTCCCGCCATCCTTCTTCTGCCGTTTACAAAAAAAAGTGAAGTAAAAATGTACTACTGTATTTGATTTTTTTTTTTTTTGAAACATACTGTATTTGCTTAATTGTTTCTTTAATATTTCAAGTACCCAATTTTTTTTTAATAATTACTAGTATTATATTTCCATAAAATTAAAAATATTACCATCAATGAAATTCAAGGGCAATCTCCTTTTAACTCTTATATATAAAAAGTGATAATACTTGAACAGATGGTTTCATACAATATATCATGACAAATTTGAGGTACAGTCTCCGATTTAAAGTTGTTCGATTTTTTGAGAAAAATCAAAGTATCAAACCACAAAAAGATCAAATAACTGTCTCGATTAGGTCACCACGGCTACAGTATAAATTGTCATGAATAAGTTTGTTCATCGTGAATTTTGAATGAAGTTAATTAAAACACGTCATTTGAAAGCGTTTTGCCTAGTTAAGTAAAAAAATGGCAATGAAGTTGGTGAGTTTCAATTTTGATCGAAATTTCAAAAAGTCTTTCATCTTTGACGTCTCACACCCATAGCCATACATAAAATAGGTGAAGATTTGAAATTGCAACTCTTGAATTAATTATTGATTGCTCTTCACGTAACATGCATTTTCCTTCAAATCTATATACAGTGCATAATTAAGAGCATAATTTTCCAAAATTTAAATTGAACTGAAGTAGTTTCACAAGCTTAAATGGCAACAGATGAAAATAAAACAAAGATGGTGCCGTTTTACAAGCTATTCGGGTTTGCTGATCGTTTCGATAAGGTTTTGATGATTGCCGGATTTATTGGCGCCGTTGGGAATGGTCTGTGCATGCCGCTCATGACACTCCTATTAGCCCAGCTCATTGATTCTTTTGGTCAAAACCAAAATTCTCACATTGTTTCTGTTGTCTCCAAGGTTTATTTTATTTCATTTATAGAATTGATAATTAGCTAGCTAAATACCTCATTAATCATATATCATTCGTTTGTTAAATTCTCAGGTAGCACTTAAGTTTGTGTATTTGGCAATGGGATGTGGTGTAGCAGCATTTCTCCGTAAGTATTTACGTATTCTTGATTGATAGTTTTACTATTTTTCGATAAAACTTCTACTTTGCAGAGGTTTGTTGTTGGATGATCACCGGGGAGAGGCAGGCGGCTCGGATTAGGAGTGTTTATTTGAGGACGATTTTGCGACAAGATGTTGGTTTTTTCGATAAGGAGAGCAATACGGGGGAAGTGGTGGGGAGAATGTCGGGTGACACTGTGCTCATTCAAGATGCAATGGGGGAGAAAGTTGGAAAGTTTACTCAGCTGCTTTCTACATTCTTGGGAGGTTTCGTCATTGCATTTTATAGAGGGTGGCTTCTTACACTCATCATGTTGTCCTGCATTCCCCTGCTTGTCCTGTCGGGAGGAGTCATGTCGCTCGTCCTCTCTCGAATGGCATCTCGTGGACAAAATGCGTACGCTAAGGCTGCGTCTGTAGTTGAACAAACTGTTGGCTCAATCAGAACGGTCTCTATACATAACTATGTTTCTTGTTTTACGAAAACAACTAATACTGACTAACTAGTATTTTTATGATTGATTGAATTAGGTTGCATCCTTCACGGGGGAGAAAGAGGCAGTGGGTAAGTACGACGAGTCCCTTGTTAAGGCGTACGAGTCTGGTGTTGTTGAAGGGTGGGCGACGGGGTTGGGGCTGGGATCGTTTAATTTCATTATATTGTGCAGTCATGCTTTGGCTATTTGGTTTGGTGCTAAGCTCATTATCAAAAACGGCTATACTGGTGGGGATGTTATCAATGTCATTGTTGCTGTACTAACTGGTTCAATGTTAGTAACTATTACTCTAATTGTTGTTACTTTTTTACAAAATTAATACTTTCACAACATCGTTTTAATTTCAGGTCTCTTGGACAAGCGTCTCCGTGCATTAGCGCGTTTGCTGCTGGCCAAGCTGCAGCCTTCAAAATGTTGGAAACTATAAACAGAAAGCCAGAAATAGATGCATATGACAAGAGTGGAACGATTCTCGAAGACATTCGAGGGGACATAGAATTACGAGATGTCGATTTCAGTTATCCAGCTAGGCCAAATGAGCAGATCTTCCAAGGCTTGTGTCTGCGCATTGCGAATGGGACGACAATGGCGTTGGTTGGACAGAGTGGGAGCGGAAAGTCGACTGTGATAAGTTTGATAGAAAGGTTTTATGACCCCCAAGCTGGTGAGGTTCTGATTGATGGCCTCAATCTTAAGCAACTCCAACTCAAGTGGATTCGAACGAAAATCGCCCTTGTTAGCCAGGAGCCTGTGCTTTTCACAGCAAGTATTAAGGATAACATTGCTTATGGAAAAGATGATGCAACTATAGAGGAAATCCGGGCAGCTTCCAAGCTTGCAAACGCTGCGAAATTCATCGACAAATTGCCCCAGGGACTTGATACAATGGTTGGTGAACATGGAACTCAGCTTTCTGGTGGGCAGAAGCAGAGAGTTGCTATTGCCAGAGCCATACTGAAGAACCCCAGGATTTTACTTTTAGATGAGGCGACGAGTGCGCTTGATGCTGAATCTGAAAGAGTTGTGCAAGAGGCTTTGGACAGGATAATGGGAAACAGGACGACTGTGGTTGTTGCACATCGGTTAAGTACTGTTAGGAATGCCGATGTCATTGCTGTCATTCACCAGGGAAAGGTGGTTGAGAAAGGTACTTGCTGTCATTCTTGTATGTTATTCGTGTTTATTCATTGTTCTTATATGCTCTCGCTGTCTGCATTAGGTACACATCTTGAATTGCTTGAAGATCATGAAGGAGCGTATTCTCAGCTCGTACGCTTGCAAGAAGTAAATAGAGATCATCCACATGTCAATGAAAAGGAAAAGTCTGTGGATTTTGAACGACAGACGAGTAAAAAAATGTCATCCATCAGTCGAGCTTCGTCTGGAACTGGAAATAGCAGGCATCATCACTCGTTGTCACTCACATTTGGCATGCCTACAACCAGCCTTAATATCCCTGAACCAGCATTAGAAAATTCAGATGCAACTTCATCTGAAAAGCATGCACCAAAAGTCGTCCCTTTACGCCGTCTAGCCTATCTCAACAAACCAGAGTTACCAGTGCTGATAGCAGGAACTATGTTTGCCATAATTAATGGAGCAACAATGCCTGTTTTTGGTATATTAATCTCTAGTGTCATCAAGTCGTTTTACGAGCCTCCACATAAACTACGCAAGGATTCATCATTTTGGGCTGTGATGTTTGTGGTGGTTGCAACCATATCATTAGTTGCAACACCAGCAAGGACTTATCTATTTGGTGTAGCAGGAAATAAATTGATCAGGAGAGTCAGATTGATGTGCTTCGAGAAGATAGTTAGCATGGAGGTTGGGTGGTTTGATGAGCCTGATCACTCAAGTGGGGTGATTGGAGCAAGGCTATCAGCTGATGCTGCTAAAATACGCGCTTTAGTTGGGGATGCGCTTGCCCAAATGGTTCAAGATTCGTCGTCAGCAATTGTTGGATTAGCGATTGCTTTCCAAGCGAGTTGGGAGTTATCCCTCATCGTTCTTGGTATGATACCCCTGATAGTATTGAATGGATACGTCCAGATCAAGTTCAACAAAGGGTTCAGTGCAGACGCAAAGGTTCATTAGTCCAAACTCGATTGATAGTGTTTGTGTTTTTAAGATAACTAAGTAGTATCACTTCACAATTGCAGGTGGAGTATGAGAAAGCAAGTGAAGTGGCGAATGATGCTGTTGGGAACATACGAACAGTAGCTTCGTTTTGTGCAGAAGAGAAGGTGATGGAGATGTACAGAAACAAGTGTGAAGGTCCAATGAAGAGTGGGATTAAGCAAGGAGTAATTAGTGGTATAGGTTTTGGTTTATCTATTTCAGTGTTGTATCTGTTCTATGCCACAAGCTTTTATGCAGGAGCTCGACTCGTTAAGGATGGTAAAGTTACATTCTCTGATGTATTTCGAGTAAGTAATGAAAATGTATATCTTGTGTACATAGTTAGTTACTAGTTAACTTCCTTGTGATGAAGAGTTGAGGAATAACATTGCAGGTTTTCTTTGCTCTAACCATGGCTGCAATAGCGATCTCTCAGTCGAGTTCACTAGCTCCAGATTCGAGCAAAGCCAAGAGCGCGGCTGCTTCCATATTTGCCATTCTTGACTCAAAGTCCAAGATTGATCCGAGTGATGAATCTGGGATGAAACTAGAAACAGTGAAAGGAGAAATCGAACTGAGACACGTGAGCTTCAACTACCCAACGAGACCTCATGTCCAAGTCTTCCGAGACCTTTCCTTAACAATTTCGAAAGGCCAGGTATATATTTCTCAATTAGCTAGCTAAGCTAAGGAAATAGGAATTTATACTGATATGCCATGTTTCAGACAGTAGCTTTGGTTGGAGAAAGTGGAAGTGGAAAATCAACAGTGATTTCTTTGTTGCAAAGATTTTACACTCCTGATTCAGGACAAATAACAGTTGATGGGATTGAGATTGACAAACTGCAAGTGAAATGGCTGAGGCAGCAAATGGGAGTAGTGAGCCAAGAGCCAGTCTTGTTTAACGACACGATTCGTGCCAACATAGCATACGGAAAAGAAGGAAATGCAACAGAGGATGAAATCATAGCTGCAGCTCAGCAAGCAAATGCCCACAAATTCATCAGTGGGTTGCAGCAGGGTTATGAGACGGTGGTGGGAGAGCGAGGGGTCCAGTTATCGGGTGGGCAGAAGCAACGAGTGGCCATTGCACGAGCCATTATAAAAAGCCCCAAGATACTACTGCTGGATGAGGCAACAAGTGCATTGGATGCTGAATCGGAAAGGGTAGTTCAAGATGCACTTGATCAAGCAATGTTGAATCGGACTACAGTTATTGTAGCTCATAGGTTATCGACAATCAAGAACGCAGACGTAATTGCTGTCGTAAGAAACGGGGCTATAGCTGAGAAAGGGAACCATCAAACTCTGATCAACATTAAGGATGGATTTTATGCATCCATGGTTGCACTTAACAACACCACTACTACTGCTCAGTAATCTATAATCCACTACAAGAAAGTTGACCTGATTAATGTTGAATAAATGTATCTGATTGAGTTTTTATTCATGTTTAATAGTGTTGGGTGTTTCATTAAAATACTCTGATAATTTTTATTTTCCAATCCCACAAAATCACATGAAACTAAACAATTGTGCAAGCAAGAAGCTTGCTTCCTTGCTGTAAATAAGCTTGAGCTTGATTTTTCTTGCTCTGCTTGGTTACATTTCTTATGTTTTATACATATAATCAAGTGAGAATGACATCAAAGTCACTAAGAGTCCATTCGGCCTCTTCGTCTTGATCACTAACAAATATCTCAGTTCCCACATCAAGAGAGGTCCAAATTCTTCTTGCTGGTGTGCTACCTGGATCCTGCATACACATGAATACAACAAAAACATCAACATAGTTCGTTGGACTAAAACGTCACGTGCTTGGCCTAAATGTGTTGGCTTGTAAAGCAAGGCTATATATATTGGCCATGCACGTACTTGATAGAAGTAAAGGCGACTAGAAAGGCCTCCAACGTCGAGCTCCCAGGTTCTCCCGTCTCCAACCCAACCCTGTCCTTGCTTTGTAGGGTAGCCATACTCACCCCATATGGGATGAGGAAGCAACTGCACCAACTCTTGTGCATGTGGATTACTATACGGATCACATGTGCCATACGGCTTCTCCATGTGCTGTGCATTGCCCGGACCACAATAGTAGTGGTATGCTCCGTAAGGGAAGTTTTTGGTGTCGTTCCTGAAGATTTTTGTGTCGTCGGGAGTGATGTGGTACGGAGGGCAGTTGCCTAGATTTGTAGGGCTGCACCAAGCTGCAGTTTCGGGGTTAATAATCATCTCGGAATATCGAGTTACATCTGTTAGCAAGTCACCATCACAAGGGGAGCCATCATTTTTCCAGCAACTTCCAATGTCAATCAAGTAGAATTGGCTCTTAGGGCCTCCCCCTTTTATAATTTCCAAACTCAATCTTACCTTAAAATTAGGTGACTCTGGTGTCTGCAAAAATATACACATTTTTGTCATGGATCAAATATGAATTACATGTGTACTAACAACAGGGAACTTTTCTTGAGACAATTGGCATGACTGGTACAAATTATTGTTTTATTTTTAGAAAAGAAAAGTGTATACATACACAAGAGGAAGTAAGTGTATAACTATACACAACAAATATTGTAGTTTTGTGACGGTCTCATATATGAGACAGGCCTCCACATTAAAATTAATTTGTTTTAAAAGATGATTCGAACAGAATTATAAATCTACAAATTACATAATACGTATGTAACAAAAATTTATCTCATGTATGAGACCGTTACACCCAAGTCCCATACAGTATTTGTTTTGTATTTAATACTATAATTTCAAATTATTTGAGCAGCATGGTGCTAGGTGCTAAAAGAGTCAACGCGTTCATTAATCATACAGCAGTACTGCAAATCCAGGTAATAATTGAGGAGTTCATGTGACTAAATAACAATAAATATCATTTATTCCAAATATAGTCCTAGGAATCTCATTAAAAATGTCTCAAATAATTACACCCAAGTCGTTTTTTCATTTAAATTTTATTTTAAAGTAATTGCCATCTAACTATTTTTCACATATCTTTCTAAATTATTCATATATGTATTCTTAATATTTCTCTTTTTAATACAAAAATATATTTTACATTTATGTATAATGTGTAAATTTGTAAAAAATAATAATAATAATAATATTATTCGGAAAATATCTAATTTTCTTTAAACACAAAGCAAGAATAATTTAACAAAAATAAAACAGAGTATCCTTTTTTTTAAACCCAACCTCAGATAGATAACGTTTTACCAAATGAGATTATTTGTCCTAATTTTAGTGTTTCAACATTTTATTTCACTATATATATATATAAATGATTTGCTTGTGTCATATTAAAATAAATAATATTAAAGACGAAAAGGTGTTAAAAAAATTCATAGTATGCTATCATTTGGTCCGGTCTTATGGTTAAATGAATAAGAACCCCCCTAGTATCACATCTAATCATTAATTAACATCTTATCCCAACTAACCATATACTCTATGTCCCAAATCAACCTACACCAAACAAAACTATCATAAATCAAATGGAAACTAACTCCTTTCTCAAAATAAATTTATCAACTAAACGTCTCCGTTTCCGTAAAAGTTATCAATGCGCTTTGAATACAGAGATTAATAACTACTCCCTTCTATTCAATTTAAATGTGGTTTTGACTTTTCATTCAATATCAATTAAACGTGTTTCTTCCCAATTTATTCTTAAACTCATTAATAATTACTTAAATAATAATAATAGTTTTCAACAAAAATCACAAAAATAATTTATTAAGGGTATAATAGGAAGTCAATAAGTTACCGTTTTGAGCATTCCTCTGGTGTCGTAATGGTAGCCGCCGGAATACCCTTTTGTTGCATCAGCTCGCAGGTACAACATAAGCCACGGATACTTTTTCGACGTTTTTAACTTATGATTAAACACCCAACTCCCACTCCCTACTTTTTTCTCCCAAACAACCTCGTAATAAGAACCGTCCGATGAAGAATCCACCTCATAACTACCGTTAAATCCACCTTTCATAACCCCACTCTCACGGTACAACGCAGTAGGCTCATGGTACAACACGGGTTGATTCATACACCCACTTCCAAAACACGGAAACCTCCCCGGATTAAACGGCGGCACCTTCTTCCCATTCTCCGGACACACCCCTGATTTCGTGTCGTAGTTTCCGTTTTTCAGCATTATCATCCAAAACTGCCATGGCTTTGGGGTATCCGAAACTTGGCAGAGTGACCCAAGGTACAACTCCTTCTCCGCCGCGTACAAGTCCGGATCGTTCTTCGCTTTTGGACTTAAACCCGGAAATGACGTCCCTACCCCCAGTTTGTTTTCCGCATCCGTCACTTTGTGTATCAAAGCAGATTCCCCCTCTAACGAGTAGAACGATTTAGTAATTAAATAAATAAATAATTACGAGAAAATTGATTTTTAGTGACGAAATACCCGCGAGATCAAAGCAATCAGCGGCTCGGGGGCTACCCATGTGAGGGGCTTCTTCACCAACTTCATTACAGAAGTTCCAAGCCTCAAACGCCACTCTCAGCCCGTCCCGCCGCATTCCGGGATCCCCTACCGCCGACGGAGGGCCACCAAGCGCCGGAGGCCAAAACGGCGTCGTAATGATGCACAAGTAGAGGAATAAAGGCAGCGCCATTTGCTTTGAAATGGAAAGCGAGGAATTATTGGCTAGTGAATCCCGTGTTGTGTCTGAAATGAAAGCCCCACCACTGAGCCATATTTTATAATAAATGGACTGCTACTTTTTGACGTAATTCAAAATCGGCATTTCTTTTTATTCTTTCTATTTTGCACCCCAACGCTGCGTTACTTCTGGTTTTCTGTTTTTTGTGCCGATTCCTTCGGTTTTCTACATGCCGTAACGGCAGCTTCATTATTACGTTTGGTAATAACCCTTTTCTCTTTCTTTGTCGACATTGCCATAATCAGATCAACTTTACCAATACGGACTTTATTTACTCCTCGTGTGTTTTTTTTCAAATCTTATGTGTGGATTTTAATTTCCAAATTCTAAAAGTTCGTTATATCAGTAAGTGAATTAGAAAATATTATTTTATATGGAAACTAGACTATTTAATAAGATATTCATAAAAGAAAAACAAGTATATTTGATTGAAACGGTGATCTTTACTATTTTCACTTTATCTTTCATAATATTAATAAATGATTAATTCATTAAAATTTGTGGACATAATACTTTTTGCCATGAATTAAATAGTTGCAAAAAAAATTAGTTCATGCATCTCATTATATGACTTCCATAATTTAGAATAGCCACTGTTTTTTAATTATTACAACCACAGCCATTTCAAATTCATTGTGTGGATTTTACTAGACAAAATTTGCTATACTAACATTTAGTATTCCATTCATCCTGGTTATCTAAATAATGATAATAATAAGTGTGCATCTAAACGTCAGGTTGTTTGCGTTGTTTATTGCAAGTGATGGTTAATGTCCGAGTTGTTTATTCCAATATACTGAATTATTCATAAGCTCGGCTCAATTTGAATTGTTAAACGTAAGGTCTGAACAATTGGGTTGGTTGGACCGGGCTACATCCCACCCAAATTTACATAACTGCATTTAAAATATATATTAAAAAAAATCAGACCACACGGAATAGAATTGAACTAAACGAATATTTTTAGCTATGAAATATGTCAAGAGTGTTATACGAAATAAATTGAAGAGTGATTGTCTACATTGAGATATAATTATTTGAAGACATTGATCCCGATTTCATTAGCAATAAATTTTATCGGATAAAGAATCGTAGGGCGCAACTTATGTAAACATTTTTTTTTTTTATTGTATTCTTGACTTTTAAGTAGCTTGTCCTAGAAAAAATTTATGAGTCCGCCCTTGGTTAGACCAGTCGGCTCAAACTCGACTCGTTAGACTCAATATTGATATTTTTCATTAGACTCATTAACGAGTTGAGTAAAACTCGTTTTTTTTTTTTTTTTTTTTTTTTTGACTCATCAATATAAATTTTTTTTTTTTAAATTGACTCATCAATATAATTGAGTTAAGCTTAAATTTCAAAAACTCGACTTGATTTGAATATGAACTAATTTCGCTTACCATAAGTTACGGAGTAAAAGAATTTGGATTCACACCTGAACCGCACAACAAAAAAAAAAAAAAAACAACAACCTATTATACCTTGTTTAATAAAGATCTTTGCTGAAAGAAGAATGATAATTAGAGATAATTAAGTAGATCGAATACCCTGTCAAAAAAAAAGTAGATCGAATAGATACATCTCTCTCTTAAATCTTTGATTTATATTGGCAATATCACTTAAATTACTCCATAAAATAAATTAATTATTACCTCATTAAATTGAGGCTTATTTTAAAAGAGAATTTGCCTCAAGTACGTCATTGGTAATTTAGTACTCCCTCCTTCCGCCTATAAACTTCCCGCTACTTTTTGGCATAGAGATTAAGAAAAGTGATTAAATAATTGATATAGTACAAGTGATGTGATTGGAAGAAGGAAATAAATAGAGAGAAAAAGTAAAATATAAAGTAAAGTGTAAGAAAAAGTACTTAGTATGTGAAGCTTATAGGCGGACGGACTAAAATGGTAAAATGAGAAACTTATAGGCGGACGGAGGGAGTATAATGCAATTGAGTATACCATAAAATATAATTCGACACTAAATTTAATTGAAATATGTATATTAGTATAACTAGCATTATTGTTCGTATAAAATCAGTGGCACATAAATATTAACTTCAATGAAAACTTGACATCAGCTCTAGGTGGAAACTAGAGATTTCTATCGGACTAACTCGAGCCTTATAGGGCCTGCCCTACAGGGATACGGGCTAGGGCCAGCTCTACAGGGTTACGGGCTAGGGCCTTAACCGTTTCATATTAACGGTTCTACAATTATTGAGACATAATCCTAACTCTAGTGGATCACGGGCTAAACGGGCCACAATAATTTTTTTTACTTTTAAAATTAAAGGTCTTAATTGGCATGTTCAACAAATATATATATTTATATAACTAGTTAATGATCTATAAATGAGAAAACAAAAGCATATTTAAAAACAATTCTAGAACTTATTGGTTCTTAATATGGTGAAATAAGTATCCTAATCTAATAAAAAGTTAGTAATAATGACTAATGAATAATAATGCGTTGCTTAATGTTTATAGTTTTGGTTATGGGTCAAATGACCCAAAATTTGTTCTCAAGTTATAGAGTATTTATTAAAAAAAAAAAGTGTAACAAGCGGGCTGACCCGGTAGACCTGCGGGCTGGTCTGGTTTAGCCCACGGGCTAATCAGTCCGGGTAAAAAAAAACTGAATTTTAACGGATCTATGATTCATGAATGAACCCTAATCCTGCATTTTTAGGGTTAAACGGGCTAGCCCGGATAAACATCTCTAGTGGAAACAAATATTATGTGTGATTAAATACTACTGTAGTACTATATGTATGTAGGTATAATTCAGTAAAGTTGTTATTGGAATTGAGTTGAGTATTTGAAGTTCTAGCTCTTATCGAGCTGAGCTCGGCTCAGCTCGATAACATTAACGAGTGTTAACGAGTCTATCAAGCCGAGCCTAATGAGCCTGATGAAATTTTCTAAAGAAAATAAATATAGAGCCTAACAAGTCGAGCTCGAGCCGGCTAGTTAGTAAATTGAATTTCTAACTAGTTCGAGCTCGGCTCGTTTAGCTAAACGAGTCAAGTTTTATCGAGCCTTAATGAATCGAGCCGAATCTCGTTAAGGCTGGATTCGAATAAGGAATAAGTGAGATCTTTAGGACATTGACAAATTAACTTTTTATTATTATTATTATTATTATTATTGATGTGGTGGTCAAATTTATATAAATTGAAAATTTCAAAGTTGACTTAATTTTTCCATACTAGGGAAGAATTTTTAATACTCCACTTGGACTTGAGCGGAGAAAACAACCATAAATATAAATAGCGTAAAATGTAAATGGTAGTAGCAGTAGTGTGTATGTATATGATACTGAAATCGAGTCCAGTTGTCCAACCTCTTGTCAATATCCGACGGCCCACACCATCTGCTGCCCGTCATCATCCCAAATCTCACGCCACATTTCATTCATTGCCGTGGCTATCGCCGGCTTCCATTATCGGATCTTCTCGCTCAGTACCAGATTTGCTCGATTGAAGCCGCGCTTCTTTCCAATTGCCTCGGTTGAAGGTTTCGCTAATTTTGGTTATTTCTCCCGAGATTATATGATTTTCTCGCTAGGTTTCACTTTACTGATCATCATTTGATATCTGCCTGACTGAATCTGTTGCTGTTTATTTGTTTTGTGGAATAGAGATACTAGTAGTCACGAGTGAATTAGGCTACATGATTTTATTTTGTTTTTAATGCCTGTGTGTTCTACAGTAACACAATTTTGCTAGATCCTAAACGCTTTTTTGTTGTTATTGTTGTTGCACATAGATAGGTATTAAATTCGGCTGCTGCAAACTGCAACGCATTGCACACACATATTGCATGTTACTTCAATCACTCTTATCCCTGCATTTTAAAATTTCTTTGTTTTGCCTGCACATAAGCTGACCTTCTTACCTCTTTCATTTTGTTCTTAAGCTGCTAAAATTTCTCAATTTGGTGTTAAGTATAAACTTGGAATGACTTTCTTGCTTATATAGAATTAGAAACAGGCCTTGCTTAAGTGAGTCCCTTGGTAAATTTCCAGCCGCCTATCTAAAATTCAACTTCAAGAGTACAACTTGATGTTCAAAAAGATTTAACAGCCATAACATAACATAAGAAAATCCGAACAGTTGAGGCAAAAGACCCAGTTATCTAAAAGGCGTATAGAACGGTAGAACCTTTAAATTATAGCTGGATTAAGAGGCAAGGTAACTATGAGACCCTAAGAAGTAAGAGGTGTCCCCAGAATATCTGTATTACCTGTAGTACCTCCCATACTGTTGGACAAGATCAGCATTTCAATTGTTTTTCTAGGCATGATAAAAGAATACTTTGATCCTTGAATTAGCTTTTTTTGAAACCCCTTCTTTTAACCAGCGTAAAATGCACGTGAAAAGTTTTTGAATATATAATATATTGAATCCTTATTTGGTGTGTAGACTAGTAGATTAGTAGAGACAAAATATACTCTTAATGCCTGAGCTCATGCCAGGTGTTGATTCAGAGCTTTGAGTGTGGTAGTATTGAACTAGATCTATGAAGCACTGGAGAAATGTTTCTATTGCTCATGGCTTAAGAAAGATTCTTGATTTTTTTTTTGTTTTTTTATTTTTTCAACACCTTGCATCATTCTGAACTCCCTCTTTCTTGAAGGATTACAAAGAACATTGTCTGCGTGACGGAATAGACATTTGGTGGAAAAATAATGAGCTGTTTTAGCTGTTGCGACGAAGATGATATCAGCAAACTTGCTGATGGAGGAAACCAGCACCCATTCAAAAGTTCAGCTGGTAATTCTGCATGCTATATTAGTATATTTTAATGCATTCATGTCTGGCATTAGGAAAGATTACTAGTATTTTTTATGATCATTTACTGAGTTAATTTTTTTGCAGTATGCTAATTTTAAGAACACAATCTATAGGTTATTGCATGTATCTACATTCTCTAATTTTTTTATTGTGGAGTGTTCCTGACGATTGCTTTATTTTGACTCCTTCTATTAATTTGGGATTTATGTTGGGTTCTCATCTCAGACCTAATGTGCACTAAAAAAAGATAAGTACAATGCAACTACTGACTTCACCTTTTCAATTAACCTCTTATTGAACTTGTATAACCTAATTGATTTTGGCTGGCTGTTATTATAATCTTTCTCCAGGATTGCTTACAAAGATGCATAATTATGATTTGGGAAGAGAGCTGATATTTGATGTTAGAGTTGGCTTAGTATTGATTGCATTTCCAGTTCGAACTTAGGTGAATTGTTAGAACGCAGCCATTATGGATCTCATTCATCTCCCATTAAGAATTAAGGGCCCGTCATGGAATCATTTTTGTTGAACTAGATGAGGCTTGCAATTTGTATCATGACTTAATTGATAAGCACTTGTCTTGTGCACTAGTTTTTGTTATTTTAGACTTCAGGCGCCACCTAATGAATATCACCTGTCTTCTTAGGTAAAAAATGACTTGAATATATAATATCCTCACCCTACATTATTTCTAAAAACTAATTTTTATTTAATGCTTTTATTTCCATTGCTTGGAGTGGGGTTTGATTCAAACTAAAGTTAGACAAGCTGAAAGGCTACTTTATGCAAGTCTTTGTTGTGCCAGGCCCTGTATATCCTACCAGGCCAGATCTTCGTCTTCAAGGCCACTTCTGATTGGCATTGTTCCTTACAGTGCACTTGGACTATAGATGTTGATTTAATCAGGGTCCTTCATTAGGTGACTTTATGCTTGCAAATGTTTCATACAAAAGCTTACTCCCTGCATCATGAATCATTTTGATGTTGCGAATGTTGACTTTCTACTTCTCAATTTTCTGTGACATGACTTACATAATATAGAGTTTGGAAGAGGATAAAGTGTAAACTGAAACTTTTTTTTTTTTTGGGAGTAGGGAATGGTGGCGATTATCGTACAACAGAAGTTGCAACAAAAGCAGAAGCTGTTAAAGTCCTTCCCGTTGCAGTTCCTTCAATTCCAGTGGATGAACTGAGAGAAGTTACAAGCAACTTCAGCACTGATTCTTTAATAGGGGAAGGGTCATATGGAAGAGTATATTATGGAGTTCTTAAGAGCAGTCGGGCAGCAGCTATAAAAAAGTTGGACTCAAGCAAGCAACCAGATGATGAATTTTTAGCTCAGGTTTGTTTAAAGATTAACAATCAAAATCCTTTTTTGTTTAGAAAAAAATAAAATTCTTTTTTGGGTACCAGGCAATAGGCACTGAGCATTGATGTTGTGCTTTGCAACTTGCAGGTGTCCATGGTGTCAAGGCTAAAGCACGAAAATTTTGTGGAACTACTTGGTTATTGTGTTGAGGGAAATCAGCGTGTTCTTGCCTATGAATTCGCCTCTAATGGATCTCTTCATGATATTCTACACGGTATAATAGCAATACTTGATTCTTTTGGCTTATTCCATAATTTTATCTTAGAGATAGTGACATGCAACATAATGATTATGTTCTATTACAGCTTCTAATCTTCTTTCCTACCATGAATGCTGTTATGTTAACGTACTACTATTCTAATCTTCTATTCAATGATTTGTTGTGTTGGAGTCAATCATATGTGGGGTAATGGTAGTGATTCAACTAGATTGGCCACTATGCATTTGGTTTCTAGAGTCTCATCAATCCTACTCTAAGTTAGGGCTTGTACTGTAATACAGTGTTTGCACTGTTAATTTATATCCACCTTTTTTCAGACGGGAATTTATATCCATCTATATTCGTTGCTTTTAGTGTAATTTTTTCCCAAATATCTGCAATCTGCTTTTCGATATAAAGTTGTGATGAACAGAGTTTTGTTTTCTCTCTTGTATAAATTTTGCAGGACGGAAAGGTGTTAAAGGAGCACAACCTGGTCCTCTTCTTTCTTGGGCACAACGTGTGAAAATAGCAGTTGGTGCAGCCAAAGGCCTTGAATATCTTCATGAGAAAGCAGATCCTCACATCATCCACCGTGATATTAAATCAAGCAATGTGCTAATATTTGATGATGATTTAGCTAAGATTGCTGACTTTGATTTATCAAATCAAGCTCCTGATATGGCTGCACGACTTCACTCTACTCGTGTCCTTGGTACATTTGGTTATCATGCTCCAGAGTGAGTAGCTTTGGCTTTATCTACACAGAATTTGTATACGTGGAGATACTATTTTTCAGTCTAGGGCATTTTCAGTTGCTAGCAACGATTTATTTATTTATTATATATTCGGCAGGTATGCAATGACTGGACAGCTTAATGCAAAGAGTGACGTGTACAGCTTTGGTGTTGTCCTTCTGGAGCTGCTCACAGGGCGTAAACCTGTTGACCACACATTACCTCGTGGGCAGCAAAGTTTAGTTACATGGGTATTTATATTCTCCTTGTCATTTACGTCTTCCCTCCTTTTTTCCTTTCGCTGCTCTTAACCACGTGATTCTACTATATATTTCAGGCTACACCAAAACTGAGTGAAGACAAGGTTCGTCAATGCATTGATAGCAGACTGGGATCAGAATACCCACCTAAAGCTGTTGCTAAGGTTATCACTGAGTTACTTTGTGCACATGGTTAATATATATACAGTATATGGCCATATTTAAGCATATTTCTGCATTCTTTTTAATCATCGATTCACTACAGAAGAATGAGGTTCATGTGAATGTTGAGCAACCTGATTTATTTGCAGTTTCAACTATTTCCTGGTTAAATAACTCCACCTATATAAAAAGTGTATGATAGATACATTCATTTGGATATATTATTTCAAAATGGTTTCTTACCCTATTCACTACAATGTTGAGCAGATGGCAGCTGTGGCGGCTTTATGCGTGCAGTATGAAGCAGATTTTCGGCCAAACATGAGCATCGTAGTTAAAGCACTGCAGCCTCTTTTAAATACTCGAGCAGGACCAGCTGGTGAAAGTGGTCATACATGAGCATTGCAATCTCTTATATCTCAAATTTTTTTATCGTCCATGCATATGTGTGTGCCTGAATAACATATTTATTATTTGATGAATGTCTGCGAGGTGTATGAAGTTTTCATTGTTTCTTGATGTTGTTATATTTTGATTTGGTGTAAATGCTGTTGCAACCTAATGAAGGCTTCCCACAACTTAACTGCCCTTGGCTACGTTGCCCAGTCAAAAATTCAGGTTTAAATATATGTGATCAAAATTGAGTTTTACTCCATATCAATTTTTAATAAATTGAAATAATAAGATCAGTATGGATTAAATTTGGATCCTCAACAAATCTTTATTTCAACTCTCTTGGTTACCATTATTCAATTTAATTAGGTGTAGAATACCTTTTCCAATATAGCACTCCCACCATCCACCAAATTGGGGTGCTGCACAAGTTTTAAGGATAAAATAAGTGTATAGAATATTGTGAGGTTTATTGTGAATACCATGATTGTTTATGAATAAAGTGATGGTTTCTTAAGAGAGTATATAGCTAGCCAGGACAAACCAATCTCTTCTCTATGTTAAAAAATACAGAAAAAAAGAAAACACGACAAAAAATTGAAGTAAAAATGCGGTGAACGTGGATCGAACACGTGACCTTCAGATCTTCAGTCTGACGCTCTCCCAACTGAGCTATCCCCGCTATTTGATAAAAATCCGCGATTACTATTTAAAGAGTAAATATATAGTAATTTTCAAAAAATATTATGCGGTGAACGTGGATCGAACACGTGACCTTCAGATCTTCAGTCTGACGCTCTCCCAACTGAGCTATCCCCGCTTACTGTTACTCTGATTTTTAATTTTATAGATCTAAATTATATTTTGATTATTAATTAATAAGAATAAAAAAAAATCAAATTCCATGCATGGTTAATATAACTATTATAATGTCCCTAACTATTGATTACAAATTAGAGAAAATTACTAATATAAAGTAACCATCATTCCTCAAATCACTCAGATACCCTAATTAATTTGTTATACCTACGATCGATATAATAAAAACAACGAATTAAGGTTGAACGTGCGATTAACAATGACATTGTAATATTAGACCCGACTGTAAAATGTAAAATAAAATAGAGAAATGCAAAAATATGTGAAATCATTTTGGTGAACAAATTAAACACAAAGATTGTAAAAGAGAAGAAGATAAAATGAAGTTTATACTCCAAATTAAAGTATAGTTGAAATTAAGGAAAAAGAGTTTTGAGTGGTGGATGCTCAAAGAATAGTGAAACGTCCCAAAAGCTGCAGCTTGAGGCATGAGTACATGAATATGAATATTTATCTACTTTTGTTTCGTTGTCGTTTTCGTCTTCATCTTCTTCGTCGTCTTCGTCTTGGCCTGATATATTTTTATCACCCACGGCCTCGGCCATGGCCGCACTCTCTCCTAAAACTGCTCCCGCTACTAGCAACAACAACGATGCCATTACTTACTAACTTCATCACATATATTTCCTAACATTATACTAGTATTTATTTAGTCTCCAATTTCACTTGTATTTAAAGAAAGCCACAACAATTTCCTGCCCATCACTTGAATTTTTACATCACAATGTTGTTCCTAATTAATTAACAATTCTACAAGTTATCTGCATGTCATCTAATTCTCCCAATGAGGAATGGAGTTGGCCAACGGCATGCACAAGAGTGGATAAGAAAATTGGATTGTACGATATTCATGATAAGAATAATAATTGAAATATCATAAAATAAATGGTTATGGAATGATTTAAGGAAATTCATAAAAAATTGAATATGTGAAAATTCTTAAAAAGCCAGTATCACGTGCACCAGTTGTACCATGCAGCTAGACGTAAGAGTGAAACGAGCAGACTAATATAAGTACAACATGAATGAGTAATATAACTAAATATGTACATGCTAATATAACTGAAATATATATACACTAAAATTCCGACTATTATTACTCTCTCCATCCCAATTAATAAAAATTATCAATTTCTTTTTTTGTAAATTACCCCTCCCACCTTTCATTATATTTTTTTTTTCAATCACATCTATTTATTCTATTATGTTCATTAAACTTAGTGTTCAAAATTTATGGATAGTTTTCACTTGAACGGAGAGAGTATTAAATAAACAGGAGTGTGGATAAAGGGTATGAAATCTGAGGCTGAAGGGATTTTGCAAAAAATTAGATTAGATGCAGGGTGTATTGGTTGGGCGACCTCTCCCTGCGCCTCTCCTACACAAATCATCATGCCAAAACTACCCTTCACCAATTTGCAGTAGTCTGAAAAAGCCCACCAAAATCAGTGACACGTGGCCATCCCTTTCACTCTCACTTTTCGCCTCTGGTTTCATTCTTGGTCCTTTGATTGACGGGCTTCATTCAAGAGTCAACCTTGTTGTCTACCAAAATGGGGCAATCGATATTGGCCCTCTTCACACTAATATTTGGGTAATTTATTTCTTATTTTTTTGTTTTAAATACTATGATTTTTTGTAATTAGGTTGAAATTTAGGGGAACAACTTTCAGAATCACTTTTTTTAAAGTTGCCCTCTCACAGCTTTTACTTTTCAGAAGTGCTTTTAAGCTGTTTATAGAGTTTACAAACACCCCCTTAATAAGTAATTTGTAGGTGTTATTGATAGGTGCCCCCTTTGCTTGGCCTATTTTACTGCACAGTGGGGATATTGCAGCTTATTCTAGATGACAAATTGTACCCCGATGCACCTCCGGAGGGTTCTGCTACTAAAGTAGCTGCTTCATTAATGTCAGTTATGCCCTTCCTACTTAATTACTTAATTTATCTCTCTTTTACTACTTATGATAATGTAATTGCTCCATGAAATGTAGTTCCATCTAGAGTTGTTATTCCAGTTGAGTATTAAGTTTGAGCTCGAGCCGAGCTCAGCTTGGCTCAATAGCATTGACAAGTCAAAATTTGAGCTCGACTCGTTAACGAGTCTATCGAATCGAGTCTAACGAGCCTAATGGTTTTACAAAAAATTAGATGTCGAACCTAACAAGTCGAGCTCAACTCGTTTAGTTCGAGTCTCGTTAATGCTCGATTTAAATAACAACACTAGTCCCATTGGAGGGAGACATATGTTTTAAAAAAATGTAGATAAAGATAAAGTAAGGATATTTTGACCCTCAGGACTGGCGGGGCTCGAACCCGCTGCTTCCGCTTTAACAGGGCAGTGCTCTAACCGATTGAACTACAATTCCGAGGAAAGTAAATAGGGGATCTTGCAGAAAATTGGATTCTTTCTTTTTTATCTTGGGGGGGGGGGTTGTACCATCTCATAGTAGATTAGTGGATTATTGGGCAGAACTAGATTTGAGGTTATTTTGAATAAAATTGATGACAATTTGAGTAATTAACTGATGGTTAAAAAATGATAATTTACATAAAGTGTATAAGACTACATTTTGTAGATGAATACTCCCTCCGTCCGCTTATAAGCTTCCCGTAACTTTTTGGCACATAAATTAAGAAAAGTGATTAAATAATAGATATAGTACAAGTGATGTGATTGGAAGAAGGAGAGAGATAGAGAGAAAAAGTAAGATATAAAGTGATGTGTAAGAAAAAGCACTTACCAAAAAGGGTATGGGAAGCTTATAGGCGGACGGACCAAAATGGTAAAATAGGAAACTTATAGGCGGACGGAGGGAGTAATATATAGCAAATGAGATTAAATTTTGTGGAGAGATGAAGTAATAATTAAAAAAATTGAAATTTCAGAACACTGGTTATATTCATTGAATTGAGTGCTGAGTTGTACAAAGCTGGGGTGGCCGACAACATTGAAGGCTACATATTATTTGCAGCAGCTGAATTAGCATGGGTGTTGCTCGACCGGACAAGGCCTGGATTTGCACTTGCCTCTCTTGTTGGCACTGTTGCTCCTCTTGCAGAAATTCCCATTATCAAGTAATTAAAATCATCCTTAATTTATTTATTTATAGCTAAACAACATATTGTTTTTGCTTATGTATAATTAAGCTAGCTGGTTGAATCTATAATTTTTTCAGATTATTCCATCTGTGGTACTATCCTCAAGCCAATGTTGAAATTTTCGGACAGGTATTAATTGTTTCAATTTTTTTTTTCAAAAGTTGCGAAGGACCGTTTTAAATATATCATAACATCATTTTATTTTTAAAACCGTCTTTCATTTTTTGTCTACATTTTACCTTCCATTTCAATAATTTCATTTTATATTTTACTAAATCCTCCTCCTTACATCTCACCAAATCATCCAAAATGCCCATTTATTTGACCCACACCACTGATTTAACTTTTTTTTAAAAAAATGAGTCGGTCAAAATGTACAAGTTATCACGAGGGGGAGTATTAACTTCTACCAAAACATTACGAAAGTCAACTTTTTAGATCAATTTAATTTAATGAGTACGTATTATTTTATCTTTATAGTTATATTAATCAGATCCATTTCGAAAAAAAATTGGCTTCGTCAATGTATACACTTATACTATTGTAACATATTTAAGTAGTTGAAATGGATGGTGCAGGGGCTAGTAACATGGACCATCACTTGCTATTTCGTGTACACGCCCTTCTTGATCAGTCTCGCGCGTTGGCTCAGAACCCTATTTGCAACTGCACCAAAAAGGATCTCTCTAGATTAGTAAGGATCGAAGTAGATCAACACTTAAATAAAATGTTATATTTAACTCATTAATATACATATTTGACCAAAAAGAAAAGATCGTTGACGAAGTTAAGAGCAGATTGTGGAGTTGGTGTAAGGCGAACGTCGAACGACATGTTTAAGTCGAACGCCTCGTTCAAGAATTGGTTGCTAAATCCTGTTAACATCTTTGAGCTCTAGCAGATATTTTGGTTTGTTCGTCTAATTTCTTTAACTTTGATCTTGGTTTTGATTTCAACTTTGCTGGTCAGTGTTATACCTAGTCAAAGAAGTCAATCTTTGACAATTCAATCCTAGTCACCAGCTTACGTGGCGAGGACCAGTCAACAAAGTCTAACGACGACCAGTCAACAAGAAGAAAATGTAATATAAATATTGTATTTAATATAATAGAGTGCTCGCCCAAATATGTCGGCGAGCACATGTTAGTTACTGCTCGCCCAAAGATGTTGGCGAGCATACATATATTTAGCTAGAGAAAGACAAGTATTTAAGCTTTGGGAGACGACATGAGACATGGCGACCAGGTTCTCCGGCGACCACCGCGACATCATCTCAGCGAGCAGGTTTTGTCGACGGGCAGGTCTTTCCGGACGAGCAGGTTTTCCAACTCCTCGGCATCTCGCCGAGGACGACCACCAGAGGCGGTTTAGCATTAAATGCGCCATCCCATCACCTTTTCGGGCAGAGGGAAAGGTCCACTACCAGGGCGCCACGTGTAAAGGGCGGGCTGCCCCTAAAAACCACTATATAATGCCCAAATGGACTCATTTGTAAGATCTAAGTGATCCATTCCTAAAAACCCCCAATCTAAGCAATATACTCCCCAAAGCATCAAGCTTTTAGCTTCTCTAAGAAGCTACACCTTTGTGTTCTTATTTGTTCTTCATATCTTCATAAGATCATCATAAACTATCCTAATAATCCGTATTAACACGTAATAAACCCCGTTTAATCATATATGTTTGTATCGTGCTAAATAACAGTCCACATCCGAATCACCCCTATCGAAGCGCATTCAACATTTGGCGCTAGAAGGAGGGGCCTTTTACGTGTTCATCATCAAGGTTTCAACCGATCATCGAGCGATCGGCTAGTAAACTCTTGTTTTCAGGTTTTAATCGGTAGATCTACCGTTTAAAGCATCATTTACGCTTTTTAGTTTTCTTCGTGTTCTTGAACATTTTTGGTTTTCGAGACATATTTTGGAGTTTGATCTCCTTGTAATTGTGTTTTCAAGCTTCTGTTATTACTTTACTAGATCAGTAGTTGTAATAACACGTTCTTCTGCGTAAGGACTTTTAATCTTTCGTTTTTAGCTTCGAAGGCTTAGAACAGTCATACCTTTGTAATCTTTTAAAAGACACTCTTTAAACGATATCTCAGCATTCAAATCAAGACGGAATCCCACCGCACGGAGGGAACGAGCACCCTCCGCCGGCGGCGGCTCCGTCGCTAAACCCTTTTGCAAATCTGAATGTGGGAGACATTTTGAAAGATCCCCAGAACTTGAAAGACTTCTCTGATTTCCTCCTAGAGAAGAGGAGGTTAATCGAGGTGGAAGAAGTTGAAAAGGCCAAAGATCAGGCCTTCGAAAGAGCTCGCAAAGCCAAAGCGAGGATGAATGACAATGATGAGGACAACCGCTCCTATCATTCGTACTTTGTTCGTCCCCAGGACGGGGAGAGAAATAATGCTCCTGTTCGCTCCCGCAACAGCCATACAGGAGATTCGTACGCTCGGAACTCCGTGTTTAACCGAGTAGGCGACAAGGACCCGCAGAACGCTCCTCGCCTGGTGCATTTTGATATCGGGCGACGACCAGCTAAAGACGACCACAAAGATCGTGGTGGAAGAAAAGGAGACAGGGTCTCCGCCCTAGATCGAGTAGGGCCAGGCGTGCGAGCTCTTTCAAGGAGTTATCACAACCACCATTCAGAGAGGCGTTCTCCTAGGCGATCACATCGTGGTGATCACCCGGCCGCTTCTCGCGGGAGCCGACGCGACGAGGTCGTCGTCCCCCAACCACAAACCATCGAGGAGGGACAGTTCGCCCAGTTCCTCGAAACACAAAGACTGATGAAGTTGGAGATGGAAACTCTGCGAGCAGAGGTGGTCGCAACAAAGCAAGGAACTGCTCCACCAGTCACTCTGCCCACTCCACCTCTAAGTGTTATGATCCTCACCGCCCCCATTCAGAGGAAGATTCAAATGCCTTCTATGGCAGCTTATGACGGGGCGTCTGTCCCCAGGGTGCATCTATCGAAGTATGCAAGTTATATGGCCTCAATCGGGGCAACGGACGCCACCTAATGCAGAAACTTCTCCTTGACTTTAGGAGATCGAGCTCATCGCTGGTACACCACCTTGGGTGCCGGATCTATCACCTCATTTTTAGAGCTGGGGCAACAATTCTTGACTCACTTCGGGTCTATTGTTGCGCGCCCAGCCTCAAAGCAACGTTTGGCAAACGTTCGCCAGACACCAACCAAATCGGGCAAGGACTTTATCGAACGTTTCGATAGGTTGGTGATTGATGGAGAAGCATTCAACGACGAAACAAAGTTGATCTCGGCTATCTCCGGTCTGATAATAGGTTCCAAGCTTTGGGAATCTATGCACACATCTTTCCCCGTTTCCTATGCGGATTTTCGAAGTCGGGCGGGAAATTTTATCCAAATGGAGGAAATAATGGATGCCGCCAAGGCTAACGAGCAGCCTGACGCGGCTAAAAGGGTATGGCCCAAGAAAAATTCTAACACTGGGGAGTCTTCCCAGCCCAAGAGGGCGACCACTCAGGGCGGCAGTGCTCGCCCATCAAACTTCAGGCCTTTCGAGGAGTCTCCTGAGATTCTTCAATTCAGGGAAGCCCTCTCTGTTGACCCCAGGGGTATCTTCGATGCAAACAGGGGAAAGAATCTGCTCCCCCAAGCTAAACCAATGCATACAAGTGATGCTAATCTTGATGGTAGTAAATTCTGCAACTACCACAACTCAGTCGGCCACCACACCAATGGGTGCCGAGACTTGGTGAGAAATCTTTTTAAGCTATACAATGAGGGCAAGCTCGCCCAGTTCATCAAGTCCGGAGGTGGAAATGGTGACAACAGGGGCAAGAAGCGTCGCGACGACAGCGACGACCTTCGCCAACAGCTCAATCGCCAGAAACTGGCCCCCCCTATGCCGAACAATCCACCAGGCGACATCGATAACGTGGGCGGAGGTTGCATGGTTTTGGAAGGCCCCTTGAGGGGAACTTAGTCCGGGAAAGCTCTGTATGTTCGCCGACAACAGATCGATATGCGAGCACTCAACAACGTGCATCAAGTGTGCGTCGCTCCTGCTGCCGAGCAGCCCCCATCCCACCAACTCGTTTTCACAGACGACGATCTGAACGGCGTGGTGCAACCAAACAATGATGCTTTGGTCATCACGGGGAAAATTATGGGAACCAATGTCCATCGCATGATGGTCGACACCGGGGCTTACACCAACGTCCTTTTCAAACATACTCTTGATGCCCTCGGTGGATATGCAGAATACGTTGAGCATTGCGACGATATTATCGTAGGGTTCGGGGACACGCGCAACCTTCCAATTGGAAAAATCAGACTCTCCCTGGAGCTGGCATCGTCAAAAGAGCCAGAAATGCATCAAGCTCGGCAGCTCGACTTCTTGATCGTAGACATGCCATCCTCCTACAACGTGTTCCTCGGCCGACCTTTCTTCAACGAATTCAAGGCGGCCGCTTCTACTTTTTTTTACTGTGTAAAATTTCCGACCCTGGCGGGAGTTATAACCGTCAAGGGCGACCAGACACGGGCGAGGGAGTGTCTCGTCCGTTTTTCTAAGCGCCATTCTAAAGAAACTCCTATGATTGGCCAGTATATTGAGTGTAAAAAACAAAAGCAACAAATGAACTACCTAGAAGGTCTTCCCAGAAAATATCAAAAAATCGAAGTTGGGGAGTGCAGTCGGCGTTTCGACGACCACCAGTTAGAGGCGAACGAGCACGCCTCCATGGAAGTGGACGACCACACCCAAATGGAGATCGTCGAGCAGATAGATTCGGGCGACCAGATCCCCGGCGACCAGGTTCCAGAAAACATTCCAGATCTGGAGCCTAGGTTAGGTTTTGAGCCAGAGTTCAGAATCGAGGACCCTCCTTGGAAGGAGCCTAAAGAGCGGGCAACTTCAGCGGAGGACCTTGAAACTATTCACTTAAACGATGCTCGTCCAGAACTCGAGGTATTCATAGGTTCAAATTTACCAGTACATTTGCGGTCCGATATGATCGCATTTTTGAAAGAAAACATCGGAGCTTTCGCATGGTCGCATGAGGACATGGTAGGTATCAAAACAAGCCATGCCTGCCACAAGTTGAACATTGATCCAACAAGAAGACCCATCACCCAAAAACGAAGAAAATTTGGGCCAGATAAGTATGCGGCTATGGCAGTAGAAGTCAAGAAATTGATCGACAATAAATTAATCGAGAAAACTGGAACTGATCCAGAGTGGTTGGCGAATCCAGTGCTCGTAAAAAAGACGATCGGGTCGTGAGATTGTGTATAGACTTCACAGATCTAAACGATGCCTGTCCCAAAGATCACTTTTCGATGCCCCACATCGATCATTTGGTAGACAATACAGCGGGGCACGAGATGTTAACTTTCATGGACGCTTTCGCGGGATACCATCAGATTGCTATGCATCCCGACGACCAGCGACACACTGCTTTCATGACAGCAACAGACATGTACAGTTGGAAAAGAATGCCTTTCGGTTTGAAAAACGCGGGGGCAACATACCAAAGACTGGTAAATAAGATGTTTGAAAAACACATCGGCGAGATGGTGGAGGTCTACATCGACGACATCGTTGTCAAAAGCTTACGAAAAGAAGATCACCTACACCACCTTGCCATGACATTCGATATCCTAAAAGAATACAACATGAAGTTAAATCCAAAGAAATGCAGTTTTGGAGTTAGCTCCGGGAAATTTCTGGGGCACTTGGTTAGCCAGCGGGGCATCGAGGCGAATCCGAGTAAAATTCAAGCAGTCATCGATATGCAAAGCCCAAGAAACGTTAAAGAAGTGTAGAGGTTGACTAGATGCCTTGCATCGCTGAACAGATTCATTGCACGAACGGGCGATCGCTGCAAACCTTTTTTCGATGCTTTGAAAAAAGGGAGGTTCGAATGGACCGACGAGTGTGAAAAAGCTTTCGAAAAGCTGAAGGAATATTTATCGGATCCGAAGGTCCTATCTAAGCCAGTCCCCGGAGAAATCTTGTATCTCTACTTGGCGGCCACTGATTGTGCGATCAGTTTAGTGCTCGTCCGAGCAGAGGGGAGCACTCATCTTCCAATCTACTACGTAAGTCAAACACTGAGAGATGCGGAGTTGAGATACACTCCAATGGAAAAATTGGCGTACGCGTTGGTCATGAGCGTCAGAAAACTAAGGCAATACCTTTTTGACCACGAGGTGGTCGTCCTCACGACGTTTCCTCTTCGGCGAGCACTACATCGTCCGGATACCACTAGAAGGCTTTTGAAATGGTCGGTGGAAATCGGGAAATTTGGGCTCACCTACGCGCCCAGAACGACAATCAAGGGACAAGTGCTGGCAGAATTTATTGTGGAACTCACTTTCCCGGATAAACTGGACAAGGAAATCGAGCTTCCTTGGACACTGTTCGTCGATGGCTCTTCGACGAGCACTAAAGCAGGGGCAGGAGTCGTCCTCACCAGCCCAGCCGGACAGACGTTTGCTTCAGCGATCGAGTATCGAGCAACCAACAACGAGGCAGAGTACGAGGCTCTGGTCGCGGAAATCAAGATGGCTATGGCCGTGGGCGCCAGAAAGCTGAATTTTTTTCGACTCTCAGCTAGTGGTTTGTCAAATAACGGGCGAGTACGAGGCTCGCGGAGATCAAATGTTGAAGTATCAAGACTTGGTGAAAGGATTGCTCGAGCAATTCGATCAGTTTCACATCGAGCAAATCCCTAGGGAGGAGAATACGCAAGTAGATGCCTTAGCTCGGCTGACCACTTCAGAGGGGAAGGCAATATTTTCAGAAGCAACCATCACTAAGATTTCTTCCCCATCAGTGAGCAGAGGTCAAATTTTGCAGATTGAAGCGACCAGCGACGAGGACTGGAGGACGCCGATCACCAGGTACATCAAGACCGGCGAGCTCCCGGACGACAAGGTGAAGGCGACCAGGTTGCAGCTCAGGTCTGCAAGGTACACTATTATTGGCGACCAGCTGTACAAGCGGGGTTTTTCAATGCCTTTATTGAAATGCCTCGGAGAAGACGAAGCGAAGATCGTCATGCATGAAATCCACGACGGAGTGTGTGGAAATCATACAGGGGGGCAAGCGTTCGCTTTAAAAATCATAAGGCAAGGCTACTTTTGGCCAACACTGAAGAAGGATGCAATCCACTACGCGCAGACGTGCAAGAGATGTCAAGCCTTCGCTCCCGCCATTCACTCACCACCAGACGAGCTCACCTCGGTGTATAGTTCTTGGCCTTTCGCAAAGTGGGGGATCGACATCATCGGACCTTTCCCACCAGCTGCAGGGGGAGTAACTTTCGTAGTCGTAGCAGTCGATTACTTCACCAAATGGACAGAAGCAAAGGCATTGAAGACCATCACAATGGGCCAAATGACAAGCTTCATTTGGAAGAATATAATTTGCAGGTTCGGCCTACCACGAGCGATAGTGACCGACAACGGACGTCAATTCACAAGTCAAGACATGCTGGAATTCTACTCAAAGTGGAACATCAAGAAAAAAAATTCAACACCCTATCATCCACAATCAAATGGTCAAGTAAAAGCAATCAACAAAATCATCAAGCACACCTTGAAAGCTAAGCTAGATGGATTGAAGGGCAAATGGGCGGACGAGCTGCACATGGTTCTGTGGGCATATCGGACGACCACGAGAAATTCTACAGGTGAGACACCGTTCGCGCTCGCGTTCGGAACCGAAGCTGTCATACCAGCAGAGGGGCAGGTCGCCACCTTCCGAGTAGCAAATTATGACGAGCAATTGAATAACGATGCACAGCTCTCCGACTTGGACTTCCTAGAAGAGCGAAGACTAACAGCGGACGAGAAGAATGTGGTCTACAAACAAAGGTCAGAGCGCTACTACAACACCAAAGTACGTGCTCGCCAATTCTCCATCGGCCAGCTCGTACTTCGACGGGCGACGGAGCAATCCATTGGCATACTTGGCCCGACTTGGGAGGGTCCGTACCGAATAACGCGCACACTCCTGAACGGATCGTACGAGCTAGAAGATCTCGAGGGCAAGTCGAGCAAGTACCCATGGAATGCGGTCAAGTTGAAGAAGTTTTATCAGTGAGTTTTTAATTTCTTTATATTTGTATAGTTTGTATCTAGTTGTCATTTTCAATCCATTTGTATAGTTTTTATCAGAAAGTTTGTAAATTTCATCAAGTGTTAGATAAGTTTTAGAAATTTTAGATAAGGCTCTGCGTAGCCAGCTATGAAACAAAAGAGTTCAACCGACGAATGGTTAACTCTGAAAGACGAGCACTCTTTCTTAAAGATGCTCGCAAAGGAAAGACGAGCACTCTTCTTTAAAAGATGCTCGCAGGGTAGTGGCGACGACGATCACTACCTAAGAAACAAGAGTTCAACCGACGAATGGTTAACTCTAAAAGACGAGCACTCTTTCTTAAAGATGCTCGCAAAGGAAAGACGAGCACTCTTTCTTAAAGATGCTCGCAAAGGAAAGACGAGCACTCTTTCTTAAAGATGCTCGCAAGATAGCAACGACGAACACAAACCAATAAAAGACAAAAATAAAAAGACAAGTATTTATTAGAAGATGCTTGCAAAAAATAATCATAACATAAATTGAAAAGCAGTAACAAGGACGATCACTCAAAGAAAAACAAAACACGTCGTATGCAAAAGTTTCCATTCATTAAAAAAGCCTTAGAAAGGCTAAAGTTACAAAAAGGCCCTAGTGGCCGAACAGTCCTAAAAAAGCAAAGTAAAGAAAAGTAAAAGAACTAAGTCTCTGTGGCATTCCCCTCGGCAGGACCCTCTTCCTCCCCCGCGGCCACCACCTCGGCAGGAGCATCCTGCTCGCCTCCAACCTCCTCCTCGTCTTGAGGCGGGTCATCAAAGTACACCGGAACTCCCAAAAGACGAGGGAACTGGAGTCCCATTTTCATCAAAGCGAGCAGGGGTAATCTTGTTTCAGCCTTGGGATTTTCACCCATGATGAGGTCGTCTATGAAGCCGCCGAGCAGTGTAACGTCCACATCGGGGTGAACCTCCTTGAGTTTGTGAACAAGCTCGTGGGCAGTAAGCGCCACTGATAGGATGGCTGCGCACTCGGCAACATGATTGCTCTCATCTCGCTCTTTCGACACGGCGACCAGTTCTTGCCGAAGAGAGGCCAAGTTATCCTCAGCAGTTGTAAATTTATTTTGAAGAATGCTTACCTCGGCGGATTTCATTTTTAGCTCATTCTCGGCAGATGTGAGGCGAGCACGGAGATCTTCGATCACTTGGAGATCCTCCTGATCTTTCTTCCGAACAACCTCAAGTTGGGCCTCAGAATCGGCCAGTTTTGTCTTCGAGATCGGCCACCTTCTCCTCAGAAGCGGCCATCTGCTTTTCAACGCCAACTTTAGCCCTCGCCATGTGGACGAGCTTCACGTTCCTCTCCTCGCTGGCTTTGCGGTTTTCATAAATCTGAATACAAAGCTTCTCGGCAGCAAAAGCCGCGCAACTAGTCTCAATGGCGACCAGCCTCGCGTTCTCCAAGGAATTATGGTTGTCGACCTCATCGACAAAAGTAGTAGATAGCGATCGGGGCACGTTCCTCATGGCCCTGACCACGGGCTGGGGGAGCACCTCCTCGTCTAGCGGGTCCCGCGAGCGGTAAAAGCCGAGGAGGTCTTCGTTGAAAGGCTCAACAATCGGTTGCTCGGAGAGCCTAATAAAGGAGAAAATTAGAAAGGGTACTTAGAAATATTCAAAGGCATTTCTTTCAGAGAACTTACTTGGCAACCCGGTCGGCGTCCCAGCCAAGAAGAGTTTTATCACCAGGGGCCCTTTGCCCGGCCGACGAGCTCGCAGCAACCTCTCGCGTCCTCTTGCTTCTGCGAGGAGGGGACGGCCTCGTTGGGGATATGGTCTGTGGGGGAGGCGAGTTACCTTTCGGCGGAGATCTCCTCGGCGAGATCCTCCGCTCATCCGGCTGTTCGACACTTTGCCCAAGCCACTGCTCGGCAGCATTTGGGCGAGAAGACCCCCCTCGGGTCTGTTTCGCAGCCTTTTTCGGAGCAGCCGCCGCGGTCTCCGGCCTTTTCCTCTTTCCCGAGCCATCAACGATCTGTCACTCGCGGAGCTCTTTCGCTGCTCGGATCATTCTGCTCGACATGATTCAGTCGTAGTCGAGGGTTGGAGGAAGATAGGTGATAACTTTTTCAGGAACCACTACTAAAAACAAAGAGTCAGTTTGGCGAAGAGGAGAATTTTTTAAAAAAAGACTTGGAAATATTTCAAATACCTGGGGGAAACTCTCGAGTGATATGGTGAGGAGGTACTCTAAGACCTGCTCGCTCGCGCATACACTCCCTGTTCAGAAAGCGGCAGGACCTCTCCAAGTAGCGACGGTTAAGCACGCAGCAAATATGGTATTGGAAGAGGGGCGAGAGACGGTGCTCGGCGGTCTTCGTGCGAGCAGTTTCACCTGCAAGAGCGAGGAGTTATTCAGTATAGACAGGAACGAGCAGAAATAAAAAGACTTACCACGAATTCTCTGGTATTCGGTCGCGATGGGGATGCGAGCAAGTGATCCATCCGGCCTCACCGCACTTTTCCAGTCCCCGGCTACCCACCACCAATTGGTCTTCCAATCACGGATTTTGTTGGGGACCCCTTCGACCAGCTTGATGTAGTCGCGGCTTTTTACATAGTAAAAACCGTAGCCCACCTTTTTTTCGGCCTCGGCCGTTTGAAGGAGGTAGTTGATCTCTTTCGGACTGAGCCAAGTGTTCCGACAACCGTTCTCGGCCGCGACCAGGCCGAACAATGTGAGGAGCCCGATCAGATTCGACCAACCATTCAGTAATATTTGAGAAGGGGCCACCCCCAGAAAGCGTAAGAAATTTGTAACTCCGGGGTGTAGGGGGAACCTCAACCCTACCTCCATCATGCCGATGTTGACGGCGACCATCCCTTCTGGCGGCTGGTCGGCCCTATCGTCGGCGCGAGGAACGAAGAAGCAGACGTCGGCCGGCAGTTGATACTTCTTCCGAGAGTTTTCCAGTTGGGCCGAGGAGACGCTGCTCACGTACTTTCAGGCCTCATACCTCGATTCAAAAGCTTCTCGGTACGGGCGAGGAACCTCTCTAGGCAGGTAATCGCTGTAATACTTGTAAAATGTCTCCCTCGAGAGTTCATCGCCATCCAACTCTTCTCGTCCACTCAAAATATCCTTTATGCTCGCCGCATAGCGAACAACTTCCTCATAGTCCTCGCGGAGGCTGCTCGACAAAGTCTCTTCGACTCGAGCAGGGTCGATCTGTTCGCCCACCCCTCTATCCAAACTCTGGTCGCGCAGATCAGAGTCGGTCTCATCACCATCCTCCTCGGCACTATTGCCGGCATCTTCCCTATCGGATTCATCGGTCTCGTCTAGGTCGACGACCGCCGCCGTTCCAATATTACGGACTCCAACATTGATGGGTTCGGGAGAGTGGATCCTAGAGTTCGAAGAGGCTGTCCTCTCCGTTAAAGCTAAGGCCAGTCGATCAGCCTCGCCGGAATTTACGGCACCACCGTCCAACGGCGGCGGACCACCACCGGAGCCACCACTAGCATCCATTTTTTCTTAAGAAATGGGGGAAAGAAGAGTTTTTTAAGAAAGAAATGTAAGTACTTTACCTTTTTGTCGATCGGAAACCACCGAAATCTCGCCGGAAAGCTTGAAGAAGAAGACTTGGAAGGAGCTCAAGGAGATTCGAAAATTTGCAGAAAGTGAAAAGGGCTTTGTGAAGGTTTGAGGCTGTATTTATAGGCAAATATTTCCAGGGGCCAATGTGCAAGAAAACGGGGTCAAAATTACAATTTTCCCAAAGATCTAGGCCCTTTTCCGAAATCGAGGTGGGAAAGTGGGCTCACGCGCGACCGTTGAGGTCGGCAGGCGCCCCACGCGCGCAATTCAAATTTCGGGCGCCGATCACGAGCCTGACACAAGTCACATCAGTCATCATTAAAGGCGCTTCGAAAAGCGTGCTCGGCATAAGGAACGAGGCGACCGCCTCCAGTTTACGTCATCAAGATTTCAAAAGTTGATTTGTTTGACGAAGACAAATCTACCTTCCAAGAAGACGACCACACTGCTCGCCTTACCATTCTACGAATGCGAAGAAAGGCGACCAGGGGGCAAATGTTATACCTAGTCAATCTTTGACAATTCAATCCTAGTCACCAGCTTACGTGGCGAGGACCAGTCAACAAAGTCTAACGACGACCAGTCAACAAGAAGAAAATGTAATGTAAATATTGTATTTAATATAATAGAGTGCTCGCCCAAATATGTCGGCGAGCACATGTTAGTTACTGCTCGCCCAAAGATGTTGGCGAGCAGACCTATATTTAGCTAGAGAAAGACAAGTATTGAAGCTTTGGGAGACGGCATGAGACATGGCGACCAGGTTCTCCGGCGACCACCGCGACGTCATCTCAGCGAGCAGGTTTTGTCGACGGGCATGTCTTTCCGGAAGAGCAGGTTTTCCAGCTCCTCGGCATCTCGCCGAGGACGACCACCAGAGGCGGTTTAGCATTAAATGCGTCATCCCATCACCTTTTCGGGCAGAGGGAAAGGTCCACTACCAGGGCGCCACGTGTAAAGGGCGGGCTGCCCCTATAAACCACTATATAATGCCCAAATGGGCTCATTTGTAAGATCTAAGTGATCCATTCCTAAAAACCTCCAATCTAAGCAATATACTCCCCAAAGCATCAAGCTTTTAGCTTCTCTAAGAAGCTACACCTTTGTGTTCTTATTTGTTCTTCATATCTTCATAAGATCATCATAAACTATCCTAATAATCCGTATTAACACGTAATAAACCCCGTTTAATCATATATGTTTGTATCGTGCTAAATAACAGTCCACATCCGAATCACCCCGATCGAAGCGCATACAACAGTCAGCATGGCCTTTTGTAATAGTGTTGTATATGTACTCCTTGTACCTAATTTGATACTCCCTCCGTCCGTCTATAAGTTTCCCATTTTACTATTTTGGTCCGTCCGCCTATAAGCTTCCCATACTTTTTTTGGTAAGTATTTTTTCTTACACTTCACTTTATATCTTACATTTTGTCTCTATCTCTCTCCTCTCTCCTCTCTCCTCTCTCAATCACATTATTTGTACTATATCTATTATTTAATATCACTTTTCTTAATCTCGGTGCCAAAAAGTAACGTGAAGTTTATAGGCGGACGACGGAGGGAGTATTAGTAATAAATTTGTGTTTACCCATCAAAAAATAAAAAAATAAATTTCGAGCTCCCTTTATCCAACCGTAACTCATAAATATGTTTATAAGCTTTGTTAATAAACTTATTCACGAGCTAATAAATTGATATCATTGAATTCTTAAAAAAAAAAAAAAAAAAAATCCTTATATTATACTCCTTGTTAATTTTTAAAATTCTTACTTTTTTTTTTGTCTGTTCTGTTTTATAATTCATTTTTTATAAAAAAAAATAATATTCATACACACTACTTTATTTATATTTTCAAACTTTTACGTTTTATACAAACAATTAATTTTATTTAAAATTTATGTGTTTAATTCAAATTAGAAATATAAAAATGGGGGAGTAAATGAAAGTTATATTATGATACTGGACTTGACCCAGCAAAATTGGGCCATTTGTGGGCCTTTGACCCTCGTAAATCACACTACACAGGTGGCCCAATTCCTCGTAAATTGAAAAAAATGAATATATATCGGCTCTGTCGCCACCCTCAGTCTGCTACTCTTGTCGTCTTTTCCGTCAGCTCCTTCCTCCCGCTTTCGTTTTTCAGTAATTTAATCCTTTTGCCTCTATCTATCTACATTCAATTGGCTTAGCCCATATTACATAGGAGTACTAATTAACAAGCTTTGGATTATTTGATTTGATAGTTTTCTCCTTTTCTGGTGATCGTGAGTTGCTCATTTTATTTGTTTACTAGTTTTCGTAGTTGGTCTTTGTTTTTTTTTTGTTGGTTTTGGGCGTGTGCTTCTCGTAGAGTGCAGATTTTGAATCTACTGTTACTTTTTCTTATATGAAGGAATATTCCCATTTCTCTCTTGAATAATTTTGTCTATTCCTTTTAGCATTCTGGTTTTTGTTAAATGTTGATTGGGTAGGGTAATTTCGATATTGCTATAGTGTTATGCATTAATTCCTCTACTGATTGTATATTTTTTATAAGATTTGGATAGATTCTTGAGATGTAGTATGATAGTATCAGTTGTAGATGATTTTATTTTTTGCTCATAAGCTTGTTTCAATATGCACATTAGTAGTATATTTATGCATAAATAGATGCAAATATGTAGTGTAGGTGTAGTTGGGCTTGTTGATGATTTTTTTAAATGATTGCATAAAGAAATTGCACAATGGAGAATGATTTAACCACCAAGAAAAATTGGTGCAGAGGCAATGAATTCGAGCAGTGTCGATGGAAATGGTTTGCGTAAAAAGTTGAACAAAGTAGTGCTGGCCTATAGTGGTGGTTTAGACACCTCTGTAATTGTACCTTGGCTTAGGTATGCTATTTTCCCTTTCCTTTCTTCATACTCAATTGCTTTATCATCTTTGTTTTCTCTTTGTCTTTTACCCTTAAAATGCTTTTGTGGGCGTGTTTGTTGAAATCATGGGATAGTTTTCTTGATATCATATTCTAAATCAACATATCTAAAACAAATTTAATTACCGAATAGGAGCAAAAGTTGTTCCGAACACATCGATTAGAGTGTTTTATCTTTGTATACTGTTTTGTTCGTTGCAGGGAGAATTATGGCTGCGAGGTTGTTTGCTTCACCGCAGATGTTGGCCAAGTACGTGAAAATCCATGTTAACAGCTACATTAGACAAAATTTACTTCAGACTGCACATGATGTTTAATCCTAGTTTTAATCACATTGATGATTGTTTAAAAATATTTTTTGTTGAAAACCAAATAATTATAAGTTTATTGTGGTTTAATGCCATGAGTTTGATCGAATCTGATACTCTATAGGGGGTACAAGAATTAGAAGGTTTGGAGAAAAAAGCGAAGGCTAGTGGAGCATGTCAACTCGTGGTGAAGGATTTGAAGGAAGAATTTGTCAAAGATTTTATTTTTCCATGCTTACGAGCTGGTGCTATCTATGAGAGAAAGTACTTACTTGGGACTTCAATGGCTCGCCCAGTTATTGCAAAGGTAAAAATGGGTTTCAGTCTTTGTATGAAATTCTCTTATAGAATGTGGTTCAACTTGAAGATTTTACATTCAGCTTTATGAGTATTGTCTGTTTCAAATGCAGGCCATGGTTGAAGTTGCAAAAGAGGTCGGAGCTGATGCTGTTTCTCATGGATGTACTGGGAAAGGGAATGATCAGGCATGCTTCACACTTCACAGTTTATCTCATCATCATCTTCTGATTCTCGTATTTTTCTTGTTTTATCCTTTTGTTGTTGTTGTTGCAGGTCCGTTTTGAGCTCACTTTCTTTGCTCTGAATCCCGAGCTAACTGTAGTTGTTCCGTGGAGGGAATGGGATATAAAAGGAAGAGAAGATGCAATTGAATATGCTATAAAGCATAATGTGCCTGTTCCTGTCACGAAGCAATCAATCTATAGCAGAGATAGGAATCTCTGGCATCTCAGTCATGAGGTACACATTACTTATCACTTCATTTTAGTTTTTCTGGTCATTACTTATGCTTTCTGCAGCAAATCAGAAAAGTCGGCTTATTTGTGTAACCACGTGAATTCGTTTTAGCACATTGTCGTAGTCTTTCTTCTTGTTACGATGGCGTGTAAAACTTTTGTTTTATGTTAATAAATAAGGGGGATATCTTGGAGGACCCAGCATGTGAGCCAAAGGAAGACATGTACATGATGACCGTTGACCCTATAAATGCACCTGATGAACCAGAGTATATTGCTGCTTTTTTTCCATTTTCTTTTCCTTTTCATGCATACTTTTTATACTTATCCTTCCCATAATCCCATCCATCCATACAGGTATGTGAAAATTGGTATAGTTGAGGGACTCCCCGTGTCAATAAACGGAAAGGAACTTTCTCCTGCAACTCTACTCTCCGAGCTTAATGAGATTGGTGGTAAGCACGGGATTGGCCGTGTGGATATGGTTGAAAATCGTCTCGTTGGCATGAAAAGTCGTGGGGTATACGAAACTCCCGGCGGTACAATCCTCTACACTGCAGCACAAGAACTGGAGTCTCTCACACTGGATCGTGAAACCATCCAAACTAAGGATTTTCTGGCATTGAAGTACGCTGAATTAGTGTATGCTGGGCGCTGGTTCGATCCACTTCGCGAGTCGATAGATGCGTTCATGAAGGAGATCACAAAGACGACTACTGGATCAGTGACTCTGAAACTGTACAAAGGATCAGTGCATGTAACAGGCAGAGAAAGCCCCAACAGTCTTTACAGGCAAGATATCTCGTCGTTCGAGAATGGTGATATCTACAATCAAGCAGATGCAGCTGGATTTATCCGGCTCTATGGATTGCCTATGAGAGTACGTGCAATGCTTGAGAAAGGCCTCTGAGACGTTGGTAATTTTTAGTACGCTTATTTGAGTCTCTATAACATTCTTGATTTGATTTTTCAATGCAGCATCATTATAACTAAATGCAGTAATTCCCTTGTGTTCCCAGTTTAAATATTGATAAATTTTGATGTGAGCTTATGTATTGTAAAAGACCTTTGAAAATAAATGGTCATACTTTAGAATTGAATTTTATTTTTATGTATACAATATGAATGTCAAATTAAAAATCACAAAAAGACTTAATTTGATATTTACAGTATAATACTTTTGAATTTTTAATGAAAATAAAATGTTCATATTTACTGATTTTACAAGCTGCTAAACCACACTTTGATGCTAGCATGTTAGTCTCATCCCTTATAAATAAGATAAGATTGTTCAAGTTAGTGGACTAATCTTGACAATAATAATAAATTGAGCGAAGCTACATCAAGTTTTACTAAATTAAGCTTAAATTGATACTCCCTTTGTGATTTCCGGCACTTTTATTTTTTTTCATTGAGACGTTCAAATATTACTTTTGTACTCTCACCGTCTCGATATGAAATTAATTTACAAAATTAATATCTTCACTACATTATTCTATTTTCAAAATTATCACTTTAGTAGGAGGAGTAATTTTTAGAGAATAAACCAAACTAATAAAATTTGGTAGTTTCTTGAAATTTTCCAAAGAACAAACCAAAACATATACAAAATGCTAGAAGTAATACATAGATGCATCCTAGGACCCTATCCAAAATCACAACCATGGGGATTCAAACAAATTCACTGCTTGTTATAAAAAGATCTAAAGGGTTGTGAAAATTCCAAAAAAAAAAACCTCCCACATCCAAATCCCCTTATTTGGTAAGCAACTTGTGAGCCATGGCGTAAGATGCATAGGCATCCACAGAGGCTTGTTCAATCAGCTCTCTATCAACAACCTTTGACTCCCAGTTGCCCAAATTTAAGACATTATAATTAGCTCTGTTGCTGCATTCTCTCTTGGGAAACCCCACAATGCCACATGCAAGAGCTCTCATACTAGGCTTTCCCTTATAGCTCACAGGAAACCACCTCTCTGCCAGAAAATGTATGTCCATTTTTCTCCCGACAATAAGCCCATACTCCTTGAGTAGCTTGGCAGAGTTTTCATGAATATCAACGCCAACAAATGTAGTTCCAGAGTCGGAAAGAAAGTCGTTAAGGGAACGAGGAATAGAGTCCATGTGTTGGAGCTGAAGCAGCAGACATTCGGTGTCGAAACATAGCTGCAGCATCGCCGTTTTGTTGCTCATAGAGGCGATGGGATGACGGATGAACTTGCAGTCCATGCCAATAATTCTGTTGTTATATTGCATCAGTACATTGTTGGTATGTTGTAGCCAGGTATCTGCCTCAGAAGCCTTGTTTGTGAGTGTTGCTTCGATCGTCTTGCCATTGAATATTACTGAATAAATTGTCTTCATTTTGATGTGGTAGAGATGGTTATTTTGCTTGAAGATCTATTTATATAAATGATTAGGACTAAATTTAAAACACCATTTATTTCTGTCTCTTCGTCTTCCGGCCCTTTGTATTCTAATGCCCCAGTCAATTTATTATTTCAACCCTTTAAACCTATCTAGCTTATGAGTGGATCTTGGGGATTTGTGCTAGTGAAATAAACTCTTGGACTTTATAAAAAAAAATTAGTATTTTAATTAATTTTTTTAAGGAAGGTTTATAAGATCATAACAAAACAAAATCAACTTCACGCTTAAGATATTGATCTTCAAATTAATGCGAATTACTACGGTATCACTGTTCACTCCAATCGTGAAAAGAGAAAAAACGAGTCTTTCCTTTGCCTTAATAGACGTCCAGGTCTCCAACCTTTAACCGAATACCCCACACTAAGGTGTTCTCATGTCAAGAATAGGAAACAAATAAATAGACAAAAATTTCACCCAGTATCAGATCTCAAATAACATTTCAAGGACTCTCAAGTCTATCTCAAAAGAACCCCACCACCAAAAAAAAAAGTCTCACGACCACAACATGATCCCATAATAGGGAAAAAGGCGCACAAGGCGCACAAAAAATAGCAAGCAGTAACTGAAAAACTATACTAGGAAAGCACAATTAAACTACCTAGAAAAACAGTAAACGGGATCAACGTAAAAATACCCGAACAATCACCATGGCTCCATTATGGATAACTTATACATTCATCCCAAACATGTTTTTTAACTAATTAGTTCAATTGGTAAATCCTTTTTTTTTTTACTTTGAATATTTGTTCATCATCTATCAATCACTTTACTACCCTATTCAAGTGGGCTTATTTGAACTTATTAATAGCTACCAAGTGGAGCCAAAATGTTGTTAGAGTGTCCACATTGGTGGACGGGTTATAACTCTCCCTCTCTCCTCCACCTCACTGCCACATCATCATTCTTCTATTAATAACTCAATTCCACTAACTCCTACAATCATTCCAAAAGTTATAACTCACATTTGTGTGGGACCCACTATTCAATCACATTTCTTTTTAATTCTTTATTTTTCATTTAATGAATATATGTAAAATTCAATATGTGTAAAAAAAATTAATACGGAGTATATGAATATATTAAAATTATTTAGTTAATTATTTTAGGGTATCAATTAATATATTTTACAAATTGAAATAAATATTTAATACTAACTCATTTCATTAACTAATAAAGATTATTATTATTTTGATCAAGTGAAAATAGAGTACAACATATTCAACATTAAGAAAACAATTCAACTAAATTAATTAAAAACTTGAATGTTTTGAAACGACAAATAAACGCATTATATCAATTATTGTCAGATCGAGCTCAAATATGTTCCACTAAGTCGGCACGAAGTTGGTGATGAACTTGATTGTTACGTAGCTCGGTGTTTCTTTGAAGATAATCCCTAAATTCTGGATTAGCGCCTTGTATCGGTTGTGTGGGCTCGTCGCTTTCATCGTTGCTCCAAGTTGTAACCATGTCTCCTTCGTCTTCAACGATCATATTATGCAAAATAACACAAGTTAACATTATGAGCTTCAACTTTTTCCTATACCAAAAACGACCGGGCCCCCTAACAATTGCCCAACGTGCTTGGAGCACACCAAATGCTCGTTCGACATCCTTTCTCGCAGATTCTTGTCTTTCCTTAAATAATTTTCTCTTAGGATCTAGTGGCGTAGGAAAAGCCTTAACGAAAGTTGACCATTCCGGATAGATACCATCTGTCAGATAGTAACCTTTTGTATATTGTGTTCCATTCACAGTAAAATTAACTTCTGGTGCAGTGCCTTGCAAGACGTTGTTGAATAGAGGAGACTCATTCAAAACATTGATATCGTTGCGCGATCCTGCGACTCCAAAAAATGCATGCCATATCCATAGGTCTTGAGACGCGCCTGCTTCAAGGATGATTGTAGGTGACCCATGACCTCTTGTAAATTGACCTTTCCAAGCAACGTGACAATTTCGCCACACCCAGTGCATGCAGTCAAGACTTCCTAACATGCCTGGAAAGCCATGTCTCAACTCGTGCATTTGGAGAAGACGTTGAGTGTCATTGTGATTCGGCCTTCTCAAGTAGCGATCACCAAATGCTGCAACCACAGTTTCACAAAAATTGAAAAGACATTTTATAACTGTTGATTCACCCATTCGTAGGTACTCGTCAAGATTGTCAGCAGGAACTCCATAAGCCAGTTGACGAATCGCTGCAGTGCACTTTTGTAGTGGTGACAACCCTTGTCTTCTGGCGGCATCGAGTCTTTGTTGAAAAAAAAGAGATCGATTCTCAAGCTCATTCACAATACGAATGAATAATTCCCTTCGCATGCGAAATCTTCTTCGAAAGATGTGATCAGGATACACCGGACTTGGAGAGAAATAATCATTGAAAAAAAAATAATTGTTATATAAATTTAAATTTTGAATATGAAATAAAAAAAAACAAATTACTGTATAACGGAAAAAAAAACCAACAGTATAATTTTGAGAGAGGTAATAATAAAAATATAAAAAAATTGAATAAAAAAATAACATATAAAAAAAAATGTGGGCCAAGCCCACATTTGTAAAAAAACATGTCAGCAAACAAAGAAAAAGGACGGTTATGTTATTGTAACTCTACGGAGGAGAGAGAGTATATTTGGAGTTATAACCCTCCTCTACATTGATAATAACTCTTTTAGGAGAGTTATAATTTTGAAAAAGCAACCAATGTGGACACTCTTAGATTAGTAGTTATATATAGCTAGTTATTAACGCTCTACATGGCATAACAATTAGTAAATTCAAGAGATTTTTTTTTTTTGACAGAAGTAAATTCAAGAGATGAGCCAAAAAGAGTTGTGCATAATTTGTACTCAGAGTAGTGTGGTAACTCCAATCGATTAAAACTTAAAAATGATTAATTCTGAAAAAATACTATTTTTTGTTGGAGTTAGAGTTGGTACAATATCGCTCATCCTGCATCTCTGCTACCATATTTCTCCAAAATTCAATTACAAGCAGATTACACAACTACCCTTGTGAAGAAGCACAATCACTTCTTTAACTATTTTTCCTGATAATAAAAATTACAACTTCACTGCTCTATACCACCAGATTCACAAGGTCAAAATTTCATCAACTCGTCATAGCCCTGCCATCTATCAAGGGTAGCTCATGTTACGTTAAATATAGTTGTACGATTAACTTGTTCAATATGTCTTCTTTCTGATGATCGGCTTCTTAACAACATCTTTCTTTGCGGTCGCAGACGACCCTGACATGTAATGTCCCATTGAAGCTTGATATATATCCTTCAATCTACAAGCCAAGAACCAAAACAATGAACATTTTAATTACTCATTAAAATTGCGCAACAAAAATGTCCAATATGCTGCAATACACTATCTCAACTACCTTGGCATACTTATGAAGAGGGCAATCACTGATAATCCAGCAACCAGAGGATAGACTGGAGCAGTTGTCAATTCCTAAACAAACAATCAAACAATTTAAACCTTTACAACATAAGACCCCACCCAAATTAGAACAAAAGATAGGGGAAAGAGTTTTTTTAGCTTGCAAGTTATCCCTATTTTGATTTTAGTCATGTCAACTTTCACGAATTGGAAAGTCTTTTAACTTCCACGTTGCAAAGTCTTATTGGTTAACTACTTAACTGGATGTCTCACCTCTTACGGCCAGTCACCAGACCAAAATGTCTGAAACTTGCAAGTTACAGGGATATTTTCAATTCATGAAAGTCAACAAAACTAAAAAAAAAAAAAAAAAGGTAACTTACAGGCTAAAAAAAGAGCTTTCCCTAAAAGATAAAGTATCAAGACCCAACATAATATCTGAGCTTTTCAATAAATAAGAAAACCAAGAAAACTCCAAAAAATGTAGCACGTATTTCAAACAGTTTTGCAGAAAAGTTGGAAATTACCTGCTTATAGATGTCCTCTTCAATCCTATAGCTTAATGGACCAACATGAACTCGTGGTTTGCTCTCTAAGTCGACCTCAATAACCTCAGACTCGAATTTATAAGTAGAAGATGGGATAGAAGATCGAAGCTGGATAAGGTGCTTACCCTTGGGTAAGTCCTTCACCTGAAAGAAGTTAGAAATTGGCAAAGGAAACACAGACTCAACCTTCGATGGATCACTAGCTGATCTAATTTCCACCCTGATATGTGAATGGAGTTCCTTCATATTTTTCCCCTCCACATGGCCACTTAAAATTGTCATATCTGGCTGTTCAAACACCACAAAATCTACATCCTTGATATCCCCATTGCCAACCTAACATGACATATCAGGCAAATATGGTCTTCAGATACGAGAGATTGAAAATAACCTGCATAATCAGGGTACAATTGTTGCCTGATTTTACGATCTCAATAAGATGTGAAACTAACCTCAACAGTAAAGGACTCGGGAGATGCACGCTCAATGAGAACGCCACTAAGCTCAGTCTTCCTTGCTATTTTTATTACATAGGTAGTGTCAGGCTGGAGTCCTCTAAGCCGGTAACTTCCTGAGGCATCTGTTATTGTTTCTTCATAAAAGCCTTCTGATTCAGCCCTTGCTTCAACCGAGACACCTTCCTTAGGCTGACCCGACAACAGAATTACCTTACCCAAGGCACTGCAGGAGGATTAAAGTGTTCAAGGTTATCTTAAAGCCACTGGGTTTCGTTTGGAAACTTAAGAAGAAAAAGTTAGATCTGATGCAAATCCATTAAACATCAAAATAGTTTTAGACAAGTGCTGCTTCTACTCTGCTTTGACGAGTTCAAATTAAATATAAGCAACATAGATATTAAGAGCCTTAGTAGGTCATGTAAAAAGAAAAAAGGCCAAACCCCGCAGCTTCTGGAATGAAAGGTGGTGAAGATTATGTTATGATTCTATCATTATTATGTTTCCTATTTTAATTGTTATATGTTAGTTGAGTACTCTGTTGAAGAATGCAATCATGCACAATAAGGAGTATATACATGAGAACAATCAACTCCTACATCAAATTCCATGGGAGGTAATTCAGGCTCCTTAAATAATACTCCAATAGACATAGTAAAGAATGCTTCAAAATATTAAGAGATTGCTGACTATATTAATGCTGGACTAGGCATATAGGATTTGCAACTCTCAGGAATATATAATGAAGAAATACTTTAGGGTAATGATACCTAAAAGCAACACGAGTAGCATGAAAGACGACTTCCTTGGATTCCCCGGAGCCAAGGTCGATGGCCTCTGCAGGAGGGGAGAAAGCATATTCCTGGACATAGGAGAAGAATGTCATTTGTATTATCGTAAAACCATTATCCACGCTCAGTTATCAATTATGAACCACATATTTGAGAAATGTGAAAGCATATCTGATCATGCATATGGAGGAAAATTATGAGATGTTCTAACATCGGAGAGAAGCATTAGATTTTAGGCAGAGAATAATACCCAAAACTAGTTTTCATGTAACAAGAAACAGAATTATACAATTTTGGTTGGTGTGGATACTTTCAAACATTTGATTTCTACCAATTGACGACTTATTATCAGAAGTAACATCTAAAGCTAAAATTCTGTTCACAAGAAATATTAATGAAATCAGTGTACTAGCAGTCAACCAAAAGTAAATTTGAAAGGTGAAAATCAGCACAAGCTATTAAAAAGTTTATATCGAGTACCTTCAATAAAGGCCGGAGGTAAAAACTCCCTGGGAACAAGTTATCAAACATGAAAGTTCCACCAACACCAGTTACTGAATTGTTCCTATATCCATCTTCACCACTCAATGACAAGAGAACAGATGGAAAAGGCTCATTGCTGTCTTCTCTAGAAAATAATCGTACAGATATTTGACCCAGCTTTTGACAAGAAAATGAATATTGTCCGACTTGTTTTACGTAATAACCCGACTGCAAGGAAGAGAAAAACTGTCATCATGCAGCAGTCCAATGCAACTGAAGAAAACTATGCTTCCCTATGAGCATTTCCACAACAGTTTTCAATACATAATATTGTACAAAGATAAGATCTTTTTTCAGTAAACCCATTGATCAACACTATATGTACATTAAAGAAAGTTCACGAAAAAGAGGTACAAATATACATTTGAATATCATGGGGACTTCCTTTGCTAAATGGAAAAGCATACAAAGAACAAGTAAAAAAATATGAAGATAGGAATCAGAAAAGGATTTGTTATCAAGAACAAGAAAACATTTCCTCCAAAGTCAAACCAAGTGCAGAATGCAATTTTCAATCGGGAGAAGAGTAATAAAACTCAAACAAGTAAAGAACTTCCATTTGTTCCAGAAGGACAAAAGGAAAGAAAGAAAAAAAATGCACCTCCTAGGATACTCAAGAGACATGACCCAAAATAACTCATAAGTTAGCATCTTCTCACTCTCTAAATTATACGTAACCACATAATCAGCAAATAGTTGATGAAATATGCAGAGTTCCAGCAAACGCTAACTTCAATGTGCTCCTTATACTGTCTAGTATTCTGTCAAATATGGACATAACACTTTGAACATGTCTAGAAGCATTTCCATATAATTTTTGCACAAATTAAATCAACAAAAATTACATACTTGTCCCAGCAAGATGCTCACAAGCAATATAAACTCTACATACCTTTGATGCCTCTACACTGTAACTTATATCATCATAGAGAGGTCCAGCAAGAAATAAACCATCTGTTCCTGTGGTGGTCTCTTGTGCTGTATCCCCACTCTTGAACAGAGAAATATGGCTATCTCTCTCAGCAAGGACTCGTATGTTAACATGTGAAAGAGGGGGTGAAACTGACCCTTCAATGTATAATCCCAGTCGACCAGAAAATGGGGCAATTGGAACTTGGCAGCCATCTTGTGTCACTGAGACCTAATCAAATATGATGAAAACCATCAGTTATAGAGATTTTACTATAGAGGATATAAGCAAAAAGGAAAATGCTAAAGCCCCTTACATGATGTAGTCTTGGGTAAAATAATATTTTCTTTCCCATATCATCCCTGCAGCAGATGTAAACTAAAGATGAGGACATAAAATTCATAATAGTGATTGAATAGCCAATTGTAAGATATTCGGACCACAGATGATATTATTTAACTAGTGAAAGTATGGAGATCATATTTTTAATAGTTATGGTAGCATTTGAAAATTAAAGGTTTACACTCTACAAATCACAAACCCCGGTGTAAGATTTTGTAGCAATAGCATAGCAGTCTTAGTTTACAACAAAGGGGGGAAGAAGGCAAGCTCAAACTCCACTAGATTTTCAAATGAAACATCTAAAGTTCAGCATCTAGACAGACCATTCACTCAATATCACAAATGCACTTTATGTTACTGAGAACATGAAGAAATAGGAAAATGAAGCAACTTATTTTACTTGGTTAGCTTGAGTGTCTCTAGAAAGGCAAAATTAACTTGTACTTTCTTTTAAAATCAATATCAGTGGCAATCTACTTTGGTAACTTGGCAAGCTGCAAGGATGTGATCAACTTAATGCAGCTGATAATACATATCAACAAAAAAATACCTCCCTACGAATATAACTCAAGTGGCAAAGATAAGCACTTGATTTTATCTTTTTTGTCTGTTCATACGTGGGTCAATGATACGTGGTTATAGCATCTTATAAATGCACAAAACGAGGTCAGGGAAAATAGTGTTTTTAGTGCATTCAACAGCAATCATTTTCTTGTTTTGAATAATTCTACAAGCAGGGCAGGTAATCTAAAGAGAAAGATAGAGAAAGAAGAAAAAAAATGTATTTAGTGAAAAGGCTGAATATCTATATAAAGTGAAAATATTAAAGACCTGATACTAGTACAATATACAAACGCAGTCTATCTTCTGATACTAGACCTTTCCAGAAATAGAAACATACGTACCGTGGATCCCGAGGGACAAAGATGAGTTTTTCACCAAAATTGGCCCAAAAGGAATACTCGTAGACAGCAGCTCCTGATTGGTCGACTTCAGAGGGGAGAGGTTTGGCAACAGTATTATCAACCAATGTTTCTTGATTGTCAAAGATATCAAGCGGTATATTATCGGGAAAATTCTCATTCGAATCAACATTTATAAGTCCTTTGAGCAAGTACTTTTCTCCCTTCAAATTAATAGGCTGCACAAACAAGATTAAAATGTATCCTTGAGAAATATAAAGGGCAAATCAAGTCATTTACAACCCTTCCTCCACCATCTCTTCCCAGTCACTCTCACTCCAACCATCACCACCCTCCCAAACAGAAGAAAGAAAACAGAAAATATAAGAAAAGAAAAACAAGAGAAAGGGGATGGCCTGTTAAGTATCATACTGATAGATTTGATGTATCGACTTGGAAACTGGAGCTCCCAAAGAAAATACATGAGTCGATAAAATGGAGTTCATGGAGACCAGGAGACGTTACACAAATCTTCTGAGAACCTCTCTGTAATTGTAATATGAAAATTGTTACACGACTTCAAATCAAATGATGGGTTAAAGATTTCAATAATCAAATTATGAGTTGGACCTTAATTTTCAAGTTCACGTGTGAACTGTCTGCTTGTGCCAAGTAAGCATCAACGTCATGGCTGGAAACTACTTTAACCCAATAACCCTTTTGAACAAAAGTAATCCCAGCAATATCCTCTGCACCAATGTTCACATCTATAAAGTTCTGTTCCCAGCACCATATATCTTCACCGGATGTGATTCCAGGGGAATTGTTTTTGACCTGGTGTGAAACAAAATAATTATCAATGGGAACTTATAAAATACTAAGGCGCTCCGAAATACTGCAGGCATTATAATAGCTACTTTAGGATATAATCACATGTATCGCTGTCAGTGGCTACTGCTTCAAAAAGAAATGCTGCTAGTTTTTCTACGAATTACAGGTAAAGAATGAAATAATTACCGCAAGAAAACCACAGAATTAAACAAAGTGATTTTACCATAAGCCTTATTATCACGCACACATGAATGAGAAACAGAAACAATAGGACAGTGCAAACAGAAAAGAGAACCGAGAGCATGCCTTTGATTTAAGAGGAAAAAGGAATCAAAAGGCTAAAGGCAAACAATAGGACAGTGCAAACAGAAAAGAGAACCAAGAGCATGCCTTTGATTTAAGATGAAAAAGGAATCAAAAGGCTAAAGACATTACCTCAACTCTGTATTTTCCAGGGAGTACATTAGGAAAGTAAAAGTCATCACTCTGGTCAGTCAGATTAATTGTTCGCCTCTCTTCTTTACTTCTACCATCTTGTCTCACAAGCGTAACAGAAACAGTGTCTCCACAGTTTTCTTTGCAGGTTACTGATCCACGAACAGTAACTTGTGCCTAAGTTATTTCAAATATATAGTTATAGCAATAATCTGAGATGTTCTTCTATAATGCACATATCATAAAAGGTAAATTTTGAACAATTACAAGGTGGGCAATATTCAGAATTAATACATACAAAATAAAAATATTAAGGAGATGAGTAAGACAGACCATACAAAATTTTAATTGTCAAATCTAGAAGTAAATGCAAGCTTAGTAACAAACTGCTTTATATAGACAGAAAGCACAACTCAGGTCATCTTATAAATGTAAACTCATACCTGATAAAAATTTACATCTAGCAATGGCTTATTAACAACAACATCAATATGGTCTGGAGAAAACAGAAGTTCTGGAGAACTCTCAGGGGTGGCTGCAATGGCAGACAATCGGTAGTCACCAGGAGGAACCTGCAGAACATTAAGCAACCAACTTAAGTGACAGACTGACAGACATGCACTTTTGCCCATAATATAGCTTAATAGATTATTCATTGGCTCTAAAAAAGACATGACGTATATGAAAAGTTGAGACTTTAAAAAATAACCCCCATAAGCAGGGAAACTGTCTCATGGCAAGAGCTTACCTCAAAGCAAAACTTGCCACTTTCATCAGTTTGTCGCATTTGGGGTTTGACATTATCTGGCCCATGAGTCAAAGCAACCTGGCATTCAAATGGTTTGATTACTTGTGAGAAGTCAGAGAAGACACAAAAATAAATAAAAGAAAAAGGAAAGGAGATTATAAAGCACTGTTAACATTTTCAAAACCAATTAGTAAAACTTTGTCAAGAAGTTTCCAAGTGGTTTCTGGATCATGCTAAGAATTTTTAAAAAAAATTGCAGCAAATGCCAATTACATTAATCAGAGCATAAAAACACCCTCATTATCACTGCTTCATCCTGAAAATTTAAATTTGCCAGATCTCTATTGAAGATTTAAATCTATAAGATCACAAATAGACATTTAAAAATCAAACATAATATGAAGAATAAGAGATATAAAGCTGCTCATCAGTTTCTCGGCCCTGGTCCTCAAAATCAAGTATAAGGGCACTTTCTAAAATAAAATTGGATGCAATCAGGTGGCAAACAAATTACCTTTGCCTTGTAAGCAGAACTAACTGTCTGAGCCATGCCACATATATCATACGCAACAGCTCTGATATCAGTGATAGAAGCCATGTTTGGTAAAACCTAAGAAAACATCATCAGAACAATTCAGAGAGAGTTATACTTTATAGATGACTGAGTAGCCATAAAAAGGAGATTAGTTGGTGCTAAGCTTATTTTGTCCATTTAATGTTCTGGAATGTTAACAAATAGAAGAAGACCAGAGATTGACTCACCAAAAAGTTGTTCAGCTTTTCAAACTTATAATGCTCCTTCTTGGCTTGAATACTGTATCTTTTTGATGTAACCTAAAACGATTGTCATTCATCAAGCAGAAAGTAAAAAAGGAGAAACACGGAATATAATTTTTCACATAAAGTGGCAAGGGATACCACCTCATTAGATCAGATACTCAGGACATTGAGATGACACAGTGGAAGAAGCAAAGTTTTGTTTATGCGCTTATTTTAACACTTCCAGGACATGTCATAATTTCTTTAAATACTAAGTAAAAGTAAAATGACTTTGGCAGCAGTTTACTTGGAGAATGTGACAGATGACATTACAACCAAAATGCATGTGAAGCACATTGGACATGACGGGTATATTAGAATTGCATATATAGACAAAACCTCGAATCAAATCATTTTTTCGCGAGCTGTACGAGGGAATGAGAATGGATCAAACTGAATTGCATATGGAGCCAAGAATCGTACTACTTGAATTCAATTTCTTGAATTTTTGTCTTCAATAATTGAAGTTGAAACTGAAATGTAATTACAACTTATTGTCTCATAAGGCGTAAGAATACAAGTTTTGACAACTTTAGATTCATACACAAACGTCTTTACCCAACTACAAGTTTCATTTAACTAATCACAAGGACTTATAATCTAAACCCATGTGCTACAATTTCACAGCATCAATTCCAGATAGAACAGTTCTCAGGCCACATATTTTACAGTCCAAAGAAATAAGCAGGGCATAACAGCATAACTGCGTATTTAATAGCTTACCATATCAAAACGGGACAATAAAATAGAAAGAGGGAATACAATAATAATGGATGCGGTCAAGTTAATTGTTAGTAACAGACTAACAGGGATGACTAATTAACCGTAGTGCTGAATATAAACAACCAACCATGAGATGCTGCTACTAGAAGTAGTTATATGATATACCTGATCTAGCTTGTAATATCCTTCTCCATCAGTTATTGATCTCTCATGTCCATCAACTACAATTTTTGCACCATCCACTCCCATACCATTACCATCAACCACCCGGCCTCCAACAGAAAAACCAGTAACCTGTATCATACAAAAATAGCATATGATCTCTGAACTAAAGATACAGCAAGTTTAGCATCCAAAAAATTAAAAAATAGCAAATTAAAAGAAATTACAAGAAAAAAGAAAAGACTAAAATCGGGAAAGGTACCTAGGCGGTTTTTATTTTATTTTAATGTTTTTACTTCGATTATTTTAATGTTTTTATAGTTTGAAGACAAACAAGGGGCTCATGCTCACTTGAAGGCATTAGCATAATCTTGGATTTATGTAAGAAACTTTATTGTACATTACAGTATTTTAAATCTAATATTTTGATTCTCATTCTATAAAGCAGCTCAATTTTGGGAAATATATAAAACAGAAGACAATAATAACAATATTTTATAATTTAAAAAAAAAATCAATATTAAACAGGTTGAATGAGGAGCTCGTAACTTCACCTAGGCAACACAAACAGGTAAGACAGTTTCTTACACTGATAGGGTGATTTCAATTTGGGTCAAGGGGCGGCTAGATCCTAGGCAGACACCTAGACCAGTTTTTACACAGCAATTTTATTAGGATATGGAAGATTGTAGTTATTACAAGTGGAGTGAAGCTTAAGCAAATTGTAGGATGGTCAATGAGATTGGATATAAGATCAGAACAGAATAAACAACTAGAAGCATGTCTCGTAGTTTTTTTATGCATATTCTCCGGATGCATCCGTTTGAACTAAAACAATGTTTCCTAACACAAAGCAATTGATACTGTACCTGGAACCTTTGAGGAATTATAGCATGGTCCTGTTGCACAGACACCAGCATTGAAGGAGGTGAAACATCAAATACTGTATTCTCACCCTTGTAGAAAGGTATAAGCTTGTAGGCACCTGAAACATTTCACCAAACCATTGGCTAAGCACCAGAAAAATCCACAAGTTCTTCAAAACAGATTGGGATTATTATTATATGTGCTATCAAGAAGAGAAGTTAAGCAATATCTTTCAGTAGTTATTACTAGGGTGGCAATTCCGAATACAACACGATACAAAATCGACACACAAATTGTGGGTTAGTGTTTAGGTTTATCGTGTTCGTGTCGTTATCATGTCGACACAATAAGGACAAAAAAAAACTGTGTCGTGTTTGTGTCATGTTAAACTCAGAAAAAAGGTTTGATTGTATATATGACTTGGTATTTTGTAATTTAATTGAAGATCCAGAAGCACATCCAGTACCCACTATTGAAGATCCAGAGATCACACTAACAGCATAAGACGTGTCAAAGAATAATAAAATAGAGTCTCATTGTGAGATAACCAATTACATATAACATGCAAGAGAAAGCGCATTCCACCATAGAACAATAAGAGGAATAACACTAGTCCAAACACAACATTTCCTTGACAGTAAAATACCCAAACATGAGCAAATAAATGCATGACTCCTGGAAATAGTAAAATTAAATTAAATACACAAAAAAAAAAAAGTAAAGGACGGTGTTGAGGTTTTGAAACTTGAAAGTCAGGTCCAGTATCAAACTTCACATAATTATAATAAGTAAAATGTATCAGACAAGAATGACCTTTCAGGAACATTACGGACCACCAAGAACCATGGATACCTAGCACTACAAAGACTCAAGAATTAGAGAGTATACCACAAGGTATTGAAGTAAATGTGAACATTCCATCAGCATCAGACACAGCATGACAAAGAGCTTTCCCCAGCCCAGGTGCATTACCAGAGTCATGTGGGCAATTCACCTCCACGACATCATCCGAGTATAGATAAAAGTGAACTCCCAATATGGGATTTCCCTATCAATATTGCATCAAAGATAGTCAGATTTTTCTTTCTTTTTGTTGGAGGGGGATTATGATGATATCACATGGAAACTAAAACTAAATGCAGATAACTCAGTGTGAAAATAACTTCAAAATAATAGTCTCGATAAGAGTAAGCAAAACATATTAGCCTTGGAAGCATTGTAATCTAAAAGCTAGCAAAGCATCTCAGCAAGCATAATTCTTTTTCAGAAACAAAAATATACCTGTGCAACCACATAGCCGCGAATATCATAACCAGATACAAAGAAAATATCATCCACCACACCATTATCAAACCCTAATTCCACCTGCATGATCATATGTGAAGTCAAGTAAACATTACAACAAGCATATGGAGAAAATAAATCTTGTAATCTGCAGTGAAGAAAGAAAACTAGCTGGCCATAATTGGAGTATGAAAGAGAAAAGAGATGTATGTAATTACTTCATCAGAACCCTTGATTTCGATATTTAAATCATGGCGTGAAGCAACTATTTTGTACTTCCCTGCATCCAAGTAGAGATATTGTCAAGAAATCAGAAAGGACAACTCAATCTATGGAAAATGCATAAGTAGAAAATACCTAATAGATATAACTTAATTTATGGACAACAGAGGTTACTTTCCTCCTAACACGGCCATGACTGAATCATTTGACACCATAACGACTTATAAAGAAGTGAAGTTCTTGCATTGTGGATTCTGCATACTTACATGCTGTGTATCTCTTTTAAAAGATTGAACTAAAATAACTATTAATTTAGAAAGGGTCTATCTCAATTCATATGGGTTAAAATGTAACAACTTGAGAAGTTCAAGAAGAATAAGGAAATATGAATTGCAAGATGAAAGAGAAGATATGATTTAAAGAAAAAGAAAGGGTGAAGAGGAAATGGTCGAAGGCATGTCAACTGATGTAAAAAAAGGTCGTTGTCTGACAAAACTTGTGAGAGGTAACAAATTAGCCCATCTTCAATTATTCAGAGAGTACGAATGTATAGTACATGGTGAAGAACTTGGAATAGTGACTAGACCTGGAATTATGTTTTCGAACGAGTAACTTCCAGTTGATGTTGTTGAAACTGAAGCGACAACATCTCCACTGGGAGATAAAAGCTCAACGTTAACATCTGATGGACCGCCATTTTTATGCGAACAGCTCTCCCCAGAAACTGCTCCCACAACTCGTCCAGATAAGGTGAACCTGCAGAAGTATTAATAAGATAGTAAATCCAAAGATGAGTAAGAAATTTGGAGCACAGACAAGACTAATGTTATCTGTAAACAAGAATTGACAATTTCAGAAACAATAAGTCCAAATTAAAAAGGGAATATTCCTACCCAGTAAATCGAAAATTTATATCTTCATTGCCATTACAACCAGTGTGATCAACAACAACGGGAACCTAAAAAAAATTGCAGTGAGCATTTACAGACCAAATAAAGAAGCCTGATACACTAAATTCAAAACAAGACATTATAAAAAGGAACATGTTATAGTAAGTAACCAAGAAACTCAACTTGTTCTGGGGCACATGTCCATCCCTCAGGTCCCTTGATTTTGATCACATAAGAACCCTGCAACCCAGATAAAGGCAAGTCAAAAAATGAAATGACTTGCTAAACAGAAATAAAACGACCAAGAAATAGGGACTTGTATTAATATTTGCAATAGATAAAATTAAAAGAAAAGGATCCAATTCCAGTTCATAATCAAATATTCTCTGATTAGTGATTACTAAATCACTAGCACTAGCATTGTTATCAGGCGTGAAAATCATTGACCAAATATACTAAACAAAATTCTTCCGAAGATTTTAAGATTATGAACAAAGCAGTTGCACTAGAAGTGCAGAAGCTGCAAATGGGAAAAGAAACTTCCACTTTGTTTTTACACCAAAAATAAGCAGCCTCACCGCTTTGTTAGCTTGGGATGGAGGATTGTAGGAAGAAGGTGCACAATTCTATTAGGTGAGTTGATAGAAAAAGAGGATGCAGGGTCAATCACTCGACATATACTATTTGGGATCCCTCAGGTTTGGAGCATTTATGATAGACAAGTATCTCTCCTTCCACAAAGATACCACAAAAGAAGAAACAATTGTTTTTTCCTTTTCTCCCATAAACACAGAGCAATATGGTTAGAGTGAAGCTTAGGGGTTAGTACTTAGTAAACAAGCTTTAAAGGTCACATGATCAATCAGATAACAGTTCCCCATGCTTAAGCATATTATAATCCTAAATTGATACCCTACGGGTCAAGTTTGACACACTAGCTCATTGCGTCTCCGAGACTCCAATATATTTACAGTATTATCCAATAAAAATGAACGAAGTATCAATCCACAAGCTCTCCATTTAAACTATTGAAGACAAACTTCCATGTAACCAAAGCTTATAAAAATGGTTACGAGAAAAGGTAAATTCAAGAACAAGCTAATTACAGACTTAGAGCATTTACACCAAGTCAAACAAAAAGGAAAAAAATAGAAGCAATCTAATGGATACCTTGTCATAAACTGGAATGAAGTAGTAGCCATTAGGAGCACACTGCGTCCGGTCTTTAACCAATCCATCTAATGTCCGTACTTCAACCTACATTTAGGAACCGAATCCATTAGCATACAACCAAATTCCAAGACTAGTAAAAAAAAAAACGATTGTATAAGCTCTTGTACCGTGACGTGAGAATAATCCAATTTTCCATCAGTTGGCTTCCTCGACTTTATCAACGCCGAACTCGCCTACCAAATAACAGAAAAACAAAATCACTTCCGCATTAATCTCATACATTTAAGCTCAGAAACTCTAGAATTATCCGCATTCGAAATGAATCCAGTTAAATATCAGTAGAAAACAATAAAAGATTCAATAGGTCCTCAATAACACCTCAACGAATCCACCGCATCCATGGATTGAATCAGCAATCACGAGTCGAAAACTACAGCAGATTACAGTGGCTAAGAGTATGAAATAGTTTGCGGAAGCCATCGTAATTGTTGATCTGTGCGATCTGAAAAGTAGAGTGGAAGAAGGACGGCACTGAGCACAGATCTTAGAGGAGCATGATTTTCAGAGTTTAGTAATTGTGGACTGCTACTACCGTGGGGTTCTGGGTGGGTAATGTCAGGGTCTATAGTTTTATAAATCATAATTAGGGGTTTATTGCATTTAAGGCGATAAATCTAGCTTAAAATAATAATTAACCCCATTTTAACAACCCAAAACATTTTTAGTGGATGTCAAATTAAATATTTAAATAAACCGAAATTGATAAATTACGTGTTAGAAATGAAATTTAAAACGAAAAGATTGTTGAAATTTTGAAACTTCAATTGAAAAAAAAAAAAAACTTATATATAAAAGGAGATTACTACTACTAGCATATTAGGCTCATTTTTTTTTTCCTATATGCATTAATGTGGAATTTATCTTGGATTCTTGGCAAATCATAGAGAAACATTATAATTACCTAAATATTTTTATGAATAGTATTATCATTCTTCATGTAATTGTTGTGTGTCGAACTTCTTCTCGTTTTGATGTTTTCGGTACTTTGTTTTTCATTTTTGTTCTTTCATAAAAATAATACTCCATTTTTCGTCTGTTGCGCGTTTCCATCACCCAATTGCCATATGGCCAAAATGGATATGAAACAGTTGATATGGCCAGAATCTTGTCTTCAAAGGGGAATTCATGTTAACCAAGTCGGCAGGCTCAATTCGAGTTTCGTGTTGACATGTGGTAACACACGTTGTGTTAAAAGTTAGACTCGTTTAAATTTCGATTCTAATCTTAAGTGTGCGTCCTGAGTACTGCATAACTAAATTTAGAAAGTAACATCATGTCGAGTACAATCATATCAATACTAATGTACCAAATTACAGATTTACAACAGAACATCGAATTCAAAATGGTCTCATATTATCACGGCTAATGAAAATGTATTTGGGACATAACTGAACTGAATGAACCCAACGGCCAACACTACTTCGTAAGGCCAAGTTTGTCCAAATTCCAACTATGCAACCACCAATGTGGACAAAATGATTGGTAGGTCATAACTTGCTATTTTGTTGGAGTTCCAATTATCTTTAATTAGTATTGTAAAACAGGAGTATAAATATATATATTTAAGCTATGATGATTGAGGTTTTAACTCATGGCCATCCATTCCCAACTTGTTATCACCACTAAACCTACTAGGCAGCCCAAAAATGAAAAAAAATAAAAAAAAAATCAGCAAAATAAAAAAAATACAAAAAAACAAATTTCCACAATTTAATTATTTCCAGTATTGGTGGTCGCTCCACAGAGCAATGGTCGACCTCAAATCCATAAGTGCAAAAACCAAAAAACAATTAAATTTAAAAAAGAAAACAAAAAAGCAAAGAAGAAGAAGGCATACAGGAAATTAGAAGCTCCTCCCATTTCTCCTGTATGCCCTTTTTCATGTTCATGTTTTCATCAAGCCATGATAATAACAAGAATAACTAACCAAATAATATTTCTATCTTTTGCATTTCTTCTTCTTTTTCTAAATTCCACCCATGCTCAAAACAAACCATTGATTCTTGCCTGTGGATCTTCAAACTCTGCCAAAGATGCAGATGGAAGATCATGGGAGCCTGATAAGAAATACCTCCCCTCTGGTGACAAATCCATTGTTGCCAAAGCTCAAATCCAAGACCCTTCATTACCCTCCGACGTCCCGTATATGACAGCCCGAATCTTCCCATCCGAAACTTCGTACGAATTCGCCCCCCAAAACGCCTCCTCACGAACCTTGCTTCGTCTCCATTTCTACCCGTCTACCTACCCCGATTTCGACATTTCCAAATCCTACTTCTCCGTTATAGCCGGAGACATAACGCTCCTCAACAATTTCAGCGCTTCTGTCTCAGCTGAAGCTCTCTCCCAAGCCTATTTCATCAAAGAATACTTCCTCCCACCCTCCCAATCCCCCCAAATCACCCTCACCTTCAAGCCACAATCCCCTCAATCCTTCGCCTTCATCAATGGCATTGAGGTCATTTCAACTCCACCAATCTTCGACTCTGATCCTGTACTCGCGGGTACAGGAGGGTCAGGCTCCGACCTCACCGCCGCCATCACAATGCCAATAGCAACAAGCGGAATGGAGACGATGTTCCGTTTGAACGTCGGAGGGCAGTACATTGCTCCATTGAACGACTCGAATGGCCTAATGCGAAGCTGGTACGACGACAGCGTCTACATTTACGGAGCAGGACAAGGAGTAGCTGTCCCTGCTAATGCAACAATCGGTTACAAAAGCCTGCCTAGCTACATTGCCCCATTAGATATTTACAGCAGTTACAGATCAATGGGGGCTAATGTGGCTGTCAATAGAAACACCAATCTCACATGGATTTTCCAAGTTGATCCCAATTTCATGTACTTGTTAAGATTCCATTGGTGTGATTCTGAAATGACAAAAACGAATCAGAGAGTTTTCGATGTGTCTATCAATAACAAAACTGCTGCAAGTGAAGTTGACTTATTTGCAATGACAAACGCAATAGCAACTCCTACTATAAAGGATTACGTTGTTCGAATGGCAGGCGCTACGTACGACGACGCCAAGCTTTGGGTCGAGCTCCACCCTACGGACGCCACGAAACCCGAGTTCATCGACGTTCTTCTCAACGGGCTCGAGATCTTCAAGCTCAGTGACAACACAAAGAAAAACCTTGCAGGCAAGCAATACTATTTCTCCATAACATTAGCACTTTTCCACCAAAACACATTCATTTTGGGGCTAGTCTGGGATGACACTGTCTCACGGAATGAGATCTGTGAGACCAGCATTTATATATAAAAAGTGATAATGTTTGGGTAAAGTCTAGTATGCACTCGAGTGCATGTTGTGCACCCTAGTCCATGTGCACTTTTTGTTAAATGATGTTGCACTTTTCAATTATTACTAAATATATTATTATAGAGTTTAATAATTGAAAAGGGCAACACCATTTATCAAAAAAGTGTAAGTCAGTAACTGAAAAGTGCAACATGGACTAGGGTGCACAACATGGCAGACCAACCCTAATATTTGAGCAAAAAGTGATAGTGTTTGAGTAAAAAGTGATAGTTAGTTTTGTTAAAAATATTATTACTTTTTACTTAAACATTATCACTTTTTTCACAAATTAAAATCTAGTGAAAAAATATGGGTAATCCTACCCAAAATTTTGAAATATGAGTTAAAAGATCCGTCTTACAAAAAAAGATCCGTGAAACGGTCTCATACAAGTTTTTGCCTTCTGCTTATTTATTGCCATTTTTTGCAGGTCCAAACCCAACTATATCCGAAATGATGAGGAAGTTCCAACAGGCTCATCTGGCGCCAGCTTCTTTCGAAGCTCCGAAATCGCACACGAAGGAGATCATAACCGGAGCAGCAGGCGGCGCAGCCGCCTTCGGCCTATTTTTCGCCATATTCCTCTTCGCTTTCCGGAGAACAAAAAGAGACCCCAAAACAGATGGAACCACAACATGGCTTCCAATCTCATGGAATTCGAACTCAACAACAAACACAATGAAATCTTCCATGTCCGGTAAAAGCCAGGGCACCACCATATCAACAGACGCAGCTTGCAACTGCAGGTACTTCAGTTTAACAGAAATCCGAGCCGCAACGAAGAATTTCGACGAATCGAATGTCATCGGAGTAGGTGGATTCGGAAAAGTGTACAAAGGGGTAGTTGATGGGAACTTAAAGGTAGCAGTCAAGAGATCAAACCCCTCTTCCGATCAAGGCATAAACGAATTCCAAACCGAAATCGAGATGCTTTCGAGGCTAAGGCACAGGCATTTGGTGTCACTAATCGGATTCTGCGAAGATAACGGAGAAATGATATTGGTGTACGATTACATGGGACAAGGGACACTAAGAGAGCATTTATACAAAGGTAACAAAATCATCCTTACATGGAAACAAAGGCTTGACATTTGCATTGGAGCAGCTCGGGGGCTTCATTATCTCCACACGGGGGCTAAGTACACCATCATCCACCGAGACGTCAAGACGACGAATATCCTGCTCGACGATAAGTGGGTCGCGAAAGTGTCCGATTTCGGGCTGTCGAAAACAGGCCCCGACATGAACAAAGGCCATGTAAGCACTGTTGTAAAAGGGAGCTTCGGGTACTTAGACCCCGAATACTTCAGACGTCAACAGTTGACTGAAAAGTCAGACGTCTACTCGTTCGGGGTCGTGCTATTCGAAGTGCTCTGCGCAAGGCCCGCGTTAAACCCGAGCCTTCCGAAAGAGCAAGTCAGCTTAGCAGACTGGGCGTTAAGATGTGCAAAAAACAACACGTTAAGTGAACTGATTGACCCACAGTTGAAAGGGAAAGTGAGTACGGAAAGTTTGATGAAATTCATGGAGACAGCCGAGAAATGCTTGGCGGATCATGGGGTTGACCGGCCGTCCATGGGGGATGTTTTGTGGAACTTGGAATTTGCATTGCAACTACATGAGAATCCGAATCCTGCGGAACATGGGTCTGTGAAGACAGGGAGTGTGGACTTTGAACAGATTGGAGGAAGAATTGATCAGAATAGTTTGATGGCGATGCACAGAAGCATTTTGGACCTTGATGATGACGATGATGATACTGCTCAACCCAAAGCGAATGAGAGTGATAATCCGGATGAAATGTTTTCACAGATTATGAATCCCACGGGTCGTTGAAATTTTATTGATTAATTGATATTCGAGTATTATGTATTATTGTTGTATTGTATGGTGAATTGAGCATGGATATATACGGCGTTCTTGGTTGTATAAGTATTTCGTATGCACTATCTTTCTAATCTAACGAACACACACATATATATGTAATTAATTAAACATATTTAATTCCTCGATCGTATTATACTTTTATTTCATGTAAATTAGTAGTACAATAGAATTGATTTGAAAAGCCTCGCTTCATTTGGTTCTCTAGGAAGATATTTATCTTAATTTCTTTCCACTTATATTTCATTCACTGAATTTTTAATTAAATTAGATGAAAAAGTGTGGTTATTTCGTGTTCATCTTACTTTCGAGTCAATTCACATTAGATGTTTGACATGAAAGAGAGGTATACTCCACAATTAATATATAAGAAATCAGAAGTAAATTTAAATGATAAATACTACTTCCAAGTGTCATCATTTAAGTAGTCACTAGTTTCATCTCGTTTGAAAAAAAAGTAATCCCTCAATTTCTCTATAAATTTTTCATTTTGTCATTTTCGTTCGTCCACTTATAAACTTCTCATACCCTATTTGGTAAATACTCCCTCCGTCCTACAATTGTTGCACACTGATCTTATTTGTACGTTCCACAATTGTTTGCACACCCATAAAAAGAAACTCTCTCATAAACTTCACTCTCACAATATTTACATATTTACACAAAATGTCATTATTTTTACTCTCTTTCCAATCACCTATTTACTTTATCCATATAACTTTACAAAATTACCCCTCAACACTACACTCATTACACTATTTTCTTAAAAAGTGTGCCCATTTTGTGGTGCAAACACTTGTGGAACGGAGGGAGTATATTTTAATTTTTTTTTCTTACATTGCACTTTATATTTTATTTTTTATATTTATCTTTATATCTCTTAAACGCAACATTTATACTATATTTATTATTTAATCACATTTTTTAATGTATTTGCCAAAAAATAATGGAGTAGAAAATTTATAGGTAGACGGAGAGTGTATGTTGCAACAAGACAAATAATTTGTGTTTTTGTCCGCATACTTTTCGTTTTGCTATTTTTGTATATTATTTTATAAGTTTTTCACACTTTTTGACAAATACTCCGTACTTTATAAATACACATCTATACATTTTACATATAATATTACTCAATTTTTTTTTTCATCTCAATCACATTATTTGCAGTGACGGACCTAGAAATTTTCGGTAGGGGGGTCCGATTAACATTATTATAAAAATAAAAAATATGTACTCACTATTTTCATCAAAATTTCACATTATAAAATTGTCAATATGTACGTCACATTTCATTAAATTAAATTGATCGGATAAGTTGACTTTTGCTATATTTTGGTACAAGTTAATATTCCCTCCGTCCCAGTGATAACTTGCACATTTTAACAGATTCACTTTAAAACACAATTGAATTTAGTGGTGTAGAGTCAAATAAGAAAGCGTATTTTGAGTGATTTGATAAGGTGTAAGGAGGATTTAGTAGAATGTAAAATAAATTTAGTGAAATTTAGGATAAAACATAGACACAAAATGAGTGACGATTTTAAAATAAAATGATGTTCGGATATATATTAATTTTGTGGATTATTTTTATATCAGAAGTGTGCAAATAATTATAAAACATAATATTAATTTTAATATATGTAAAATTACTAAAATACCCCTAACAAATTTATAAAATTAGTGGGGGCCCACGGCCCCCCTGGTCATTGCCTAGGTCCGTTACTGATTATTTGTACCATATATTTTATTTAATCATTTGACTTAATTTTTGTTTTTGTATTCGAGAAATTACTCTGTCTATATTTTTATAAAGTCTGGTTTACTTTTCTCTTTACAATATTGTTTTTCTCCTAATGTTGAGAGCCTTTGGTTTTCTTTTCTTTGGTTGAGAGTTTCATAATTTTATCACATTTGATTGATATTCTTTGATTTTTCCCCGAGTTAGCTATTGGTTTGTTCTTATTTTGTATTGCGAAATCGGTTGAAGATACGTTGAAAACGGGTTTACACAAGTTATTCAATTAAAATTGTACCCCCAAAACTTTAAAATTCTAATTAAATACATGTGAAAAATTAAAATTACTAGTTTAGAGTTACTCTAGTAATTACTTGCACAATTTTTTATTCGAACGTCTAAGAACATTCTTAATATAAAAATAACCAATTTATTAATACTATCATAATATCATTTTATTTTAAAAATTACCACTTATTTACCGTAAAAAATAAAAATAAAATTACCACTTATTTTAATTTTAAAATAAAATGAATATACTTGATTTTATAGAAATTAATTAGGTGGCAATAATAAATCGAAGGTTTTAGAAAGATTCGCTATTCGTTCCCTAAAAAATCAGGAAATAAAATCATTTAGAAGAAAAGATTTCTCAACACGCGACAGACTCTCTTCTCTTCCACTCGCAGTCGCCGCCGTTAGTTGGATAAGCCTCCATTGCAGCGCTTTACCGCCGGCATTCTTCGGAAATGGCGCACTCTTGTGTCTCGTCTTCTTCTCTCAGATTCAATTCGACTTCACTTACTCTCTCCTCCACAAACCCTATTTCTTCCTCGTCCTCCTCTAAGAACATTTCTCTCCCCTTCCAACCCCTCCGGTCCAGGTACAGATTGATTAATTGAACAATTTATCAGATTTTCAGCTGGACTCCATTTCTATTTGATTTTTTGCAGGAAGTTGAAGAATTCAGCCATCCGGAGTTCTTCGGTGAAGGCGATGTACACTCCGGACTTCTATGGACCGGAGAAGAGCTCGCGCCCTGGTATTTGGTCGATTAGGTAAGGGTTTTCTATTTTTAGAGGACGAAACTATTTTGTGTGCTATAGAATAGTTCGTATGTCCTAGGTTCTAAATTTAGAGCAATTCTATGCTAGAAGAATTGATTAATATAGTCGATTGAGGTGTTACTTGTATGATAATACAAACCGATAAGGTTGTTAATTATTTGATGATAAAAACATCTAGAGAGAGTGAGTGTATTACTAGTTGGTGATGAAGGAGCTTTTGTTTGATTTTAGGGACGATTTGCAAGTTCCATCGTCACCATACTTTCCGGCATATGCTACACAAGGACAGGGTCCACCTCCGATGGTCCAAGAGCGCTTTACGGGTGTTATCAGCCAACTTTTTCAATATGTGAGACGTGTTTTCTTAAATCAAATTGAAGTTCCTGTTTACTAGTAAATCTGCTTCAGTTGTAAATTTGTAAATCCAATTTATCTTTTAGAGGATAATTAGATGTGGTGGAGCAGTTGATGACGACATGGCAAACATCATTGTTGCTCAGTTGCTGTATCTAGATGCTGTTGATCCTACCAAGGTATTTTTTTCCCCCTTATACTCTCCTATTTCTCAACTTATCATTTGTAAGTTTAGCTAATCCATGGGGCCATCTTTGAGTTATATTTTCCTTTCATACTGCTTGTGAATATGCATAATTTAAGATACACCTCTTCATGCCCAAAATACTTAGTCTTGTACTTGAAGTTTGTCTTGTGCAAGCATTGAATATTGAGCTGATTCTTCGATCTGCTGGTTGCTGGTTCCATTATTTGTTTCCCAAATATGATATATTTGGAAAATAAAGAATAAACAACAAGACACTGTTGTGATAATGATTGTTTAGTTACATTGAGGGTGTGTTTTGAAATACAACTAACTGCTTCTTGAATTACTTTTTTTTAAAAAGCTGTGAGAGGGAGCTTTGAAAATAAGTGATTCTAGAAGCAGTTACTTGTGTTTTAAAACACACCCTGAAATGGCTTCATAGCCAAGTGTTGATAAAATGGGTGTCATACTGTCATGTGGAGTATCTTTTAGTTTCCCTGTCTCTTGATTGATTTTTCTTAGTTGTGGTAAATAGGTTTTAGTTCTATTCACATGCACTCAAGCAATTTTTCTCACCCAATACTGTTTTTATTGGATTTACTTTTCCCCGTTGAATTTAGCTCAAGTGTTACTTTCAACTTGTCCTCTATTAACAGGATATAGTCATGTATGTGAACTCTCCAGGTGGATCGGTTACAGCTGGTAATATATCTTGTTTAATATTTTCATTATTTATGGTGACGGAGTTTCCACATCTTATTGTTTTCTTTTCAATTTTTTAGGAATGGCTATATTTGATACCATGAGGCATATAAGGCCTGATGTTTCAACTGTATGCGTTGGGCTAGCAGCTAGGTGAGGACTCATTGGCTCTAACTGTGGATAATATGCTCTAGACTCTTAGATATGTCAGTATTTCAAACAGAATTTGACTTACTTTTTTCTTTATAACAATTTGAATAAGTCAATAAACAACAAATAAACAAGCTTTGATACTCCAGTTTCTAACATACTCCGTATCACTTAGTAAATAGATATGATATCCTTATGAACTGAGATTCTATTAGAATACAAAGCACATTGCTCTTTTTTACCCGCCGTTTGTTATCAGGATTTTTGGCTAAAATTTTCCTTTAATGAAACACAAAATCCCTTGTATTTTAGCTTTCTGCTCTCATAAATCGTCATGGCTACTGGGCTCTTGCAATTCCCTATTATGACCATTAAATGATATAGAGCTATTTCATCAATGAAGTTGATTATATTCTTATTCTTGTGCAGTATGGGTTCTTTTCTCCTAAGTGCTGGTACCAAAGGTACATGATTGTGTTTCTTTTAGTTTGTTTGAAGATCCTATAACGGTTTTGCTTGCTTTCTCAAATGGTTTTAAATTCTTATCTTTGTTGATTGTCAATGAAGGAAAAAGATATAGCCTTCCTAACTCAAGGATAATGATTCATCAGCCTCTTGGTGGAGCACAAGGTGGCCAGACCGATATTGATATTCAGGTACTGCTATCTTTTTAAGCAGCAATATGTGTCTGTTTTCTTTTTCTTGCAAAAGAAAATATTTTTTGTCCTGATGAAAATAGTACAGTGCCTTCTGTTGTTGTTTTTGAACTGATGAATAATTTTGAGCTTATAATAATGATGCAATCGCAATTGCAAATTAGCCAAACTTGTCCAATCCATGCAATCTGTTGTTCATACTTTTTTGTTTCTTGATGTGCTTCAGGATTGAGATTAACTTTGTTTGATTTCTTAATGACTAATTAGACAAAGCTTCATGTAGTCCGAAAGCAACTTCAGTATGTACTCTTTAGTCCTCAGCTATATCATTGATATTGGAGTTTTGGATACCAATAGCAATAATAAACTGTGGTTTTTTATCCTGCCAGACTTGAGCGGAGCCTTCGGTGGCTTGATCAGTTATCACAATTGTTCAGGCTTTTAGTTTGATGATTTTTGTTTTATATTTTGTTTAAAATTATGGGGTTAGGTATGACATGTGCAAGGAGTGAATGAAATGGGTGGAATATGCATGTGTTATTGGACAGGTAAAAGCATATTAATTCTGTTAGGCAAACAATATCTTTGTTTGAGCTCTAAAAGTAAATCAAGATGTAAAATGATACTCCGTACTTTTGTTACGCCATGTGGTAGTGCTATGCCTGAATAAGATCTTTTTCCTTATACAGACCCACTTAGATCCCTGATAATTCAACATTTAGGTTATAACTTAAATAAAAGGCTCAATTAGCAATTAGGAATGTTATGAGTTATTCTGCACTTTCGGAGGTCTTGATCATTACTTGATCGCTTTGATTGGACGAAAGTGGTTCTGTATCTTGGTGTCTATATTCTGACAATTTGGTAGATATATGACATGACAACATGAATCAGGCTCATAGAAACTCTGTGTCTTCATTTAAGAGATATTCTTGATTACAGGCAAATGAAATGTTGCATCACAAAGCAAACTTGAATGGTTACCTGGCGTACCACACTGGTCAAAGCCTAGAGAAGATCAACGCAGACACCGATCGTGATTTTTTCATGAGTGCTAAAGAAGCCAAAGCGTATGGGCTTATAGATGGGGTTATCATGAATCCACTGAAAGCCCTCCAGCCCCTTGCAGCTGCAGAACAATAAGTTCAATGTTAGTCCTACTTCTGTTATAAGCTAAAGTACGGAATATGCTGATGTTATCCATAAAGCTAGAAGAAAGATTTAGAATCTCCGGAGCATCATCTATGTACTGCATCTTGTCATATTATTTAGTGATTTTTGATGAACTTATGCAAGCTTTTTTTGAGGTCCGTCTCGTTTATACTGGTGGCTGTTTTCATTCACATCAACACATTTAATTTCTATTTTTCGAGATTCCTGAAAAATGAACAAGTGTAATTGGGACCAAATTAAGCTTGATATCATCATTTTGAGCGTTGATGCTAAATTTGTGCGCTTGGATTCTTGTATCGTGGCTGCTGTTATGCATGTTATTCTTTGATATATTCTCTCATTTGGCTAATTCAAATGTTTATCAATTTGAAAAATTCAGAAAATCCTCCAACCATGCATATATTTTTTAAATAAACAAAGCTTGCTGTGGAAAAGCTTAACCGAATGTAGGCGAATCTTAGTTGTGCTAATAATAACAAAAAAAAAAAAAAAAAAACCTACATAATTAAAAAATTTGCATAAATCAAAGATCCGTGGTAAAAATGAAAAAGTACCGTTTTGTAATGTAGCGGAATTTAACCGGAAAGTGCTGATGAGCAGGTGGTGTATTTTGCTGAAAAGATTGTTTCTACTTTCTAATTCTAAAAGTGTACTCATTTGGTAAAAAAAAAAAAAGTGAAATTCAGTGCTTTATCTAGATATAGTAACACAAATTGAAGATACCTAGCTTATGAAGAGGAAGAACAGAAACAACTGACGTAGGTTGAGAATTGACTTTTCATATTACTTGTTTCCACTCTTTCTTTCTTTATTTGTGTGTTCTAAAATTGTTTATACTTCTTAAAAAATAATTTTTTTTCCATAAATTTTACACTCACAATATTCATATATTTGCACTAAATATCACTACTTTTATACTCAATTTAATAATTTATTATTTTACTTTACCTTACAAAATTATTACTCGACACTTTGTGTCCACTTTGTTGAAAACATTTATGGATTAATCATTGAAAATTCTCGACATGGACCAACTTCCGTGTACCAGACTACTACTACCAGCCGCGGGTAAGAAATTTATCAGTTGACTTTCTGTCAATATTACCCCGTAAACATTTCTTCCTAAAGAATACTTCAAACTCAGACTAATCGCCCTACCCCACCAACCCAAGCACATTTAACAGATAATTATGGACTATATATATATATATACTGTATACCTAATGAGGATGAACTTCATATATTGTATTCCTGGTCGATGATTTCTTTATCTTTCTGGTAAGAAATAATATTAAAAATAGCACGTTATTTAGGCACCATTAATGAATTGAAAGGCTTGAAGCATACATGCGACCCTGTCCTTGCTAACTCCCAGCAAACCAAGTCCATCGTGCCCACCACTTTTTATTCCTTTCTCCATCTCCTAATCATTGCATTGCATGCATATATAATTATATACATATATATATATCCAATTCCACGCTCATCTTCTTCAAATCCATCAAACGCCTACAATGGAGGTGAACTCATCAGAAACTCACCCAACAAATGCCAAGAAAAACAGGGGTGGTTACACCGCCGCCGCCGCCGTGTCGTTCCAAATCGTGACCACCACACTCCTCAGCCTCCTCCTCCCTCTCTCATTCCTCCTCCTCTCCCGCCTCTCCACCGCCCACTACCTCCTCTCCGTCTCCGACAACTTCCCAAAACCGCCCCCTAAATCCCTAATATGGTCCTTACTACTCTACACTACAAAACCCACAATTCTCCACTTAATACTCTCAATCATCAGCGTTTCATCTCTCACCAACGCCCTAACCGCACGAACCCCCACATTTTCACCCCAATTACCCTTCCCACGACGTCGTTTATACGTCGCGTGGATTTTCCTAATCGTGTTACAGCTCTGCGTCGGCGTCGGGATCGAAGGCAGCATCGCGGACGGAATCGAGGGATCTGGATTCGGCGAATCGAACGGTTTTCTGTGTAGATTGATTTTCTTCTTCGGATTGCACGAAACGATGCTGTTTTGGGGGCGGACGGTGGTGAAGGCGGTGGTGGACGACACGATTTTTGGGGGTTTTAGGAAGGAGGGGCGGCTGGAGAAGGTGGCGGTGGGGATGAGCTACGCCGGGCTGTGGTGGTGGCGGCTGAGGGAGGAGGTGGAGGCGCTGGTGATGGTGCCGGAGGTGAAGAGAGAGATGATGATGGGAATTGGAGCGGCGGATTTCGTGGGGTGGTGGCTTTATTATTTGACGGTCACGATTGGGATGGTCAGATTGATCAGAGATTTCGTTTTGACGGTCGGGATTTTGACACGTAGGAGAGACGACGGGGGAAGCCTTACCCGGCCCAATGATGACAAAGTTTGAATTCGGCCCGGTTCAGTTGATATTAATTGATTTTTTTTTCTTCAATTCTTGTGTAATTTATCATTCAAATTTCAAAATACATGAAAATTTTATTATTTAAAAAAAAAAAAAATTGACTTGGAGAGATTAATAAAACAGAATTTCGTCTAGGTGTTATTGTATTCATCGAATAATATTAGTCGATCATGATTAATTATTTTATTAAAAAATACTCATAAACCAGGTGCTATGTGCACGTAGTCATAATGTCCACAATGTGATATTATTTGTAATATATATTTTTTTTAGTTATTTAATGTGGCTTTGCAAAAAATAAAGTGCGGAGTATTTAATAAGCTTATTTAAAAAAAAAAAAAACGTCAAGGGAATGAATTTATGGCAAAGTTATAGGATTTCAAATGACAATTGAAGGATATGTCAATATGTACGATTATAATGAAATATTACGGTTAAATTAGTTTCAACGAGTTCTTTGAGTATGAGAAAATCAAATTGAACTTTGAAAATAAAGAGCTATTTTTAGGGCTGGTATCGGATCGAGCGTGTGTCCCATTCCATTATACTTGAATCAACCCTCATTGGTAGGGCTAGCGTAACTTTATCTTTTTATTTCTTTAGCGAGTATATCAATCTCTTTGAATCAAGTTGACCATCGTTCTAACTACTAGATGGGCTCACAACAAAAAGAATATCTCGTTTTCTTTAGTTTAAGATAATCTAAGGATGTCTTAGATCTCTATCATGAAGATATTCAAGTAGTAATTTTTCGAACTTAAGAGAATATAATAATGTAAAGCGTTTTTATCAAAAAGATATTCAAGTACAACAACATTAATGAGGGAAATACAATCTCATTATTGAGAGGCAGGTCTACGACCTCTAGTAGCTAAGGCAAATCAGCCACTAATGGGAACCCCGAGTCAAGCTTGGGCCTAAGTTAGTAGGGCCGGCCTACTTAGGAGTCCTAATCCTACAAAGATTAATGGAGGATTGAGATTGAAACTTTAAAATGGACGGTCAAGTTCGGTGACTATATATTCGATTTTAATTTTATAAATAGAAATTTTAATGTTATTGTAAGAGGTTGAAACACCATTTACTACTATCAAAATATACAAATGTAAGAGCTCTTAAGTTCTTGTTCACCAACTTTTTGTTCATGAACATTTATCTTCTTAAGACCATGCTTGGAAGCCTCATTTGGATGGAAATGTTTGGATGACACATTCCAATACTAATTTAAATAGAAATTCATCCAATATAATATAAGAAATGAAACTATTACACAATTGTAGAATTGCAAAACTATAAGCTGAATCCAGAAATGATCACTTGGAACATTTAATTAAGTTTTTTTTTTTAATCTTAAGATAACATTTTAGTGTATTTCTACATGTTTGCTGGCAATTGGTATTATGCCATAGCTACAAAAACAAAATACTTTGTCCAAGTACAAACAATATCCAATATTCTCAAGCGTTACTTTCGAGAAGTACACTTGCACTTCAAAGTACAACCATTCTCAAGCGTTAGTTTCAAGTTTAAAACTTTGTCTTTTCAATAGCTAGGTGCCTCATTTGTGCAATATTCCGTTCAGCTTATTGTTAAAGACGAAAGCAGTACGAGAAAGTCACCATCCCCAAACTTTAATTAAAGAAAGAAGAAATTTGCAGGCTCTACATGGATATTTTCCATAACCTATTCTGAGATATACATTGAAGGTTGCAAAAGTCGAAAATCGATAGTCAGACGGATTGACACAGCCTAGCGTTTAGGTGTTGCCAAGTCGGCCACCTAGATTTTTTTTTAAAAATATTTTATCTATATAATTTTCAAGCAATAAATATAAAATCTTAATTTAACAAAAATAGAAAATTGCAAATAGGTCCCTAGAAAAATTAAAAATTGCAAAAATAATATCGAAAAAAATAAAAAAATGTCGTTTTTCACCCCTTAAATCATTACAATGTTATAAAAGGTTACACATCATGACAAAGTCACGTGCTTTGCTCAGAGCGTTGATTCCACTTGAAAAATTGTGCTCGATTGCTCGAATCAAACTTCGACAATGAGAAGTCCAAATAAAAAAAAGAAGTTCGATTGAAAATTGTTAGGTGGACGGTAGACCAGGGACTAGCGCCTAGACACCGACTTTTGCAACAAAGATACATTCAGTCCATGTCAATATATATTTAAGATCCATTTTGGTAGGTTAAATTAGTCTAAAATAGATGTATAATTAGATGTAAGACTAAAAAATACACTCAATTGCGTGTATATTAAATAATCAAAAGATACAAAATTTACAATTTTACGTGAGACATTTGAGATATTCAGACTTGATCATAGATATGTCAACATATGTACCGAGATATTAATAAAACCAGAGACTTGATTTGGACTCACTTCTTCGTAAACTTCTCTTTGTTCCTTACTAATACGTACCTGTCAACTAATTAATTGATTTTTTAACCTAATCCGGCTTACGCCTACACAAAAATTTAATTATTAAATGAGAATACCTTATTCTCTTCCCAACTTTACATGAAAATCTCTCCTCTTTACTGATTTTTGTTTTCTCAACAGATGGAGCATTTGGGAAACATGTTCTTCCCCTCATTTCAATTCAACAACAACAACAATTACGATATGAAACAAGATTCATGGCCCATAAATTTACAGGATCAAGATTATATTTCAAGTACTAATCATGAGTGGACTCATGAAAACCAAACAGGATTATCAATCTCAGACATGCTGATGATTGCTGGTGAAAGGTTCATCCGATTCTCAACCAACACCATTGATGGCGTTTCCAACTTCTTCCACCCCTACACTAGTTCACTTTCTCACTTTTCTAACCAAGATTCAGCAGACATCGAGCTCCTACACACCATCTTGTCCGCTGCAGACCATGTCAGCAACCAACAATTCCATCAAGCAACTAAGCTCATCTCCCGTTGCCTCCCCAACACTTCGATCTCCGGCTCACCCGTCCAACGCCTTTCCTTTTACTTCGCCGAAGCCCTCCTAGAAAAGATGGATAAACGGGGCAGAACGCAATCGAGAAACGTGGGGGCATTAGGTACTGAAAGAATTCCATCTCGTCTAAAAGTCGTCAGACTACTCTTGTGTACCAGTTACATACATGTAACTTGTTTATATTTAATATTTAAACTAATACTATACTGTCTTTAAACTAATACTATACTGTATTTGAACTAATATTATACAATATTTATCATAATTCACGAGTAACATTCATCCATTTAGAAAATTGTATTAAATATGAACAAGTTACATGTATGTAACTGGAACACGCAAGTATTTGCCTTTATATTAAGTCTTGTGTGACAGGTACAAACCTCACATTCTTGGCAACTCATCAAGAACTCCCATTTGCACATGTGGTTCAATTAGCAGGAGTGCAAGCCATAATTGAAAAGGCCAAAAAAGATGGGAAAATCCATGTGATTGATTTGCAAATAAGGAGTGGGATTCATTGCATAGCTTTGATGCAGGGGCTTGTGGAGCTTTCAATCAAGCGTCTGAAAATAACTGCAATTGGTACAACTGATCAACTTTACATAGAGGAAACAGGGAAGAGATTACAGAGCTTTGCAGAGTCTTTATCTCTGCCCTTTTCGTTTAAGGCTGTTTATGTGACAGAAATGAAGGAGTTCAGACAAGATTTATTAAAAATCGAGGCGGATGAGACAGTTGCTGTTTACTCGTTCGTAATGCTAAGGTCGATGATCTCGAGGCCTGAGTCTTTAGAAAATGTAATGAGGGTGATTTCAGGAGTGAGGCCGGCGGTAATGGTGGTGGTTGAGGTCGAGGCGAATCACAACTCGCCTTCGTTTATAGACAGGTTCATGGAGTCGTTGTTGTTCTGCAGCGCGTATTTTGACTGCTTGGAAGAGTGCATGCAGAGGGACAGCCCGTACAGGACGATAGTGGAAGGGACGTACTTGGGAGAGGGCATAATGAACACGGTTGCAGCTGATGGGAAGGAAAGGGTGGCGAGGAATGTGAAGCTTGTTGTGTGGAGGGAGTTTTTTCGGAGGTTTGGGATGGTCGAAATGGAACTCAGTGAGTCGTCTAAGTATCAAGCGAGTTTGGTTGTGAATCGGTTTGGGAAGAAGGGGAAGTCGTGCGATCTCGAATGGGATGGCAAGGACCTCATTGTTGGATGGAAAGGCACACCACTTCAATCTCTTACTGCTTGGAAATTCTCATGGGGGTCCTGTGAATAAGTTTCATACGGTGAAACTAGATTCAAAGTGTGTTCGTTGTTAGTGAATTGGATAAATGTTATGGTATTAGTCGCAAGTGTTTGTGATATTGCTATATTCAAATATATGTAAAATATGATTCAAAACCTAAATTTCTTCGAAATCATTCAAAAAATATGAATCAAAATTTGTGACATGGTCACCACGAATTATGCTATTGCATTAGTTATGAAGTGAGAATATGTAGAATAAGATTCAAAACCAAAAATTCTCATTTCATATTATATTTTAACCAGACAACTATGCATTAGTTATTCAGTGACATGTTAAAAAAGACAACTCTTCAATAAACTAGAAAGACTGTTTCAACTCTTTTCCTGCCCTTTGGGTTGGTGAACACTTTCGAGACATTCTTTGGCTCTGTGAACCTTCGATTGGAGATAAAAACTCCCGCTCTTAGCGTTCCTTTCAAACAACGTATCGTACTTCTGAGAAAAGTAAAGGAAATTAAAAAATATCAAGTCACGTAATATCTTTCGGAATAGGGGAACTGTGAATCAACTTTCTTGACAAACAAACCTTAAGAACCTCTTCCCATGCTGTATTCTCAGAAACGCCTAGGATTTGCCTTGCCTCTGCTTCGCTCATCATTTTATAGCCTTGTTTGATGTTTTGTACTGCTTCTTGAGCAACACCATTCTTTGAGGCATCTGCAACACATTTTGAAATAACAAGTTACTTTCTAAGAGTAAAGGTTAAGTATAATGCATCATCTCTAACCCACAAGAGAACAACAACTCTGTTAAAGCTTAATCAAGAGTCGCACAATCTGACAATTAGAACAGGACCCAGATATTTCACAAGCTGGTATGCTAAATTTGAGGAAAGCGGAAAGCCATAATTGAATCACAATCCAAAGGAAAACTTACTTGCAATTGCTTGACGATATGCTTGAGCGAATGCTCTTACCATTACCCCGGAGCCCATAATGAGCAAGTTAGCAAGAATCCTTGCAGCCTGCAACAGAAAGACGCAACAAGCACAAAGTTAATATATCAAATAATTTTCAAAATAGGAGAGTATTCATAGTACAAGAGTTTCGACTATAATATTGTTCAATACATATATCTTGTCGGATTTTAGTATCAAGAACCTCCAAGGTAAATCATAACAACTCAAAACTAAAGAGGCTTAGAAACTAAATGCAGGTCAATGAGCAATAATTACCATATAATAGAATTATAGAAGTGCAAGACAATATATCAGAAACACTGTCAAACATTTGTAATTAATCAGTCAAAAGATTTAGCCCACAGTTAAGCACGTGGTGGGAGAAAGAACAAACAATAAGGATTGTGCAATAAACACAGAAAACTTAGAACCAACAATCATAATCAGACACATAACAGAATATTGCTTATACGCTACCAGGTATGGAGTTACATTCTAATTTTATCTAATGTGCAATTGCAACTTGAATTGGTAATATGTTTCATGAAGTGTGTGATGCTAAGGTTGGTCCTAAACAATATGAGACATGGATTGATAGAGAAAATGTGATATATGTTAAATAAAGCATCAAGGTAGTCTGAAGACACATGCATCTCTTGCATATTTCAGCATAAAAAACTATCACATGCTCAGTGAAGGTGCAATGCATAACAAGCAGTTAAAAAGCAAAACGCTGTTATTATGGTAGTAGATGAATTATATTACTAAAAAGAACCCACAAAGGGGTGCATGACCCAACCACTTGAAATATCACGCCAACTCTCGAAAAAGGAAATCCACACGATTAGCCAAAATCACCAGGCACTCTATTTGCTCTTAAATTCTTAATCAGATTAGATAAATATACAAGGTTTCATACGGAACATCTCTTAACTTCATGTCAGAAGAATTCTTCTCGCCAAATATTACTAAAGATAAATAAGAGTTTATAGCATTCCGAGACAATTGGCCAAAAAATTACACATAAATCCAATCACAGGTTGGTTGAGATAAAATAAATCACTGATTGGAGCAGGAACATACCATGTGTAACGAGGTAAATCACCCGATAGTATTTGAACTCCAAATAAAACCTACAACAAAATAAGAAGCAACGAGTAAGATTCATACAACATCACCATCTCCTGCCAACTTCAATTGGACATAATTGACTCAACACATACTCCCCCTCATCCAACTAAAACATGTACTCCGTATTAATTTTCAAATGACCTCAAAACTCAACTAAGTACATAGGTTATTAGCCTCGACGCATTAATTTATGAATCTTAATTTATTTAAAAGGCAATTTTTAGCTCGAAATTAGTGACGGAATTCGAAAATTACAGGCCAGCCTTCAAAATAATTCTAAAATGTCAAACAAAAGCTCCCAAAATAACTAACAATAATAATAACTATGTAGAAAAAAGAAACATTACCGAGTCAAGAATCTGTACCGAATACCAAACGAAAATAAGGTTTTCATTTCTTGTTTCATAAATTTGACTACTTTTGAAAAGAGGAGGTGAGAAAGAGAGATTTTTCTTCAATTAGATAACGGGCAGAAGCTGATATATATTTCACAAATTAGCACAAATAATAAAAAAACAAGAACCAAGAAATGAAATAAATAAATTCAATCCCGTTATGTTGCCAAACTCAGATAATATCCAAATCTAAAATTTCATACCTTGAATTTTAGGACTACGAGGAATCAACCTACAACGAGGGCGGCGAGAAAACAGCTGGCTGTGTGGGGGGCTGCGCGATGTTGTGTAAGAGAGTTTCTTGGGGAAGAGTTTTCTTTCTACTTTAACAATGGTGGAATTTCAGAATGAGTTGAGAAATTCGTTGGGTTGAGGAAATAGGGGCTTTTGGACTAGTATTGGCCTGGGAATTAAATATAGTGGGCTTGGGGTACGGTTATTTGCACCTCTATCTTTGATAATGCACTTTCCTCATGTTTTTATTTTATTTTTAAATGTCTAAAATACCATATAGTAGAAATAGTCTCATATCAGATACACCCCTTATCTCATATTTTTGTCCCAAGCCCCACCCTCCACCTGATACCACCGCCCCCGCTCCACCTCGACGTCGTCTTACCGCTTGCCCCACCCCACCGTAGTCATTCTCGTTGTTTATTAATTGTTTTTAGTTTTATTGTAGATTTATTAGTGTACACTATCCTTTCATACCCCACTTATGATGACACACTCTTTTTTTCATTTTTGATCAATCAATGTTTAAAAAGCATTGAATTTTCGACCAAGTTTTGTCCAAAGAATATTGAAGCTTTTGATAATTTTTTGCCAATGTTGCATTTTTTTGTGGGAGAATTAGGAATAACTGCAATTTGCCTTCAATCTTAGGAATAACAACAAATCTAATTGTCACGATGTAAATTGTGTACATAAATTGACCATTATACCCCTAAATTGAAAAGCCTAAATAAAGTAATCCATTTTTTTGGCTGAAAAGTCTCTCCTCTGTCAAATCAAATCAGCCCTCCACTTCTATTTTATTTACACGTTTGTTTGTTTTTTTTTTTTTTTCAATTATAGTAATAATGGAATTGAGAAATTAGTTTTTTTTTTCTTTCTTGTTTTATTCTTTTTATATTATATATAGTTTTATGTTTTATTCAAAAAAACATTAACTAACTAATATAAATATTAATATTTTTTATTGTTGTGTGGACTTATATTATTATTAATTATCGTTTTAATTCATAATATTAATTATTAACCTTTAATATGTTTAATTATTTATTTTATAATTTAATTATTTATTTAGTAATATTTGTATATCACTGACATAATATTTATATAATATTATATTTTATATTAAGATTTGTATTCACATTTGATAAATTAATATTCTATATAATATTACATTATACTGTGTGTATATTTGTATACTAGCAACAAATAATGCATACACACATTGCATACTAGCAATAAACAATGCATATAGAGAGTGAAAAAATTGAACCTTTTAAATTCTCACTTTATTTCCGAAAAATGCAAATTTCGACTTTGATTTATCGAAAAAGAATCCAAATTTCGACATTCGATTGTTGAAAAATAATTCAATTTTCGAGAAGGGTTTGTCGAAAAATTGTTTATTTAAATTAAATTTGAAAATCATCATTGTATTATTTTTTCTAGTTTTATAAATATTATTTTTGAATAATAAGTGGTAATTTTCGTAGTTTTTTTCTGAATTTTTTATATCTAATTTGGTCATGGAGGGTGTCGTCGTTAAGGTGGAGATAGGGGCGATAACGGTGTCAGGGCGTGACTAGGGACATAAAAAAAATAAGGATGTGAGTGCATCTACCAAAAGGGTTAATGAGATAGGAAGTGTATCTATTAAGGACATTTTAGACATTTTATAATTATTTTGAAATAAAAAACATGACATGAGGGGAGTGTATCTATCAAAATGGAGGTACAAGTAACTGTACCCGCCTGCAAATTATGAATATGGGCTGTGGTTTAGGCCAGATGGGCTGGGGTACTCGAGCCCAGAGCCTATCACCAACAAATTCTGGCCCAAATGAACCAACCGTAAGGCGAAGAAAGAAAGAAAAAGGAGCTGCCCCCAACCCATTTTCAAATCCCAAATCCACCCACAAGTGCTGCGGCGGCCACCGTCTGTCAGAATCTTCATCGCCGTCCTCCTCCCGCCACTCTCTTCCTCTTCCGGAGTCTCTCTCGTAACTCGGTACTCATATCTAGCTTCTTCACTTCTTGTTTATGATTTATCATCATATACACACTGTATTTTATGAATGCAACTCAATTCCACCATTTGCCACTTTACAATAAACATTATCTATGAATTGTATATATTTTTTTATTTATGATTGTAGCAGGTGGTTCATCCATTTCGTTTCTTTTTTCTTTTACCTGGATAACTTAGCTGGCTGTGATCAGTTAATATGACAATTTTTAGGGATTAGTATGTGTTGTGGCTTGCTTCAGAAACTCTTCTTGTACTCTGTATTCTGCCGTTAAATGATAATTTATTTTTTAATTGGGCTAATTAAACTGGAGTAGAATAAATTGGACTAATTAAATTGAGTAGGATCGGTTCTACATTAAATTCACAGTTTGATTTTTACACAGGAGTACTTAAATTTTTCTACTTCTAAATAAATTTCTGTGACAGTACTGCGACAAGATGAGTTTTTATTAATTCAAGAGTAGGTTAAAACTGGATGAAATTCATGCTTGTGAAAGACCGCAGATGGTTGCTTCTAATATTCTCTTGCACAGATATGTATGTGGTATGCATTTTTAGTATACGATATGCTTCGATATTTTTGGTATACTGTATCGAACCACCCTTACAAGCATCCATGCTTTCAAAGAGTTTAGTTATATCAATGAATAAAAGTAAAACTATATCATGAGAAAGAAAAGTAATTAAAGGGTATATACTACATGATATAAGGACTGAATTAGAATACTCTCTCGAACTTCAGGGACCGCAAATGAAATTTACCCTAAAAGTAGCTATTTCTTCACAAACACACTAAAAGGGAGAATAAATTCTGACTTCAGGGCTTTTGTAGAAAAAAACCTTGGTTAGGAATGGACGCCGCACAAGAAGCTCAGAAGAGGGAGGCATTCCGCCAATCTGTCGTTAACACTCTTGAACGCCGTTTGTTTTTCATCCCATCGTTCAAGATCTACCGAGGAGTTGCCGGACTTTACGATTATGGGCCCCCTGGTTGCGCCGTCAAGGCCAACGTCCTCGCTTTCTGGCGCCAGGTTGGTACATTTTTTACATATGGTAAAATTATTAATTTCTAATTTTGGTTGCTTTTGTCTCTGAGAATAGATGTAAGTATTGTTATTTTTGTTAGATGTTATTGTTTGGTGTGTGTGCGTATTAGAATGTTAGGGGTAATAATACTATTCTGCCACAATTTACCTATTTTATACTTTGTTTACCTGGAAGTGAAGTGTAGAGTTTCATTACTTATTACTCCGTAGTACTTGTAAAATCTATCGTGATAATTTCACTAAATGCTGTGCAGTGTGCATATTTTGATTGTTCAGTGATTGTATAAATACTGGTGGTTTTCTACTATATTATACCGACCTTTATACCACCATGCATTAGATTTCTTATTGGGATTCTTGCTGATAGACTTTAATCTTCTACAATATGTACGCTGACTTAGTGGAATGTTTTCTTCTTGTAAATGAATTGTGCTGTATTATTTATTAGTGCATGCCTTTTCTGATTATTTAATTAATTGCTCCTGTGCCTAAACTGGATTCTGCTATAAAAATTTGTTTTGCTGTCTCAGCATTTTGTCCTTGAAGAGAGCATGCTGGAAGTTGATTGCCCGTGTGTTACTCCAGAAGTTGTGCTGAAGGCATCGGGTCATGTTGATAAGTTCACTGATCTTATGGTTAAAGATGAAAAGACTGGAACCTGTTACCGAGCCGATCATTTGCTCAAGGATTATTGCAAAGAGAAGCTTGAGAAAGACCCCAAACTCACTGCAGAGAAGACAGCCGAATTAAAGCACGTGCTTGCCGTTCTGGATGACCTCTCTTCTGAAGAACTTGGTGCGAAGATCAAAGAATATGGCATCACTGCTCCAGATACAAAAAACAATCTATCTGATCCCTATCCTTTCAATCTAATGTTTCAGACATCAATTGGACCATCTGGGTTGAGCCCTGGGTAAGAATGCTTTTTCGCAGTTCAAGTTTGTGTGTGTGTACGAAAATTTACATTTTCCACTGGATTAGTGGTCTCTCCTTGTGGTTCTTTTTACTTCAGACTATTTTGTAACCTATAATTTGATGCAGATACATGCGTCCTGAAACTGCTCAAGGTATTTTTGTCAACTTTAAGGACTTATACTACTACAACGGCAACAAACTTCCTTTTGCAGCTGCACAAATTGGCCAAGCTTTCCGAAATGAGGTTTTATGTACTATCATAATGATTGTTTTACTGTGTGTGCACATTAGTCTGATTCACATGATGTAGTAAACTGGATGTAAAGTGATCATATGGCTTGCTATCTGATGAGGAAGATTTATGGTTGAATGGAGTATTGTGTAACTAGTTAGTTTAGGAGAACGTAGGCATTTCAAATGATAGCGGTTAATATTTAATCTTGGCCTTATGAAGCCGATGCTTTGATACTCATATGAGGAGTTGCAGATTTGTGTAGTTTTAATGAGTCTGGAGTCAGCATTAAAGTGAAAGTTAGGGTTTTGACAGGTCACCTGAAAGAAGGCAGAACAGTGAAAGATTGAATTTTTTTCGAGGCTTGTGCCCTGAGGATTTTTTACTTAGTCAAGAGTTATATTGGAGCAGAATTATGTTTTTCATTTACAGAATGCTTATTTTCTTTAATGTCATTGACATGATAGTAAATATTGTCAGCAAAATCATGAGGTTGTTTATGAGCTGCATATCACAATGCGACAATGGTGCTTAACATTTATTAATTTTGCAGATCTCTCCACGGCAAGGTCTCTTGAGGGTCCGTGAATTCACATTGGCTGAGATTGAACACTTTGTGGATCCTGAGAACAAGTCCCACCCTAAATTTTCTGAAGTTTCAAAGTTGGAATTTTTAATGTTCCCAAGAGATGACCAGGTGTCTGGACGACAAGCAAGGAAAATGCCAATTGGAGAAGCAGTTTCTCAGGTTAGTCTATTTGTTGAGCTTCTCACTATGTCCTGTCTTATTTTTAATTCTCTTTGTTAACACCAACTACTTATCGTGTATGGCTCAGGGCATTGTCAATAATGAAACACTCGGATATTTCATAGGGAGGGTTTACTTGTTTTTAACCCTTCTTGGAATTGATAAAGACCGCTTAAGGTTTCGCCAACATCTGGCAAATGAGATGGCACATTATGCTGCAGACTGTTGGGATGCTGAAATTGAAAGCTCTTATGGATGGATTGAGTGTGTTGGTATTGCAGATAGATCAGCATTTGATTTGCGTGCTCACACGGTAAAAGTCTTTTGAATCTATATCTTCATGTGTTGTGCTTTTCATTGGAGGGATTAAGTTTCACAAATATTTTTGAAGTGTACTTTGTTTCATAATATTTATATTAAGTGATTTCTTTGGGTTAAATATTTATGTGTGTGTGTGTTGGTTTTACCATATAACTGGTATTTTTCAGTGGGGTGGTATATTCTATTTTATATACACACATAGTGCTTGACAATGTACACATTTTATTTTTTTGCAGGACAAAAGTGGTGTACCCTTGGTGGCACAAGAGAAATATGCTGAACCTATAGAAGTGGAGGTCTGTCCTCCTTCCCTCCCCCAGTTTATTCTGCATCACTTTTAGCATACTCCGAGTTACTGAAATTGAGACACATGTGTATTTTAAGACATGACATCCATGTGAGGCTCCTACAGATTATTTAAATTTGAGGACCGGTGTCTTTGATAGGCTATTGTTTGTGGTTTCAGTAACTTGGGAGCTGCACCCATAGCGTAGATCAACCTCCTTTCCGTTGCCTCTCTCTCTCTCTTCACTTTGTTAACAATCCTTTTGATGGTTTTGCCTTATGTTTTTTTGACATGTTTTGTTTCTGATGTTTGTTTTTCATCAGAAACTTGTCATAGCACCAGTTAAGAAGGAGTTGGGTCTTGCTTTCAAGGGTAACCAAAAGATGGTGGTTGAAGCATTAGAGGTATGCTGTAATACCTTTCAATTGCCCTGTGTTGAATCCCGCCTGCATTTTTTATTTATTTAAATAATTCTCTTTTCCTCTTGTTCCCCGTTTCTGGGATATGAGTAGAAGAGCCGTGTCTATGTCTTAATAAGAGTCCCATTTGGAGAAGCTGAATCACACCTGTCTATAGCTGGCAATATGGTTACAAATTCATGGCATAGGGCCATAGACTGAAGATTATGGAGCTTAATACGAGCTACTAACTTTGAATCTTGTGCTTAATTGTTACGTCCTTGCATGGATGTTGGCTAGGAATCTTCTGCATTAAGAAATCCATGTAGTCTGTTAAACGGCCTGGCCGTAATGGGCTATGGGTTAAGTGGGCCGTGGGCTAAACAACTTATGACAAACGGGCTGCTAATAGTTGAGGCTTAACCCTAGCGGTCTGCGGGCTGGCCACTAACGGGCTACAAAATTAATTTTTTTTAATTAAAAATCAAATATCTATGATATATAACATGGTGTAATTTAAATCCACCATATAAAATTAAAAGATACATAATACTAATTCATATCAACCAAATTACTGTAAGAAGTCAAACATTATTGAACAGATAACAACTACTCCTAATACTCTAAATTGCTGCTACTCAACATTTTTATTCATATTTGAAGAAAATATTATTTTCCGACTCATTTCATCTTAAAATATGTACAATTATAAAAATAAATTATTAGTAAAATTATCATATAATTATACTAAAATTTAAGATATTAAACGGGCTGACCTTAACCCTATAGGGCTTCGGGCTAAATGGTTGAAGCCAGAATGGCCCGGATTTAAATGGGTCGGAAAAGGCTAGCCCCAACTTTTGTTTTTTTGGTTTAAACGGCCCTATGGGTGTCCCTTTTAACATCTCTAGGTGTATGCAACTTTTGTTTGACAAGTTTTTCTCCTTTGCTTTTTGTAATAGTCTATGGGGGAAAAGGAAGCTATGGAGATGAAAGCGACTTTGGAATCCAAGGGAGAGACACAGTTTCGTGTTTGTACTCTCGACAAGGATGTGACTATAAAGATGAATATGTTGTCAATCTCGAAAGAGAAGAAAAAGGAACACCAAAGGGTTTTCACACCATCAGTGATTGAACCATCTTTCGGTATTGGGAGGATCATATACTGTCTCTATGAACATTCATTTTACACGAGGCCTAGTAAAGATGGGGATGAACAACTGAATGTCTTCCGCTTCCCTCCACTGGTAGCCCCAATCAAATGTACAGTATTTCCTCTGGTTCAGAATCAACAATTCGAGGAAGTTGCCAAAAAAATTGCCAAGTCATTAACTGCTTTTGGGATTACTTACAAGATTGATATAACAGGTATGTGCCTAGGAAAATGGTGACTACATTAAATCAATTTATATGTTTGTGTTGTATTTGGATAATATCATTTTTGGTCCTTAGTGTTTATGGTTTTCAGTTTTGGTCCCCGTACCTCACTTTCACTCTATCAAATTTCAGTCCTGAAAGTACACTTTTACTCCCATATTTGGTCCCACAGTTAGTTGATCGTTCATTGATTGATGAAACCAACTATGTGTCTAAAAAAATGGAGTGAACATGTCTCTACCAGCTATTCATATATGTGGTACTATGCAGGTACTTCCATCGGAAAGAGATATGCAAGGACCGATGAACTGGGAGTTCCTCTTGCCATAACAGTTGATTCAACAACCTCAGTAACAGTTCGGGAAAGAGACAACAAGCAGCAGGTTCGTGTGAATGTGGACGAGGTTGCCTCTTTGGTTAAAGAGGTAACTGATGGTGTGAGTACATGGGCCGATGTGCAGTGGAGATACCCGACTCATTCGTCTTGATTAATGGCACTGCAGTCATTTCCTTTTTATTCGTCTAGTCTAATCGGTGTATTTCTTTAGGGCATTGTATTCTGTCAATTTTGGGAGCAAAAGAGTGTTCACTGGATTCATTTATGTGTTATATTCAGATTTTTTTATGAATATTAATACTCTGACTAAATTTCTTTAGGGCATTGATAAGGCTAGTTTTGCTGTTAAAGACGTTGCTGATACAATTCAATTTAGCCAACCCCATCCGAATGGATCTATGTGATGGAATATTTTTCTTTGGAACAAAGTCTGAATTTTTTTCAACAATAATATATACTCCCTCCGTCAAATTTTATTATTCCCACTTTCCTTTTTTGGTTGTTCAATTTTATTATGCCCATGCCCTTTTTGAAAACAATACTATTCATAATTATCTTCACCCTTGTACTATCACTTATTTACCCACTTTGTCACTTACTTTATTCATAAACAATCACTTTATCTATAAATGGACCCCACAACATCTCATCATACCACCAACTTATCTACTTTATATATAAACTAATCAATATTCATTAAAACCTGTGTCCGGAGAAGTGGGCATAATAAAATTGGATGAAGGGAGTATTAGATATAAATTTGTCATATTTGAATGTCCCATATTTTTTTTTTTTTTTTTTTGATGTAAGGTTTACAAGATCATAAAAATACAAATCACGAGTTTAAGATCTTGATCTTCAAACCAAAGCGGATCACCATCCACTCCACATTAATTTGCACATTCTATAAAAGTAAATATCTTCATAACTTCACCTTAAAAAAATACACATATTTATTCGTATGTCATTAATTTTCACACTCAATCTACTTTTTTATTTACTTTATTTATAAAGTTTACAAAATTACTCGTCAAAACAACGTGCATTAGACAAATTCACAAATAATCTTGTAATTTTATTTGAACTCGTAAAAGGTCTAGTAACTTTTTCATTTTATCAATTTTAGTCATTTCGATCTTAATTTTGATCATTTTAATCTAATTTAGTCATTTCAATCTCAATTTTGATTATTTTGTCTACTTTAGTCCTTTTAGTTACATATTTAGATTGAAAGAATTAAAACTGGACTCAAAGGACCAAAATAATCAAAATTAAGACCGGAAGTTATAGAACTATTTGTGAATTTATCTTGTAAATAACATTGTTCATTTGCTCCTGTCTAGGTGTGTAAATGAGCTGAGTAGTGCTGAACTCGAAATTTAACTCGGTCGAACCTAAAATTTTAAAGACCGAACTCGACTCAATTGCCTATATAACTTTCAAAATTAATTGCAAAACATATTTTTTCTAAATTAAACTCGAGCTCTTCTCGATTACTTGTATATAAATTATACTCCATATTAATGACAAAATAGTAAATATTGTTCAAGCTCGAGTATTTATGAGCGCTAGCTCGAAACTCGACAAACTTAGAGTCGATCTCGATCCTTTTGCAAGTCGAGCCCGAATAGCTTGCGAGTTGGCTCGACTCACTTAGACCCTTAGGCCCGCCGCCCTAGTCATTTACCTCATTTCTGAGTAATGAATTACTGTTACAAATCAGGTTTAATTGAAGATTAGAACAAAAGCCCGTCTAGCTCAGTTGGTAGAGCGCAAGGCTCTTAACCTTGTGGTCGAGGGTTCGAGCCCCTCGGTGGGCGTTCTTTTCTTTTTTGCCATTTTTTACCTTTTTATTTTTGGTAGAACGATAAAAATATTACATGTAAAAAAAAAAACAACTCGAAAATATTAATGGCCTATTTGTCCTTTTAGCTTAGAGTTGAATGTCAAATGTACCTTCCAGATTTTTTTTACTGAAAAGGAGAAACAGCAGTAACGACGTCGAATTGCCATCGACAATTCAATTCGCCCGAGATCAAATATACTCCTCGCGGCATCTTCAGCTCGGCACCGCCGGTGAACATCCAATTCATTCACCTCCTCCGATCAACAAAAACTTGCAAAAAAAAGCAAAGGTAAGAAAATGGAGGTAGAGGAAGGAGTGCCGTTGGATGACAAGGCCAAGAGAATGCGGGATCTGTTGTCCAGTTTCTATTCTCCAGACCATTCTTCTTCTGCATCGCTGCCGCCCAACACTTCATCCAGATTTGCCACACTAGATACTATCAATACGTCCGCTTTCGACGCAGATCAGTACATGAATCTCCTTGTAAGCTTCTTTATTCCGAGTTACTTATCTTAATTGTTATCAATCTACTGTTATTCGCTTTGATTGGCTATAATTATCGTAATTTTTTGCTGAGACTATAAAATGCCTCACGAGTACTGGATGCTTGGACAGTGAGATTTTTTCAATTGTCACCTTATATGTTGTCAAATGATCCTCGTTACCCTAATTGATTGTTTTTGTTGTTGCTGATTTACACACTTCAATTTTGTGCCGGAAGATTTTCCCTGGAACTAAGAAATATTTTAAAATTATACCACATTTTTGGGGATGATAGCGGGCTTAAGTCATTCGCAGTTGACTGCAGAGGCTGATCTATATTTGTTTATGTTTTAGTTTAAATTGATTGGGAATCTGAAAGTAAGGCTGATCACAATGTTGCTAAAACTATAGACTATATCTATCTGGTGGAAAGACAAGCTTGATTGGGTAATCTTGTGTCGACTTGGAATAGTGATACTAGGTTGGAGTTCAACGTGTTGATAAAAATACATTACTGGAAAATGTGCTGTTAAGTTATCACGTTGGATAGATATTTGATAGTTAGACTGTTACTTGAATTATTAGTATTATATGAGGCAACGGGAAGTGTGGACTTAGATATGGAATGACTAAAAAGGTAGTCTGAGGAAATAAGAATCCTGTCTGTGAGGAAAGTTTACACGTAATTGCTTGAAGGCTTTCTTTCCTCAATTGCTGAGCAACAGAAGCTTTTGAGTGCTGGAGCACTTATTTATGTTTGAACTATTACTTTGTTTTCATTGGAACCAATATACATTTGATTGGAAGATCTCATTGTTGAACTTGAGATGTAAATGACGTTGTTTTAGAGGTATGATCCATATTTGTAACAAATTCAATTACCCAATCCTCCAGGAATGTGCAGTCTATTTTCTTCTTTGGTCACTTGGGGATGATTCGTTTGGAACACTATACAAGGCATTTCCACCATTTTTTTTATGGATAATGCAAATTGCCTGTTCTATTTTGTATATTTGACTCTATCCATTGGTTGTGTGTTTTGTCTTATTCACCGGCTCATTCTTAAGAATTGCTCGTTTGAAAGTGGATTAGGGTGATTCCTATATGCATATGCTTTTCTAAATTTATTAGGTTTCTGATTAATTTTGTAGGTACAAAAGTCAAATCTGGAGGGGCTTCTCCATAAACATGTGGAAATGGCTGCTGAAATTAAAAATCTCGACACAGACCTTCAAATGTTGGTGTACGAAAATTACAACAAATTCATCAGCGCTACCGATACAATAAAGAAGTAATTCCTTTTTTTTTTTGTTTTAAATAGTTATCACTGTTGAATTCTATGTGATATGTGTGGTTTTAGTTGGCCTTAATTGTCTCCTTTTTTTGCATGTCAATTGGGCAAAACCACAACACTTTCTTTGTTTGTATATGAAGTTAAACTTTTACGATTTTCATCTGCATGGTAATCTATTCATATTAACCTGACCATTCCCCTTTTTCTAGGATGAAAAATAACATTGTTGGCATGGAAACAAATATGGAACAGCTTCTGGAAAAGGTGTTTGGTACAGATTCGTTTTCATTACGGTCAAATGATATTTCAGAATTTCAAAGTGAGGGTATATGGGAATACCAGCATCCTCTGAAAAGCGACTCTGTTAATTTTTCCAGATAACATCTGTACAATCCAGGAGTGATGGGGTTAACACTTCTCTTTTTGAAAAGAGAGAACATATAGAGAAGTTGCACCGGACACGCAACCTTCTGCGAAAAGTTCAGGTATTATAGTGATCCTTCAGTAACTTCATGATACATGAAAAAACCATAAATTTTCAGCTGTGAAGTGCCCTGTGTTAGATCTTTATGAAATAGTAGGAGGGCCACCCTTCCAAAAACGAGGTGTTGATAGATGAATTATAACATCAGGCTGCTCTTTTGTCTTGTAGAAGAGTGAAAGATCTTCCAAAAACTGGAGGAATTTAAGAGATGTGTTAATTAACAACTTCAGATTAAATGCGATGAATATGTATATACATATATTGCGATTTCTGTTCTTTCTGTCATATTTCATTTCCTGTATATTTGGTCATATGAACTTTGAGGATGCTATCTTCTGTTGTTAGAGCAGTTTATTTACGACCTACCTACAAGACTTCAGAAGTGTATCAAGTCAGAAGCTTATGCTGAAGCAGTCAAGTTTTACACTGGAGCAACGCCAATTTTCAAGGTTGTTCTCCTCACACATCTGTTGATGCCTTGAGTCTGTTACTCAATCTGCCTTTGCTTTTTATTATAAAATTGGTGATATTGAACTCTATGTTTCATCAGCAACTGCCCTCTCTGCTCTCTCTTGACTTTTACGTCTTACTATTATCAGGCATATGGAGATTCTTCCTTTCTAGACTGCAAACGTGCATCAGAAGAAGCTGTATCCATTATTATAAAAAACCTGCAGGTATGACATTTTTCATTTTCTTGATCATCTTAACCACTTTGTAGTGTCTAAATTTTTAGTCCTTATGGATAGGTGAATACTGCTTTTTCCACTTAATGGAGTCTAAAGCTGTTATGAGTCAGGTGGCTACAACATTGTTGATGGTTATGATCCACCATTAAAGTAGTATGATCATAATATTGCCAGTTACAGACAGCACTTAATACTTATGAATCCCTTTTCTTTCAAAAGAGTTAGGTTTGGGAGATTTCACTGGGTAATTAAATTCATCTTTCAGTTGATAGTAACTAAATGCTAAAAAAAGTAATAAAAAAATGTTGCATCACTACTTCTGTGATGTAGCTAAGAGTTGTAAAGTGCTTCCCATAAACATTTGAATTAATCAGTTGTGCTGGATATTTCAGACTGGATTAGGGTAGAAATTATAGCCAACTCTTTATAATGGGAATAAAATGATGCAATATCATATTTGTTTTGTACTATGAGTTTCCATCTCCCTCTCTTTCTTCTTGTCTCAATATATTTTCCTTTTGTTCCTGTGTATGTTTGTGCACTTCTTTTGCTGTGGGTCAGTGGGTGTCAATGCAACTGAAACCTGCTAAGTGATGGGTATTTAAGTGATGAAAAAGGTTTCGATGCTAATGAAGTTGTAAATTCAACTATTATTTTCAGGGGAAAGTTTTCTCAGATTCCGAGTCAATACAAGCAAAAGCGGAGGCTGTCATGCTTCTTAAGAAGTTGGATTTTCCGGTTAGTGTCTACAGCTATTGTTTCTTGATAACATATTCTAATGCACAATCTATTCTATTGCAATATTCAAGTAAATAAGACTGTATATATTGGTCTTTTTTGGGAGTTTTACTGTTTTAGTGTCTTCTATTTTGCAGTCATGTGAAGTAATAGTTCATTAACATTCTGTGTTAGTTTTATTTTTATTTTTTATAATGTTAACAATCCTTTGTTGATTATTCTTTCCCTTTTGTTGAATAGGTTGAGAATTTGAAGGTTAAATTGTTTGAAAAGTTGGAACAGTTCCTTGTGGACCTGGATCTTGAATCTAAAGAGTCAGCAAATGTGTCAGATAATTCGTCTACTGTCCAGGGATCACTTACAGATTCAACTTCTGCAACTGTGCATGAGGTAACAAGATGAATACACATCTCCCTGTTTGTTTTCATTTTTCACATGTTTAAAAGTTTTAAAAAGTGCATCAATTGGATGGATTATTTGTCAATTGTGTGTGCTCTGTTCCTCTAAGTTTCTTCTCCAGAGGCAGTTGGATTGCTTTCAACTGTGCTTGGAATTTTAGATACGAAATAGTTTTACATAGAGTATTTATATTTATGATATGCTTCAAGTATTACCATTTAGATTACAAAGCCTTGCTTACTTTCAGGCTTCTATTCATGAATTTGCGGAAGCTGTTCGAGCTTATAAAGTTATATTCTTGCATTCGGAACAACAACTATCTAAACTCGGACAAGACCTTGTTAAGAAGTATGTCTGCTTTTGTAATCAGTTTTATTGCAATATATCTTTTGTGTTATAAAGTTTGTGAAGTTCTTATATTGATGACTAAATCGTAGGCACTTTGAAGCCGCTCATCAGAAAATTCATAAGCATGTTCCCTCCGCAGATCTTCTGACAGTGCTTCGTAAGTTACCTCAGCCTATATCATTATTAATTGCGGCGGACATTAAAACTACTACTATAGGTATTTCCTAGGGTAGTAGCTTTTGGTCCTTTTTTTTTTTTGCGTGTGCATATGCATCAAGATTATGCATAATCTGATTGTTGTAGTCCATTTCTATCCACCTTAAATTGCACTAGAAGGGATCAGTGAATTTCTAGCAATGAATAGCACTGGATGCGGCTTGAAGGAATCTACTTAGAATATGTAAAACAAGGTCATGATTTATACACAGAGGATTTTAGACACTTCGGTTATGCTCATGTATGAAGGGTTGATTCATGAATCACGGTGATAGAAAGATAAGGGGATAATCTACATATTAGTTTGGGTTTGGGAAGTTTGAAGCACTGATCAATATGCCTCAGAATCCCTATGAAAATCGAAATGAACTAGACCTGAAGATTCCCTTATTTTTTCTACCATTCTGAGATGTATCTAATATTTCCATTTTTCCCCTTTTATTATAGAAATAATGATGAATAAAGGATGAAAACTTCTTTTTATTTCTGGTTCAATTATTTGATTGATCATTGACAACTATAGGCATGAAACATAAGTTCTATACTATTTGAAGACATTTATGGAACCCTATGGTGGTGTTTGATTAGAGATTGTGGTGGATTGAATTTGGATTGAGATTGAAAAAAGTGGATTGAGGTAATCCATGATTAGTAATTATGTTTAAATTGTGTTTGAAGTAGGGGTGGATGTAGCTTTATGTCAACTCAAAAGTGATGTTGTAATATTTTATTACTGTGTAGAAAAATAATAGGAGAGATAATGAGTGTGTGAAAGTAAAGTAGGAGAGAGAATGAGATTAAAAAAATGGTGATGTGATTGTATAAAAATAGGTGTGTAGATGTATTATAGGGGTGGATTGGTATTTGGATTGAGAGAGATTGGATTGGGAATGGCCAATCCAAATCCGGATTGGCCAATCCCAAACCAAGCACGACCTATATGTTTAAGTTCAGTAATTTATTACCTAAGCAATGGCCAGTGGACTCTGACTCCATGGCATTTGGTTTAATTTCATGCCTTGAACTTGATGTAACTATTCCTTTTATGTATTTCCAGGAGTTATTTGGACTGATGTGCTTCTTATGGATGAAGTGTTACCTGAAGCTTCCCTACCCGATTTTGCTTTGCAGGTGCAATTTCCGTGCTTAAACTACATTATACAAGCCCAAAATACTTCATGCAACTTTTTATCTGCATTTGTGTTGCTAATTCTAATGACTTATAAGCTTACAATTGTATTAATTTTTCAGTATGCTCGTGATGCTGTCAAAGATTATATTGGCAGCAGATTCAGTCGGCTTTTAATGAATATTTCAGGTTCCAAATCCAGTTCAATTTTTGGGATATACTTGAATTTTTGTACCTTTTCATTTTATATTATGACATAAGCCGGAGCTTTGCTTGATAGTCATATTCAATATTGTTCAACATCTGCAAGTTTGAATGGTTAAAAATCATAATCTACTTTGAGTAAATGGCATATGGACTTGTTTATGGCTGCTTAGGACTGCTTCTTTTTATCTGGCAGATTCCCTCAAGAAATTCCAATCTTCACCAAAAGAGGAAATAGATGAAGAATATCCATTACAGGCAGCACTTGGTGCCAGCAAAAAGGCGGTGCTCCAGGGCAGTATGGATGCCTTAATGGTAAATACCAAGTGCTGGACAGAGTATTTCTTACGTAACCGTTGTCTTCTCATTTTCTCTTCATATAGATCTTGATGATCATGCACTTTTTTCTTTTCCCTCTATGTCTTCTCTGGGTAGGGATTATTATTGCCAGTGAATTTATTTTTCCAAAAAAAATCTGCATTTTCATCCCTTTTAAACATCAAAATGGTCTATTTACTCTTGTTAGATTAAACTTCTGAAGTATGCAATATATGTTGCGGTGAAGGAAAAAGGTTGCAGACCAACTCCAAAATTAGATATTTTAACTGGTAGTGTGTTATCTCTTCAGACTCAACCTTAATGCAAACCTCATCATTTTATGATGCTACATTTTGATTCCATCTTTACAAGCAGTCAATTCTCGCCAAATATACTAATTTCAAAAGCTTGGTTTGATGTTTTCGAAATAATGGAATATGATACCACTATATAAACTTGAAGACCTCTTCAATTCAAAATGTCAGCGAGAGTTTGGGTAAAATTCTCCATCATTGAATTCATGTCAGATGCAATGTTCAAGGGTATCTGCAAATAGAGATTGATCTTTTAAATATTAAAATCTCCATTGTGTTATGAAAATATTGAATATGGCAAAGTGGTTTCAGAAAGAACAAGTAGGGATTGATGGAGGAGTTAGCTATTTTGGGATTTATATCACCAAAGGCCCAACATTTGCTCTAGAAGTATTTGTTAACCAGTTATTGTCTCCATACTGATTATATTGATCTATTTTCTAGACCATAATACTTAAAAAAAGAATGTCACCTAAAGCTAGCAATTTCGTACCAATACGTGCTGCTTCATGTTTAATTATATCCTTGTGGTTTGTAGGACTTCCGACAGCTTCTTGATGAAAACCCAGAATTACTACTCAAGTTGAGAGACTCAACAATAGACTGGGTCCGACAAGGGTTCCAAGATTTCTTCAGGAAGCTTAATGGCTATTTCCTCCTACTCTCTGGAAAAAGTAATACTGCATTTGAAGATGTCAATTTGATAGAGGAGATGACAGGCGACAAAATTTCTGCTGGGCTTGTTCTTGTGCTGGCTGAGTTAACTCTTTATATTGAACAAAGTGCCATCCCTGTAATTACTGAGGCAAGAACCACCATTAATTCTCTCTCTCTTTCTCTCTCTCTCTCTAATGGTGTCTGTACATCTAAATGTGTATATAAATCTAGGACTGTGTGTGACATCCTAATCAAAATTTCAGGAACTAGCTTCTTTTTTTTCTGGTGGTGGGGTTCGTGGACTTGAACATGGCGCAGATTTTGTCCCTGCTGAAATTTGTCGCATCTTTCGGTCATCTGGTGAAAGTTTTTTGCACCTTGTAAGCACTCTGGATCTAAATATTTCTGCATTGATGATTCAAATGCTCTGTTACTGATGGACATTTTCAGTGAGGCTTTTAATTATTAAAATGCTTAAATGCGTAGCATCGATTTCAGCTTTAGGGGATCCAGCACACCATCCAGTGGCTGAGTGTTCCTATTTGGCTATTTGTTGGTTTCTAGTGGTTCTTGTCAAAATTTTGACGAATTGTCACTCAATTCGTGATTAATGCACTTGTACTTTATATATATAGTATTGATGAATGTTTCCTATTGTTCATCTCTGAAGTAATTGCTGATTGCTGCAGTAGTTCTAAATACTCCTTACTGTCCTTTTCAGTACATAAAGATGAGAACTCAGAGAATATCTGTTCTCTTAAGAAAGAGGTTCACAGCCCCAAATTGGGTCAAGGTGAGCAGATTGACTAACTTAAATTTCTTTTCTCACTTCAAAATCTGACTATTTCATTTCTACCGGTTTTCGTAGCATAAAGAACCCAGAGAAGTGCATATGTTTGTGGATTTACTTCTTCAAGAGGTAATCCATCCAATTGATCTTGCATTCTTTTATCTATTTGGTTTTTATTATTTGAAAAACCTTGTAGAGTCGCACTATTGTTGTCAGACTTTGATATATTTCTTAAAGCCCTCTTCTTCTTTCATTTTATGCAAATTATTTCTATGACCAGATTTTATGCAAATTAATTTTTGATGTATATTTCTTGCTTTCTTCTGTTAGTTCGAACAAATAAGCACTGAAGTAAAGCAAATTTTGCCTGAAGGCCTCAATCATAAGCATCGGCGTACTAATAGCAATGGAAGCACTGTTTCCTCGCGTAGTAATCCTTTGAGGGATGATAAACTGAACAGGTCAAATACTCAGAAGGCCAGAAGCCAGCTTCTGGAGAGCCATCTGGCAAAGTTGTTTAAGCAGAAGATGGAAATCTTCACGAAAATTGAGCACACTCAGGTTTGGGCACATTTTCTTGGTCAAAATAAGGCTTGCTGGTCTTGTACAAAATGTAATGCATGATACATGCTTTTAAATTTTGCAGGACTCCGTCTTAACAACAATAGTTAAACTTTCCTTGAAGAGTTTGCAAGAGTTTGTCAGACTCCAAACGTATAACCGAAGTGGATTCCAGCAAATCCAATTGGACATTCACTTTTTGAAGAACACTTTAAAAGATATAGCCGATGATGAAGCTGCTGTAGATTTCTTGCTAGACGAGGTAAGTTGTGCCTTAAGCCTTTCAAAGTTTGCCATTACTTTTTTTTTTTTTTTTTTGACGGAAAGTTTGCCATTACTCTATTACAAGAAAGCTTTTCTTTCTCAACTATTATTAGATTATCTTGGTAGCTGCAAGACTGTTCGTTATTAGTTCTCAGTTGAGAAAATTGCAATTTTGATCTTGTAACTAAGAGTTGCTGCGTTTTTGGTCTACTATATTCACAAGGGGGCAATTTTTAGTACCAACAACTCTCTATTTTGCTCAATTTCCTTCCACCAGAATCCCAAAAGCCATGTGTTAATTCCTGTAACAAATTAAAAGTTCTCACGAAATTTGTTCTCAAATGACCCAATATTTCGAGGAATTGGCACTAAATTACCACAAACTGTCAAACCCCTCTTCATTACAGGATCAAATTTGCAATTTCCCCCTTTTCAGTTATTAGATGGTAGTTCTTGGAAATCCAAGTTGCCAAGTACTCCCCCCGACCCATTTTGTTTGTCTAGAGAAGATTTCTTTACACAAAATAATTGTCTTTTTGCACTAATCTAGGATAATTAAATATCATATTCCAATTTTTCCATTCTACTTGTTTTTTGTTTGAGTATGCATTAAATGAATGTATTAATATAGTTAAATAAAATGGCAAAAATGTCACATTACACATATACTTATTGCTATTTAAAAACTTTCTTAATTTGTATGAAACATCCTAAAATGATATTTGTGTGTGCTTTGATGGATCAGGTTATAGTAAGTAGTGCAGAGCGTTGTCTTGATCCAATTTCTCTGGAGCCTGCCGTCCTGGACAGACTAGTCCAAGCTAAGTTGGGCAAGTCCCCCGAGCAAGCCCCACTTTCTTGAGATATGAAACATCAATTTAGGAAGCACCCAATGTCCAAAGTGTGGTTCTGGTCACCATATTTGTATCCGAGCAGGGGAGTGTTAAACATCCCATCCCGATATCAGCTTGGATTTCTTTGAATGGCATATTCAGCTTATCGGGGAAATGTATTTCAAGATATTCGTCATTGAGGCCCGGCGAGATAATTTTACATAGCTTAGATGGGTGGATTATTGTGGTATTATGTATGATAAAATTGAGCATGCACATCATTATCAAATCTAGTGGTTTTGTACCTTGAACTATATACAATTGCCACCGAATCTATTTTTTGTAGCCCTTTATGCTTTCAATTCATGTCATTTTGATTTTATACACACACATATATATATATATATATTTGATGCCTCGTGTGTTGTAATGAAAATTGAGTGAAATTTGAAATTTTATGTATTTTGAGATTCTTCATAATATGGTCCTGATTTATTTTTAAATTTGTTTGGAGAATTATTGGGAGGTCTTTCTATTTCTGATTGACTTATACTTTACTAGGAAGCGGATGTAACAAGGAATATGGCCATACTAGTTGAGAAAGTAAAATTGTGTGTAATTTGGTACATAGTACTTGGTTTGATATACAAAAATATTGCACGCCTTTTTTAAAATTTCCAGCAATAATATAAAAATAGTGCATCATCTATTCATACATAGTACTTGGTTTGATATACAATTATATTCAATTCTACTGAAAAAAATTCAAAGTAAACACATGGCTACATAGAGAGGGGCTCATTATAAAACAGTGAATGAGAAAAAGACCACACAAACGAAAAGAAAAATGAACATGGTCTGTATCCGGTTAGTTAGATGTGGAGGTAATTTTCAACGTTATTCTATCTATAATCGAAAAATAATTTATTTTCAAGAAAAAATGAATGTGCAATCGCATATATTCATTTGGTGTCTCGAAAATATGATTTTGTAAATGAGTTATTTATTTATAAAATTATACATATTACCACATGTTGATTGCTAGTTAGTTTAGACGGTGTTTTATTTTATTATTTATATGATTAATGTAATTTTATGAGTTAGGAAATTAAAGTAGAAAATATCATACTACAATTTTTACATTAAACTTCGTGCAAAAAATAAATATTGCATTAAATGTGGAAGGTAGGTAGTAGTTTTTTATTGCTTTATATTTATTTCCTATGTTTTGTTATTTTTTGTCTTTAGATTGAAAGATTATATCTAGAAAATTATTTCTTTTCACTAAAAAATGGCTTTTTACATTGTTTACATCTCTAAAAATTTTATGTTAATATTACTCTTTAAATTATTCAAGTAAATTTTAAATTATGATCATTATTTTTATTGTTTTCGTTTAATACGCTAGCATTCATTAGTATATTAAATACTCAAGGTGTAAATAAATTATAATAGCTATGCTTTCTATATATAAAATCGGTGCAGTGAACATAATTTTAGAATATTCTAGTTCTATGTGCAACTTACCTAAAAAAATAAATACAGAAAATTATATATGGCTTAATTTTAAATATTTTACACTGTAATTTAACTCTTGTTCGGAGTAACATTTTGTAAGCTCCTACTTTTCTTGGGGGTTGAAAGTTAATAAAGAAAAACTTGGAGGGCTTGACTGCAACTTCTTGGTGGCTCTACTTTTCCCGCCAAAAACACCACTATGTTACCTCCATTATAGTTGCCTCTTTATTTTGCCGCCAAACCCCCCAATTCTCAAGCCCTCTCCCCTCTCTTCTCTCTCTCTTTCCCGACCACCCACACGCAGGCGAAGACAGCGGCGCCATGAATGACTTCAACTTCAAGCAAGACAAAGGTAAGCACAAATCACAATCCATCTCTGTTTAGCGGATCTCTAAGCCTGCATACTTATTTTCCTTGATTCTGCCGGTTTTTCCTGGATACAGATATAGCGAAAGATTTCCTTACGAACTTCGCGGATGCCGATGGTGATGCCAAATATATCGACATTCTTGTGAGCTATTCATAACTTGCAAAATAGAGTAAAATATATCTCACTTTTTATTTAAAATCTCATTTTAGTCTCGTAATTTATAATTTCCAGCAAGATGTTGCGAATCGGAAAGTCAAGGCTGTCCAGATTGAGCTTGAAGACTTGAACAATGTAATGTATTCTGCCTCTTGTCTGTTCACCTCATTGTTCTTAATAGAATGACTCTGATTTAGGGTTTGTTTTGGGGGTTTGGAAAAATTAGTATAAGGACTTGGATGAGGAGTTTCTGGCGCGAGTCACTGAAAATACACGGCGATATATTGGAATATTTGCCGATGCAATTGATGAGCTGATGCCAGAGCCCACTGAGGTGCTTCCAGATGACGACAATGATGTTTTTATGACCCAGAGGGTGTCAGAAGGAACTGAAAATCCAGATGGCACTGATCCACACAAGAAGATGCCTCCTGAAATTAAAAGATTTTAGTAAGTTTGTTGAAGGGCACCTGCATGTTTTTCCAATTTAATTTAAAAAAAAATTGAATTTGAGCTTTAATTGTTTGATAATTTGGCATTTTAGTGTTATTCATTTGTTGAAGATGCTGGTTATCATAGTATCAACTATCAAGTAGTAACATAGACTGAATGATTTAGTGTAATATGTTTAAAACGTCCTATCAACTGTACAGCAAAAACCTCTGGTACTTTGCAATGGTCCGGAAAAGTTATTAACAATTTTCTTTGTGGATGCCAGTGAAGTTTACCTTAAGGCACCTTCAAAAGGGAAGCCTTTCACAATTAGGGAGGTTAAAGCTTCATATATTGGTCAGCTCGTAAGGACATCTGGAATTGTGACTCGTTGTTCAGATGTCAAACCGCTTATGCAGGTGGCTGTCTACACATGTGAGGAATGTGGATTTGAGATCTATCAGGTTTCCTCTTTGGTTCCTTTTTTTTTTTTTTTAAAAACTTTTGGTATACTTGTGTCCATTTAGTTTATATTATAATTGTCATTTTGTGACAGGAAGTAACTGCTCGAATATATATGCCTCTATTTGACTGCCCAGCTGAACAATGCAAAAATAATTACTCAAAGGGGAAACTCATTCCCCAACTCAGAGCATCAAAGTTTTTGAAGTTTCAGGAGGTCTGTATTACAGTGCTATTATGCTGCTCATTCCTTTGCAGAAATTCTGTATTTATAAAATTTTCGACACTGGTTACAGGCCAAACTTCAAGAACTAGCTGAACATGTTCCAAAAGGTCACATTCCTCGGACAATGACTATACATTTTAGAGGAGAGCTTACAAGAAAGGTTAGTGATATTTTCATATTTTGTGTGTTTACAAAAACTGCCTAATTTGGTAGGCATTGTAAAGGTTTAATGCCTGGTTTCAAGTACATAGTATGTGAGTTGTATCATTTTCATACCATATGTTTCTGGAAATATGCAACGATGATTGATGATGCAGGCATGCATACTGATCAGAGGTTCCTAAACTCGACTTTATCACATATGACCGTTGTAAAATCTCACCAGTCACCAATGATGTCTGGGTGCAATCAGAGTTTTCCAAAATGTTTACTCATTCCATCTGAAAAAAATTATAGTTCAAATCAATAATCTATATATATTTGGAATTTAATTATACGTGCATAGTATTTGACTATGGTGCCATATGTTTAATCAAGTGCCAAGATAGACAAATATATTTGCTTCTAACGTTATGATGAGCCTTTATATCTACTTCCAAATTTTTGCCTGGAACATTAAGTTACTAAAGCCATTTAGTATAAAGTTCCATCTCCAGAGCATCACTCTTGTTGCAGATGTGAGCAGTCTTCATGTTTGTGCTTCAGCTTTTTACTCTGTATTTTCCTTGATATTTCAGGTTGCCCCTGGTGACATTGTAGAGTTGTCAGGAATATTCCTTCCAATTCCATACACAGGGTTTAGGGCAATGCGAGCTGGCTTAATTGCAGACACATACTTGGAAGCAATGTCTGTCAACCATTTCAAAAAAAAATATGAAGAGTAAGACATTTTATTTTTTTGCACTTTCCATAGTCTCATAGGAGTAAAATGAATGTCTCTTGCAGTCTTGCCGATATAAAGTGGAGATGGTTAATTTAGACGATCATTTTTGTTTCTATGATCAGTTCTGTCATGAAGGCTACTGCAGTGAATTACATACTCAAATTTTAAATTGATACTATTTGTTTTAGTTTCTTTGGGATTAAAGGCTTGGTTTGATTGTTTGATTTGTTTTAGTTTCTGGTTAGCAAACCTTCTTTTTAAAAGTATAAAGACTATATATGAGAAGAGGTTGCAGAGGAAGTACCAGAAGTTCTCCTCACGCCACCTACATTCATTATAGTAATAACAAATGAAATAGCAATTAAATATGCCTTCTGTCTTAAATGTAATGACAAGTGTACTTTTTTGGATTGCATGGCGAATATGACAAGATACTTCCAACATTTCTACCTGAAAAACTACTCTGGCTCCTTACAAGTTTGCTTAGAGGAATCTCCTCAATTTTCATGTGCTTAGCTCATTTTGGTTTAGTTACGTGTCCAGGGAAGCATATGAGTTTATGTGAAAAGTTTATCATTTGAACTAATTGAATATTTCAAATTCCAGCTATGATCTTAGAGGAGAGGAGGAAGAGCAAATTGCTCGATTAGCAGAGGATGGTGATATCTACAACAAACTGGCACGTTCATTGGCCCCTGAAATTTTTGGGCATGAAGACGTTAAAAAGGCCCTTCTTCTTCTCCTGGTTGGTGCTCCCCACCGAAAGCTGAAAGATGGGATGAAGGTATTGGCACTAACATGGCTGTGTGCAATATTTCTACAGTTTCTTTAGCTAACCTGGATTTCTTAATGTCTTATAGTAGGCAGTCCTATCTTCGAATAACCTGGGTCTTGATGGCTGCCTTGAGAGCATTTTAGAAAACTTTTGAAGTTGTAGCAATGTTTTCATGCTTTGGAATATTTCATCATGTTTTATGGTAATGAAGTGCCCTCATGTACTGATGCAGATTAGAGGAGACCTACACATATGTCTAATGGGTGATCCTGGTGTTGCAAAAAGTCAGCTTCTCAAACACATAATCAATGTTGCACCAAGAGGCGTGTACACAACTGGCAAAGGAAGCAGTGGAGTTGGTCTGACTGCAGCTGTTCAGAGGGATCCTGTGACAAATGAAATGGTTTTGGAAGGTGGAGCTCTGGTGAGAATGGTTTTCTTTAAGTGCCTTGGTTTTTCTTTCTTAAGTTACACTTGTGTGAACTTGGTTCACGTGAACTCCTACCCATTTTTGACTCATTTATAAAATGGGTATAAAAAATACTGTGCATGGGATCCATTTAGCGCTTGTTGGGTAGGGTCGATGTCTCAGATATGTGTATCAGGTTCATCCAAGTTTTAGTCTTCTTTCTTACATTGAGGGGGTATTTATAAGCATCATTTCTATCAGGTGCTAGCAGATATGGGAATTTGTGCCATTGATGAGTTTGACAAAATGGATGAATCTGATCGTACAGCAATACATGAAGTGATGGAGCAGCAAACAGTTAGCATTGCTAAAGCTGGAATCACTACATCTTTGAATGCACGTACTGCTGTCCTTGCTGCCGCTAATCCTGCCTGGTACATTATTTGTAAAATCAATGCAGTTGTTTTCTTGTTTTAAAATAATCTACGTCTTTATTTAGGATCTTCTAGTGAAACTGGCTTGAACTCATCATGCTTATTTAAGTTCTTCCAAATGCAAATTCGAATTATTTATAACTCTCCTTTATGTGGCAGGGGGAGATATGATCTAAGGAGATCTCCAGCTGAGAATATTAATCTCCCTCCAGCCCTTCTGTCGAGGTTTGATCTTATGTGGTTGATCCTAGACCGTGCAGATATGGATACTGATCTTGAAATGGCTCGCCATGTTCTCCATGTACACCAAGCAAAAGAATCTCCAGATCTTGGGTTCACGCCCCTTGAACCATCTGTACTTAGGTAAAGATTTGTTGGAACATTTTAAAGATTTTGTATAAACTTTACGCATGGATATGGTTTCCAATTTATCGAGTCAACTGTACTCCTACATGGAATAATATGGAAATAAGTTATAAGAACTCCAATTACTAAGGTTGCTAAGTTTGTGGTAGTTGCATCAGTTGGAGCATAAAAAAAGCTAAGACAATCCTTCATTTGTACACTATACTTGTCAAGAACAACCTTGAATAAACATTTGAACGTGATATCCTCCAATATGTATCTAACTGATAACCCTTTAAAAAAATGTTGCGATTGTTAGGGCATATATTTCAGCTGCGAGAAAGCTGTCTCCCACTGTACCGAGGGAGCTGGAGGAATATATAGCAAGTGCGTATTCTAGTATCAGGCAGGAAGAAGCTAGATCAAGTTCTCCACACTCTTATACAACTATCAGAACTCTACTCAGCATTCTTAGGATATCAGCAGTAAGTTTTTGTTTTTCATTGATCAATAAGCCAATATACATTGCTCATCTTGGGTTTTGATGATTTTTTTAAACTTGCACAATATTAGTTTTCAGCCAGCTTATTTTGCTGTTTTTCAGGCTCTGGCAAGACTGAGGTTCGCTGAAAGTGTAGCTCAGAGTGATGTGGATGAGTCACTTAGATTAATGCAAATGTCAAAGTTCTCATTGTACTCTGATGAGCGTCAAAGAACTGGTCTGGATGCAATATCTGATATATATTCTATCTTACGTGATGAAGCTGCAAGATCTAACAAAACTGATGTTACCTATGCCCATGCTCTTAACTGGATTTCAAGAAAGGTTAGTTCTGAAATCGAGAAAAAATAGATTCTTTTGGACTTTGGGGGATGTCTATTCTTATTTATGGTCTTCTTCGCTCATATTGAACTTTTTTTTAACCAGGGATACAGTGAAGCCCAGCTTAAAGAATGTTTGGAGGAATATGCAGCCTTAAATGTGTGGCAGATCCATCCCAACACCTTTGATATTCACTTCATTGATTCTTAAGCCATATCCCCCCGTGTGTTGTTATAGGGGCAAAGGTTTGGTTTCACATACATTATTGAATGTTTTAGATAGCAGTAACCTTAGCTTATATTCTGGTGACATTCAACGTCAGTTTGTTTACTTTTAAAAATGTAGTTTAGTTCTTATTATTTATTAAGCTGCCAGCTGCTTTTTGCTGTTTAGACCTGACAATGACATGTTTATAAATGTCTTATCGGCAAGAGAATTTTCATTTGAAGATGCTGAAAGAAAACAAGTTCGTTTTTTTTTTTCCTTGGGAAAACCATCAACAACTATTTAAAGATTGTACTGGAATCCCTTATAATGGAGTACTATAATTAGCCCTCAAGCACGTGAGAAATAAAGTCTTATTAATGCTCAATATGATATAAGAGATGCATATAATTTTTTATTTAAAAATAAAATATGCTTTTCATATAGTATGATTTTGTTAATGATAGGTCTTATTTTCAATCGGATATATAAAAGATACATATACGATTTTCTATATAGTAAAGCGTTTCAATGTGTAATACTTATACCCTGAATCTATTTTCACTTGGAAAAAAATAGGTGCAGTTTGATTAAATTTATATCTTGTTCATTTTTGACATAGAAAAGTGAACGAAGAAATGCATAAATCTAGTTTAAAATTATTTTTCAAAATAAAAATAATTATGCTTCAAATAAGAGATACATATACTGATATACTTCACCTATAAATTTCTTCATTTCAAATTCAATAAATGTAGACAAAAATATGTTAACGCGAAACTGACACGTGTAGCATATGTTCCACGCAAGTTAATAATAAAAATAAATAAATTAATAATATAATGCTAATAGTAATAATTCATTTCCTTTTCACATCTTTCAATTACTAGTACTGTTACTCTCTATCGTCAAATCGGTTTCCCCTCCCAAGATCTACCGGAACCGCCTTTCCGATCTCGTTTTCCGTCGGAGTTAATAGTATGTTTCTGTTGGACTGGTTTTACGGCGTCTTGGCATCTCTCGGATTATGGCAGAAAGATGCCAAGATTTTGTTTCTCGGCCTCGATAACGCCGGCAAAACTACCCTCCTCCACATGCTCAAGGATGAGGTTCTTCTTCTCCTTCTTCTTCAACACTGATTTTTTTTATTGTTTGATCAATTTATTCTGATGATGATGTAATTGTGGTTTCATTCAGAGATTAGTGCAGCATCAGCCGACACAATATCCTACCTCGGAAGAGCTCAGTATTGGCCAAATTAAGTTCAAGGCCTTTGATTTGGGAGGTCATCAGATCGCCCGTCGAGTTTGGAAGGATTATTATGCGAAGGTACAATCATTTGCTGTGTGTGTTTGTTTCTCGATTGCGAGCTAATATGTATTCCTGTGATTTGTATTATTTAGTGCATCTGAAGTTTAACGAAAGTGTTTATTCACACGAAGAATTATGTGGTCGGGGAGGATAGTTGAGATTCAATCTTAATTCTGCACGTACAAACCGATAGACCTAGTTATTTGAACATCTTTTTAATCAATTACTTATGGTTTATATTTTCGAGATGGAAATGGGTAGTGAATTCCCCTTTGTTACAACTGCTTTAGCATGGAGTTTTTTCAGCCTCATTTAGATGTCCTTCTGTTTTATCATCCACAGGATTCTACCTTCCTCATTCCTCACAATGTATGAAGTTATTCTGTATATTCTCCACGGAAAATTAGATATCATCATGTGAATTAAAACAATTGCTTGATTAGAGTGCTTCTAGGATTGTCATCATTATGGTGGGAATCCATCTCTCTGTCTTCCCCCAATAAAAAGCTAAAACATTGAGAACAGATAATTTGAGCATAATTAGGTTCTTATACTTATGACTTCTGTTTCAGTAAATCCCTATTCAATTTTTTATGTTTTAGCTGGTCTTTGAATTTCTACAATATCATATGATGAGGTCTGTTCATAGAGTTTCCAATGTTATTAGTGTTGTTGTAAAAAATAAGAACCTTGTGAAATTAAAAGAGTTATAGTTCAGGAACCTTTGTGAAATTAATGTAAAGTTTGTATTTCTAGGGAGATTGTAACTAGAGAAGTATACTTGGGTAGTGGCGAGATTGAAAAATGTGTTGAGATGAAACTGCATCTCAATGTTTTATGGAAAAATTAAGTATTACAGAGTAGTATTTTATTGGGAGACATTTTTTTCGTTGAAAATGCTCGTCAGTAATTTTTTTTTCATTAGTATACATTTTCAACTCTACATGATTAGTCAATGTTGTTGCTTAGTGAGGTTCAAAATAACTGATGTTTTGTGAGAGTGAAAATAATGTTTCTAAAAAGACATTAAAAGAGAACATTTTTGTCTCTGGAAACAAAAATGAAGATTGGAAATGAAACCAAACAGAGCTGAGGACTGACTTAAACAAAAAGTTTCACTACTGCCTTATCATTTATTGTGGTCGGTGGCAGTATTAAGCACTTGTAAGCATGCATTTAACAGTTTATTAATAAATGAATACCATGATTTTCCAGAAGATCAACAACCAACTAAATAACACAAAAGTTTTACATTAATTTTTTGAAACAAAAGATAACAGTATAGGGACTGGAAGATGTGTTTTACCAATTGCATGCCAATGTGAGAGTTAAGAGCTCCTGTGTTCCTCTTATAGCTCTTGTCTTTTGTTTTGCTGTAATATCTGAAATATCTAACATAATGGACAAAGATACAAACTGAACACCCAGAAATATTGGAGAAGGAACAGCCAAATTTTCATCTCTTCTTTTATGCATCCGCCAAGTAATTGTACGAGCTTTTGTTATTAAGATTCTCCAGTTACTATAATTTTCTTGCTTTACTGCATCCTTCTGCTGTTTTTGCCATTTTATCTGACATGTGATATAATATTCCTTGAAAGCATTAATGCCAACTCCCGCATAAAATTATTTCGAGATAAATAATTGACGAAATGCACTCTAGATCCTAATTTGTTGAATTGAGTTATTTCTCTCGAGGAAACATCATGTACGACCTTACACTTTGTAATGTGTTAAGTGTGGCTGGGGAGACATTAGGCAGGGCTGATTTGGAGAAGAACTGGGTGGCTGAGGGACGCCTAGTGTCTTGGCGGGGTCATTTAGAACACTGGTTTGCAGTAAGCGTTGAAACTTGAGTTTAAATGAGATCAGATTATTCATTTTTTTGGGGTCTGAGCAATTTCTACAGCCTTAAGTTACTTTGGGATTAGGGATGTAGTTGAAGTGAGACGATCCTAGCTTTCTTAACTTTAGATAGTTTGAGCTTCACTTGTATAATTTCGAGGCGAGCTGGAGCTTGATGTTTCAAATGGGTGTGATTATTTGCACCCAGGAGTTGATTAATCACCCACCAAAAAACTTGTTAAAAATAAACTCAAATGTAAGTACTATAATACACTAATAAAATGAAAACCCCTAATTCAAACCTTTCATCCCAAATGCACCCTTGTTCTTCTCAAATGTAGCAGCAACAACCACCACCGTCGTTGCCACCAGCGCTGTCCCATTCTTACTCCCCTCACAGTCCTCAGGCCCATTCTTCCATCACATCACATTTCTTCTCTTTTATATTTGTTGGCGTAAAAACTAGGGTTTGTTTTGAGCGAGGTATAATTGTTAGTTCAAGATGTGTGTATTTTAATTTTGTACTCCATACTAATCGGTGGGTGTATATGATCTTACTCAAGCTTAGTATACATATAACTTATATAAGTATAACTATAAATTCAAAAAATAAAGTTAATCCCATTTGTATTTTAGTCTAGAGGAGACATGTAAACTATTTAACCATGATGACCTTAGGAAGTGCTGAATTTCATATAGGCTCAGCTTTTAATTTATTTGCATGATTCTGTTTTCCCCAATACTTGAAGAAGTTATGAAAAATATTACTATAATTACAAAATAATTTATGGTCCTACAGGTTGATGCTGTAGTTTACTTGGTGGATGCCTATGACAAGGAGCGTTTTGCGGAATCCAAGAAGGAGCTAGATGCACTTCTTTCAGACGATTCCCTTTCCACAGTTCCGTTTCTCATTTTGGGAAACAAGATCGACATACCGTATGCTGCCTCAGAAGATGAATTGCGTTATCACCTGGGGTTAACAGGTGTAACAACAGGAAAAGGGAAGGTGAATCTTGCAGATTCTAATGTGCGCCCGTTGGAGGTATTCATGTGCAGTATTGTGCGCAAAATGGGTTATGGTGATGGTTTCAAATGGGTCTCTCAATATATAAAGTAAAACTATTGCAGACGTAATGTCTTTAATTGGTGTCATAACCCCTCTTTCTTGAAGAAAAAGGGGAAGAAATGGTATGATAAAGGGGTAGAAGATTGATTTCTCTCAGGTTGATTCAGTTGTTAAAACTCTTTCACATTTTCCTTTAATTTTGTAATGTAAGGTGATAATCCTCTGTAAAAAAAATTATCTGAAATTTGGTGATCTATGAGGGTTTTGATTTAGGTAATTGGATTTATCATCTCTTTAATGTGTTTTTTCTACTATAATATTGTTTTAAATATCTTCTAGTGCAGGAATCTATAGAAGTACTTGCTTTCTGAGTTTTCAGCATCATTTTTTTTTTGGTGTGGGGGTTGGGTGGGCTATCCATTGCTGATCTGCAAAAACTGGTAAACATTAGTTTCTTCATTGGATTATGGGTATAGTTCGAGAGCTCGATTCCTGAAAACTCGAACTCAGCTTATTTATTCGTGAAATGCTCTATTTACTAATGAGTTGGTTCTAGCTCGATTCGTTAGGCTCAATATTTAAGGATGTTCTTGTCTTTCTATTGTAAAATACTCTATATTTAAGAACTCGTTAGTCTCGAGCTCGTTAGTCTCATTTGCGAATCGAGTCGAACTCGAAGTTAAATAAACTTTATCCATAGATGAAGTTCACATTTAGGTTTCAAACTTCATCTATACAATAGTTATAGTGATTAATTCACCTTTGGATAAACACATGAAATAGAGGTTAGTTCTTTTTAGTTTTGTTATTCATTTTAAAATAGTGTTTGGTATGAATAATGATGATAACACATGGTAGGTATGCACATGCATAATATGAGGGCCGGGTCCTATATTAAGCATTAGAATCGATAATGACTTACTTGGATGTGAGGCATTCAGATTAATATTTATTTTTTTCTTTTTAGTAGTATTAAATAATCAAATTTAAAAGGTAAGATAATTTCAGAAGTAGTTTTATTAACCATGGTATTGCTAGAAATGACCTGATGAAGGCATTCATTTGCAAGTAATTTAAACCCTTTTGTTTGGACCTTTTGCTTTCCAACTATTCCTATGATACGAGGCTCTGTCCCTTCGGGAAATTGGAACGATACAAAGAATATTAGCATGTCCCTACGCAAGGGTAACACGAGAAATAATATATGATATGCGGCTCTCCAAATCACACCACCCAAAACACCCAAAAAAAACTGATTCCAATTCTACCATCTCAGAAACAAAAAATAAACTATTTGGATTTTGTCATTTTTGAGGAATAATTTTGTGAACATTTAATTAAATTAAAGAAATGGTCGAGTTGAGTAATGTGTTTATGTGATGCATGGGTGAGCGTTTTATATAATTATATATGTAGTCTTTATTGTTTATATATCTATTTCAAATAGTTTTCTCCAATCTTCTCCTCAAATCATAATACAACGAAATTAATTTGATAAAATACATACTGAAAACAATATTTGCAATATTTTTAGCTATTATATTTGAGATGATGATGAATATATAGCTGTCAAAAACTGCAAATGATTCACAACCCCATCTAGGTCCGATTTTGTTCGTCGCATTATAAATTTTGATTTTGACTTGCAATTGCAATTATTAATGTCGTTTGTTGAAAGGGATATCATATTATCTTAATTGCTGTACTTACATAATGACTAATTATCCCTTGCTTGACATTATAGATTGGTTGTTGGATGGATCAGCTTAATAGAATTATCATAGACTGTCTTTCAAGGAGGCCAACAAATCGGTCGATTCAGGTTCATAAAATTTTCAAATCGACGATTCAGGCAATTTTTTAAACCGGTCAATTTTGTTATAGTTTATTGGTTCATTGTATATTTTAAACGTTTACATTTTCTATAAGATCTTGTTAACGATGCAATTTACAGTTGCAAATGCAGAAAAACAAAATTAAAAAATAAAACTTATTTACCATCAAACTCACAACGAAGAATGAATGAGTTAGTCATGCTTTCAATTGAGAAAAAATTATTGAGCAAATTGATTATATGGATTTAAATGGAGTAATATTTTTACTGCAAAAACTATTAGACAAGTTGTATTTATGTTATTACTAGCTAGGAAAATAAATGTTGTATTATTTTAACTGTAATAAAATATTTTGAACTTTATGTTATATCCGGCTAGGGTAAACTGCAATGTTTTTACGAATAAACAAATCAAAAGTCGAGTTAAGGTAAAACATTTTTCTGCAAGACAAATATGTTCTGGTTAGTGTTCACGGGATTGACGTAATGTTTCCAAAGGTAAAATGGTTTAACAACTCTAAAGCAGTAGCACCACTGCAACAGAATAATAACGAATGTACTGGAGTTTTCTCTATTAAGGAAGAGTTATGATATTTATAGACAAACCCTCACTCGGAGGTTGAGGAAAACGTGGCTCAGACCATGATAGTGGGCGAAAATCGTGGCAGTCAACAACCTTGAAGTCCACGAAACGTCCAAGGTTTGGTCCATACCCGAATGGGTCTAATTGGGTGAGCCCAATTGCAAAATGGTTTTTGAAGTTTTTGGATTTTCAAAAAGTCATATGGACCCAGAGATCAATTGTCAAATTCAAATTCGGGTCGATTCATATCAAGCTGAATAGCGACGACGGTGCAGTGTTTGAGAGTGTGTACCCATTTGCCAAGAAATTAGAGGTTTTAAAGTTCAATTCATGTCTAAACGTTAAAACGACTGGCTCTGAATATTATTATTATCATTAGTATTATTTTTCAAATCAATATACATTATTAATTAATCTACAGTACTGATAAAGAAATATATTCAGAAAAAAGGCGATTTAATAACCATGATGAAGTGAACAAAGTGGCCAAGCTGGGATACGAATTATTGAGACTTCAGACCAATAAAATTTAATGAGGTTCGTTCCTATAATCCTATCACTGTATTAGTTAAAGTGTCACAATTAAAAAAATCAGCATTTATAAAAACCAACTTTCGATCTAATTTAAACACACTATTAAATCATTTATAAATATTAAAATTACTATAATGTAAATAAAATATGTATAATTTATAAAATTTATTCAGTTTAGTATTTAAGTGTTGATATTATTTCTTATTACGGTGAAAAGGAGTATAATTTAGAATGATGTTTTAACACTTTGAAATAAACATATATTTATTTGTGTTAATTTGTGACCACTCTCACGGTGAGACGTCTCACACAAATCTTTGTCATACTGTAACTCATTCATTCATAGTCATTAAAATTAAAAAAAATGAAAAAAACCCTCAGTGCTCATATCATTGACAAAGTCTCATGTTAACCACACAGCCTAGGGATTATTATTATTTTGGTAAAAATGCCTAAAAACAATATATAATTAAGTTGCAAATTGCTTAAAATATAGTTTAAGTTTCAAAAGTGAATATCTTTTATTTCCCCTTATACATAAGTCACGTCGTCTCACAAAATGTGTTCTAACTTCTACGTATACATTGGAAAAAAGGGAACAATTTTCAACTAACAAGTAGTAACACTTTGAAAGTAAAAATCAAAATCAAAATAGAACAACTTTTTTTATAAGAATAAAGGTATCATTTTAATGAAAAAAGTAGCTATTTAATTGAAAATATTAATCCTATTTTTTCCATTCATTCCTGTCTCATACAACATTTGTAACATATATATATATAACCCGACTATTAACACCCCTCGAATTATTAAATATACCAACTTTATATTTATGTTTAAAGATACAAATTAAGAATTTAGAAATTTTTTACATATGAGATGAAATAATTCAATTAGTATTATTGACCGAATTCAAAACCATACCATCATGACATAACATCACTTCAATCCGCAGCAATATAATTTCTTCCCTTTTGAATTTTTTTAAAAAATAATCAAAAGAAGATAATATTGCTGTCCAATGATGCCCCGCGTGTGCGTTCTAAATTCTAATCGCTTGCAAGCTAAGTTAAAACTCATACTATTATATTTCCGTTTAACCACTAAAAATGTATTCACTTTTCTTAATTGGTATGTCCATCCTTTTATAAAAACAATCATTTTATTTTTATTTTACAACAATTCAACAACATTACTATTATTTTATCTATTTTTTCTTAAAATTTGTGTCTATGACATTCTTATGTTTCGTCCCATCCCTATTAATTGTCAAACAATTTACCACCTTTTACAAGTCGCTTTTTAAAATGAAACATAAACGTATTGGAATATATCGGTCAATTCAATTATGGAACAGAATTATCAAAATTTTAAAAATGAACATTTTAAAATTTTCAAACCAAAGCCGAGCCAAATTGTATTAAAATCAAACATTACTGATTTGGCTGATTATTTGAATAAAAAAAGTACTCATAAAACTTTTTTTTTTAATGTTCTCTAAGAAAATCCTTTTTTTTTTTTTTTGATAGAAAGTGATGGAGTTGATACTGCCATATATATTGTGGAAAAAAAATTGATTAAGTGAATTTGATTTTTTTTTCATATTTTATATTGTTAAAAAATAAAAACAGAGACAAAATAGATTTTAAAAAAATCAATAACCGGTCCAAATCGAAAAAATCGTTTAATATGGGAAATTAATATATTTCATTTTATTCGAATTATGTACACCCCAAATATTCCCCAATATATATCCCAATTCGATCAAGATTTTATATATGTTTTTCAAAAAAAAAAAAAAAAGATTTTAAATATGTTCGCATGCATTAATTTTTTTCTGTTGGAGCAACGTCAATGCATTTAAAAGAAATAACGTAAGAATTTTATAAGGTAGTGAAAATAGATTTATTGGTCATGACGCTATATATCATCTCGAATTCTCGATTGTAATTTCATTTCCAATTATTATCTGCAAAAGAAAAAAAAAACTAATCTTATTTTAAATATTTACAATAATTATTCAGTAATTTATAAGTGTATATTAAAATATTGGCAATGTAATTAATATACAATGAATTAAAGTGTAAAAAGCGAAAGATGCTTATATGACAATATCAAATTCAAAGCTAGGAGTATTTCATAAGTTAGGGATGAATGACCGTGAATTTTATTAAACTATATTGAAAGTTAATTTGATTATTTTTTATTAATAGATTATATGTTTTGAGCATCCTGTCTAAACATATAAAGTAGTACTATTATATTTAATTGACCCATAAACAAAGAGTTAGAGAAGTAATTAGTTGCATTTGTTCAAAGAAGTCAATTAAAGGATTTAAAGCCATTTTGCTTAATGCCGTAGTTAATGAGATTAATTTTACTTAAAAAGACATAAAATGGAGTAGATTTAATGACATCCTTAAGTTAGAAAAAATGTACTCCATAAGAACACAAATTTAATGTTGTTATTATTTAGTCAAAAGTAATTACTTCCGTGCACTCAAGTCTAATTCTTTCAGTTGCAAATTACCATTTTATTTATTAATGCTCATGATATATACTGTATTTGTAGTAATACATTGGTTGAATCGTTCAATTTTTTAAAATTTGTAATACTATATTATTTATTAAATAATTAATATCAATATACTTATAAAGTATAGTACCATAACATTTTACATGCACAAACATGTCGAATTGTCTAAAAAAATATTGTAGTATTACTTAATAAGTGATGTGATATTTATAAAATTGAATATATTTTATATGTGAAAGCATTTCATCTCATTTAAAATTGTGAATTTATTTATGTTAATTTTTTAATACCTTCTCAACCCGTTGAATTATCAAGTCTACCCTTTGAGAAGGTAGCTCATCGAGTAAATAAATTAATATTAGTAGATATGTAAAATAATTCCGCCCTATTTAAAAGTCTGAATTTATTTATATTAATTTTCTAATATCATCCCACTTGTGGACTGAACTTTCGACTCTACTCTATGAAAAGAAAACTCATCAAGTGAACAATTTAATATTAACTGAATTATTTTTTGGATCAGATACAAAACTCAGAACACGAGCACGAGTCTAGAGCTGTTATTCGAACCGAGCTCGGCTTGACTCGTTAACGAGTCTAACGAGCTTAACAAGCATATCGAGTCGAGTCAAATCTAACGAGCCTAATGAAATTTTTTATAAAAAAAATAGTTATCGAGCCTAATAAGTCGAGCTCGAGTCGACTCGTTAGTAAATTGAGTATCTAACGGTCTCGAGCTCGTCTCATTAAGCTAAATTAGTCGAGTCTTATCGAGCCTTAACGAGTCGAACCGAGTCTCGATCATTAAGGCTCGATTCGAATAACAACACTAAGCACTAGTCAAATGCTTTGATATCATTAAGAAAAAAAACCCGAAAATTCAAAATCGTGAAATCAATTTATTTATATTAATTCAATGCTAATACTTAAAAAAAATTATTACTTTTCCAAATAATTCATATGAATACGTGGTCAATTCTTTTAAATCATCATTAATTCCTCACTCCCACAATTCACAATTCACAACCCATTAATTTCTATATAAACCCACTCCACTCTTCTTTTTCCTTAACCTTACAAACCATCTCACATCACATACACATATTCACAACACACAAACATTAAACTCTCCAAAACATGACGAAAAAGTTGATACTATTTTTGTTACTCACCATTATTACAACAATATCAACCGCTCAACAATCCGGCAGAAACCCCTTCGCTTGTGACTCTACACATTCCGCCTTTCCCTTTTGCCGCAAAAATTTGCCAACAAATGATAGAGTTCAAGATTTGATCGGACGGTTGACATTGCAAGAGAAAGTTAGGCTTCTTGTAAACAACGCTGCCGCCGTGCCCCGTCTCGGGATCACGGGGTACGAGTGGTGGTCGGAAGCGCTTCACGGCGTTTCCGACGTGGGGCCGGGAGTTAAGTTCGGCGCGAACTTCCCCGGCGCCACTAGCTTCCCGCAGGTCATCACCACCGCCGCCTCTTTCAATGCTTCTTTGTGGGAGGAAATTGGAAAAGTAAGACATTTTTTAGTCCTTAAATTTTGTTACACATTATTAATTTATTAGCTTAATTAAATTTTGATTTTTACTTGAATTGACACTTTTTAAAAGATTTATGATTTTTAAATGCATTGCCACTTATTTTTCTAGATTTTAGTAAACGGTAGAATTTTGTTTTAAACATGAGATCGTCCCACACAAAATTCACTCTTTGTTTCATCTGTCAAAAAAAAAAAAATGCATATTATTATTTTGGAAACATCATTTTATTACTCCAAAAACCATTTTATCATAAATTAACCCCATAATATTGAGTGAAATTCTTGAATCTTAAAAAAAAAAACTATTATGATGCATATTTTAATATTAATTTAATGTTAATTAACCTAGTGTATAGGCCATGTTAAAAAGTGAGGCGACGTGACATCCCATTACTTGTTTCACTAATAGTCCAATACGACGGTTTACGATAAAGATTCACTTAATTTGGAAAAGAATTAATCAATTCAATATCAATATATCTAATAAAGTAAATTAGAAAATTTAACCCACGTACAAACCTTTTATTTCCAAGTTTCCGCCAAATTAATCAATTTTTTTGTTGGGCCGTGGCCCATGGGCCTATTTGTACACAGGTTGTTTCGGATGAGGCCCGAGCAATGTACAATGGTGGGATAGCGGGCCTCACATATTGGAGCCCAAACGTCAACATTCTTCGAGACCCGAGGTGGGGCCGTGGACAGGAAACTCCCGGTGAAGATCCGGTCGTTGCAGGTTTATATGCAGCCAGATACGTTAGGGGTTTACAGGGAACCGGCGCTGGCGACCGGTTGAAGGTTGCCGCGTGTTGCAAACATTTCACGGCGTATGATCTCGAGAATTGGGGCGGCGTCGACAGATTTCACTTCAATGCCAAAGTAGTCAAATTTAAATATTTAATTTTATGTATTTTGCAAATTTTGGGTAAATTGAATTAAAATAAAAAAAATGGTTTTGCAGGTAAGTAAGCAGGATTTGGCAGATACATTTGACATTCCATTTAGAAGCTGTGTAAAAGAAGGTAAAGTTGCAAGCGTTATGTGTTCTTACAACCAAGTTAATGGCGTTCCCACGTGCGCCGATCCTCAACTTCTCCGAAAAACTGTACGAGGCTCTTGGGGCCTCAATGGGTATGTATGTTTTTACCAATTAATTCAACTTATAAATATATACTCCCTCCGTCCCATGATTTTGTGCATGATCTGCACAAAAATTAAGAAAATTGAATATAATGATGTGTACGGTAGAATAAAGAAATTGATAATTTATTGACTAATGTGGGTGTAAATTTGACTAAAGTTATAAATGGTTTGACAAACACGAAAATTAAGAAAATGGAATATAATGATGTATATGGTAAAATAAAGAAGGGGTATTATTGGTAATTCATTGAATAAGGTGGATGTAAATTTGACTAAAGTGTGTAAATTTGACTAAAGTTATAAATTGAGTTAAATTGTGGGCTAAGTAAAATAAAGGAGGGGTAATATTGGTAAAAATTATGTGAGTTATTTCCTTTTTTAGAGTGTGTAAATAATGTTGGAACGCCTATTAAGGAAAGTGTACAAATAATCACGGAACGGAGAGAGTATTTTAAATTGATTTTTAACACGTGTCGTCCATCAATATTATAAAACATTTTTTTTTTAATATAATAAATGTCAATCATTCATATAGTGAAATAACGTTTATTAATTTGTATTGTTGACATACTAGGTACATTGTTTCGGATTGTGATTCAATTGATACATTCTTCAATGCTCAGCATTACACACGTACACCGGAAGAAGCAGCTGCTGTTGCCATCAAAGCAGGTTAATTAATTAATTTCTTCTAGGACAAAATTTTATAAATTACAAATGCCTAATTTTTTTTTTATGATTATGATGTTCAGGTTTGGATTTGGATTGTGGACCTTTTCTTGCTGTACACACAGAAAGTGCAGTTTCAAAAGGATTACTTAATGAAAAAGATATAAATGGTGCATTGGCTAATACAATAAGGGTTCAAATGAGATTAGGCATGTTTGATGGAGAGCCATCTTCTGGTCCTTATGGTAAATTAGGCCCCAACAATGTGTGCACCCGGAGCCACCAAGACCTCGCCTTGCAAGCCGCGAGACAGGGCATCGTTTTATTGAAAAACGACGCCCATGTACTCCCTCTGTCTCGGAGAAAGTATAGTTCAGTTGCTGTTATTGGTCCTAACTCTGATGCCACTGTCACAATGATTGGAAACTATGCTGGTATATTTAAATATATATAATTAATTAATTCTCATTTTCTTGTATATTGTGGAGAATGTAGCAATTTATTTATTTTTATATATGTAGGTGTTCCATGTGGTTATACATCACCTTTACAAGGGATAGGGAAGTACACAAGTACAATTCATGAAGGAGGATGTGAGAATGTTGCTTGTGTGAATGATGACCAATTTGGAAGAGCCATCGATGCTGCTCGTAGAGCAGATGCGACTATTGTAGTAGTCGGGCTAGACCAATCTATCGAGGCAGAGTTTATAGACCGATCAGGGTTGTTGCTGCCTGGTCGACAGCAAGAACTCGTGTCTAAGGTTGCGTTGGCCTCAAAGGGGCCTTCTATCTTGGTAGTTATGAGTGGTGGTCCTATTGATGTTTCGTTTGCCAAAAATGATGCGCGAATTGGCGCGATTCTTTGGGTTGGCTATCCGGGACAAGCTGGGGGTACTGCTATTGCTGATGTCCTGTTTGGGGCACATAATCCTGGTGGAAAGCTTCCAATGACATGGTACCCTCAGGAGTATCTAAACAACTTGCCAATGACAAATATGGACATGAGGCCTAATCCATCAAGGAACTACCCGGGGAGGACTTATCGCTTCTACAAAGGGCCCGTTGTTTATCCATTTGGGCACGGGTTGAGCTACACGAGCTTTGATCACACGGTTGTGAATGCGCCCAAGTTGTTTTCTATTCCCCTGAATGGTCATCATCGCTTCAATAGTACAAACAAATTAGTCCGGGTGAATCATGCCAAATGCAAGAAGTTGAGTTTAAGAGTAGACGTGGACGTTAAAAACACGGGTTCAAGAGATGGAACCCACACTTTGCTCGTGTTCTCGTCCCCTCCAGGGGGCGATTGGGCGCCAAGTAAACAGTTGGTCGCCTTTGAGACAGTGAGCATTCCCGCGGGGGGGAGACGACGGGTTGGATTAGGTATTCGTGTTTGTAAGTATATGAGTGTGGTGGATAGAGATGGAGTTCGAAGAATTCCAATGGGAGAGCATGGACTTTATATTGGAGATGCTACACATGCTGTTTCTCTTGAGGCTCAACCTTTCGGAGTAGTCAACTCAAATCTTGATTAGTTATTTTCTTGATTCCTATTTCATTAGTCTTAATTTATAGTTATTTACTTTATTTAAAAAGGAATGATTTTGAACTATGAAAATTTGTAGTATCAATTGAGAATGAAATGGAAAGGTGGATTGTTATGTAAAGCCTAGTTGGGCTTGCACCAAACTTATGAGTATATGTTATTACCACTAAAAAACTCTTGGACTTGAATGTATGTTTCCATTAAGCTTAATTGGGTTATTTGTCCCTCCAACAATTTTAGATGCACTCACTCCCTCAATTTAAAAATTAAATATACATATGATAGATACACTCCCCTCAAAATTACCTTAGCAGCCGCCGCCCAAACAGTACTTTCAACAAAAGTTTATCGAAAAAATACATTATTGTCGACAATATTTTATTGAAAGATTTTTTTTTTAAAAATGAATATTTTCTACCATAGATGGTCGAAAATTGACATTATGATTGACAACAATGTTAATTTTCGACAATCTATAGTCGAAAAAAAAAAAGGAACAAAAACCCTATCTATGTGCGAGAACGGGAAAATAGAAATGGGCGACGGCCGCTGATGGCAGCGTGATGGGGCGGCCGTGAGGTAGGGTCGACAGGAGGCGGTGCCTTTTTGCAGAAAGAGGGAATAATGGTGGCGGCGGCGCTGGGTATGGGAGCAGGGGGCGGCGTTATTTTTGTAGAAAGAAGAAAAAAAAAAAGGGCGGCGACGTAGCAAAAGAAGAAAAAAAAGGGTGGCGACGTAGGTGGAGAAGCGATGATTTTGTGGCGGAAAAAATGAGGAGGAAATAAATTAGAGTTTTAGTGGGGTGTATTTATAAAAGGGCATTTTAGAGAGAAAAGTGTATTATAGATAATTTAGGGGGAGTGCATCTATTATACGCGTTTTGTGGAGAGTAAATATATTGGGGGTGCATCTAACATTGTTGGATAGGTAAATAACCAACGCCTTTCCATCACCACTCTGCAAAACTGGCCCAGATATTAGAGGCCCATTTTAAAAATATGTACGTAACTCTCAAGTCTCAGTAAAAACTAAATACTTTCAATACAATTTTGCCCAATAATAAAACTACAAATTAAAAGAGTGTGTAAGTTGCACAAGTTACAAAATTCCACCACACCAACTTTTTCAATTTATAACTTAATCTACACTGCAAAATCATATTAAACCCATGTAAAAAATGGCTGAAAGTAGGATGCAAAAAGGTTTATTCGAGTTGGGGGCTCCATAAAAACTGCCAAAATAAATAAATAAGTAACAATAGTACACATTATACTTTAAAAAGGGGGGGAAAAGAGTGTGAACACACATATTCTTACATTGTTGATAAGAGTCCACATGTTAGTTTGACAATGATTTATATGGCTTGCTGTCAAAGTGATCACTGCAATTTGAGTCTCCCCATAAGCACTATTCTGTGTTTTGTCAGCAAAAAAGGCTTTAATAAAATGAAAATAGAAACAAAAATTGTCAGCAAAATCCAAAAATATTGTAGCCTTTGCTGTCCATGCACTCCATCTTTTCCCATCAAAGTTTCCTCCACTCTTTTATCTTACTCAAAAAAAAATTCCACTTCAATATTTATATCCTAAGTTACCAAAAATTTTGTATATTTAAATGCATATTGTATATCATATCTTAATAAATTTTCAATATATATAATTTTATACCAAAAAAATTGATGCATTACTCTATGTAGGACTTTTGATATACTGTTTCATATTGTCTGTACGAGTTTTTGTAAAATTATCTACGGGATGTTACAAAATATTGAGATACTATAATATTGAAATATCGTTTTTTTTTTTTTAAAGAATACAGAATTAGCATATAGTGATCGAAATCTTCTGAATAGTGGCTGTAGTTAGAAGCAAAACATCTTAAAAAACAAAACAAACAAATACTACCTCCTTTTTCTTTTTCTTTTGTGGTGGAAAAAATAAGGAGGAAATAAATTAGAGTTTTAGAGGGGTGTATTTATAAAAGGGCATTTTAGAGAGAAAAGTGTATTATAGATAATTTAGGGGGAGTGCATCTATCATACGCGTTTTGGGGGAGAGTAAATATATTGGGGGTGCATCTAACATTGTTGGATAGGTAAATAACCAACGCCTTTCCATCACCAGTCTACAATACATGTTTTTTTGGATTGAAATCACATGTCTCATTTTGAATGACTGACACGTGTCATATTAAAAAATAATCAACGTCAATATTGGGACGACAAGTACTCCGTATTAAATACCAGTGGAATACGAAAAGTGGCACTGAAGAATCCAACCGTGTTTTTTTTAGTTTTAAATTTCACAATTTTCATAATACTTGTCATTTTATGCATTTTTCTTCAAATGTCTCAATTTTACCTATATTAATTTTCCACAAAATTTTAACACGTTGCTTTTTCCCACAATTAACCACTAAATATATGGACTTGCATTTTCGTTAGTCGTTACCAAGATTAATTAAGGGTATTATTGACTCAAAATATAACCTTAATTTATTGTTGAAAGCTAATTAAAAACATGTAATAAAAATGGAGTGGTTATTTACCTTTCATTCTTTCAAACTTCAATAATACGTACATGACATCACTATCCTAATCATCATAAGTAAATAATATACTAATTTAATTGAAAATCAAATTAAATCGTGCAAACTGAGCATTATACTATAATTCTTGGGACATATAAACTGAAGAGTGTTATGGACTACAAGCTTTTGCGCATACACGTTAATAAAAGCATAAATTCTTTCCCCCTTTTTTTAATATAAAAATAAAAATTAAGAAACAAAAAAAAGCAATTATCACTTAATAACCCTACTAAAATGAGGCTGGCAGGCAGTATAAACTTGTGAGTTTGTGGTTCGCACGATTTCCCCACATGGGCACGTGCATTCTCTACCACCAAGCACGTGCGCACTCTCTGCAAAACTGAAAAAACCTCACACTTTTGATCAGAGAGGGCTGCTGAGTTTTCGAATTCACATTTGATGAAATTCTGTGCACTTGCCCATTGGTTCATCGATGCTTCATCCACAGTGTAATAAAACTACATACTAATGGATGAAAATATCCGAAAATATCTCAAATATATATATTCAATTTTCGTGGTCATCTATATCGATATTGGGAAAAACATCCATAAGAAAGGGTATGAAATAATAATATGGAGTTTAATATCAGTAAAATATTGAGAAAGTGTCGATAAAAATATCATATGAAATAACATTGTATACATATTATATTATTGATAAATTTATCACAATATAAATGTTGATATATCCATGGATATTTCACAATTTAAGGTCTCGATATTTCTACCGATATTTTTCACCTTGCCTATAATGGAGGAAATTGAGAAAATAGGATTTACCTAATTGATAATTGCAATTCGAGAACCTAACTTTTGTTTAGGTATTGAACTTTTCAAGTGTTGAAAAAAAAAATCAGATAAATTCCCAAACAAATCAAGGTGTATTTTTGTTTTTTTATGCATATAAGATTGACTGATATTACACATGCCAAATTTTTGTATTCCTGCAAATACAAATACTAACAACTTTCTTTCTGAATTATTTTTTACTTTAAAACAAATTGTGTGAGGAAAGCTTTAGAAAAAAAAAATCTCACTCATTTTCTATTGTTTGCAAATAATCTTTTAATATATAGTTGTTTTATTAAAAATATGTATATTCAAAAATATCATTATATCTCTCGATTTTTTCTAGTCTTTTCTCTTTCATAACTTTTTCTACATACATTTTCTTCTTTCTACACTTCTCTACTTTAATTATCCACTACACATATTATATTTATTAGTTATTGTGCAAAAAAATAAAAAAAATTGTATGGCTTAACTAATGGAGTATATGTTATTTTATTAATATTAGTAATTGTTTTATTAAATAGGGAGTATTATCAGCTTGGTAAGGGAATCTCCAGGAATTAATTCACATAACTCAATTGCCTCCTACTGCACAAGCATGTCTATATTATGGGGAGTTCCACTTAATCTATACTTAATTAGTAGTATTAGATAATGTAGTTAATCTCCTCGTTATTAAGTATCTTGTTATGAAATTTTAATTTTAAACAACTGTTGCAAATTAAATTAATTGCAATAATAGGTTGGTCCCTTTAAATAATTAAGGATCTGATCTACTCATAATTAAGAGTATTAGTGGATAACACTGACATGCCCATAATTTTATCAATTACAAAATCCATGAGCTGGCTATTACAATCTCATGCATGTGACAACTAGTGTGTATATATATATATATATATATATATATATACTATGTAAAAGGAATTAATTCCCCCCATTAAACCCTAAACGCAGCTATCAATTCTCCAATCCCATTTGTTAGGAGCAACTTTACAAAATAAAATGACTATGAGATTTGATGGAATTTTGAAAAATTAACAATGGCTATGAAAAGATAAACATTTAATTTCCAATTATTTAACTTACTCGCATTCTTTAAAGGTGAAATGGGATTCATTGTGTGATATTTACCAATTAATGAATTGAAAATTAGTATTGTTATTCCAACTTAAGTAAACTACAATGTTTATACGAAAACAGTGGATCTAAAAGACGAGTCAAGGTAAAATATTTTTGTGCAAGACAAGTACGTTCTGGTTAGTACTCACAAGATTGACGTAATGTCCCCAAAGGTAAAACGATTTAACACTTTGATACAGTAGCAGTACCACGTAATAGAACGTACAATAGTATTTTGAGAACTGAAAAAAAGGGTTCGAAAATATAAGAGAGAGAAGAGGCTGCAAAAATAATGTTGTCTAATGTAGGACGGAGTCACCAATTGCCAAATCCGAATCACGGCTAGCGCGCACGCTTATGGCATTTGGGAGTGTGTACGCATTTAACATAGTTAACCTCATTGTACACTTCAATGTTTAAAAAGCCTTTAAAACTTTTGTAAACTTTTCATGTGGAACAAAGTGAAACATTTCAACTACTTCTCACTCAAACTCTTCATTATTATTATTCTAAAAGTTGTGTAATCTTTCAACTATAATAATTAATTTCTCACTTATTGCAATTCGATTTTTAGACTTTCAATATATCACGTTTATCTAATTCGCGAGTAGATCGACTATGTCATGTTTAATTTCTCAAAAATTAACGTTTAGCCCATCTAACAATTTTTGTGAAACATGGGTATCAAAACAAAACCCATTATTTCCAACTAAGTATTTTGGACTTTATCATACATGAACAAATTTCAAGAATGTCTTAATATAAAAATATTTAAAAATATGGCTTTACTTCAAAAGGACCAATTATTGGAATTATAAATGCAAAAAATGAGTGGTTACACCTGTGGCTGGAATGCTCAGATGCATGCCTAGACATGAACAAATTTAAAGAATTTTGTTAATATAAAATTTGAAATAATTTGGAATGACAACTGGGGCAAACACATACAAGGAATCTAACAATCTTGTAAAGGCAAATGTAGGCCAATCTAGTTAATTCCCTATTTCTAACGATTAGATCGACAACCTTAGCTTTTTTGTGGTTGACATACTTCAGATACGATTATTGCCTCTCTATATAAGTGGTCATATCATCCACAAAACACACATGCTAAAACACATGTTGAGACAGGGCATGTGTTTTTTTCCATACCATTAATATTAATGCTATTATCTAATGTTTAAGTCCGCATTTGCAATTTGCATCAAAACAAAGACAGTTTAAGACACTGGAGCCGCATATAACAGCACAAACGGTATATTCTATGCTACCTTGCAGTACACTGTCAAGTAAAGCTTAATTTGTTGTAGAGCACAATATGTTAAACGGAGTTTTAATGTGTTATGCTACCCTGCAGTACAGTGTCAACGGAGTTTTAATGTGTTTTGTTTGGTAGTACAATTTATGTTGTATTGTATAACACATTAGAATTTTAATTTGCACCCCTATGTAGTGTAGCATAGATAAAATTGTTAAAACCACAAATAAAAGGTAAAGTCTAGTATGCACTCGAGTGCATGTTGTGCACCCTAGTCCATGTGCACTTTTCAGTTTTACTGACTTACACTTTTTGATAAATGGTGTTGGATTTTTCAATTATTACTAAAAATATTATTATACAGATTAATAATTGAAAAGTGCAACACCATTTACCAAAAAGTGTAAGTCAGTAAACTGAAAAGTGCAACATGGACTAGGGTGCACAACATGCACTCGAGTCCATAGCAGACCAACTCCAAATAAAAAAGTTTTCGATCACTTTCACACGCAACATAAGTAAAACACTATTTCCTCTATGGGCCTATAAGCTTCTCCTTACTTTTGGGCTGATTAAATTAAAAATATAGTACAAGTGATGTGATTAAGAAAGATAATGAGATAGAGAGAAAAAATAAGATATAAAGTGAAGTGTAAGAATAAAAAATTAAAAGATATTCGTAAAAAATGGTATGAGAAACTTATAGACGGGCGAATCAAAATGATAAAATGAAAAGTTTATAAACGGACGAAAGGAATACATTAAAAATATATATAAGGGAGGCACGGGTGTAAAGAATCAAATTGAGTGATACATGCTAGATTTAGGCTCCTGAAATTCAGAGCTTGATTATGTCTATGGGATAGGAATACAAGAAGAGGAAAAACCTGAAAGATTTTATGTAAACACAACATTTTTTTTCTTTCTGTCCAGGCTGGATTGGAATCCTTTCATGAAAGCCTACTGCACACATGACACATCTATATATGACGTAGGTACCATACGATAGATGCCCTCATTATTTCTTTAAAAAAACAAAAATAGACTTATTGCAATAGCCAATAAGTTTTTTAATTCTTTGTTTTTTTGCACAAAAATTAAAAAATGTATTGTAGTATAAAAAATGTAGTGAATAATTGAAGTAGAGAAAAGTAAAAAAAATATACACATATGATAGAGAAAAATAAGAAAGAAAAAAAATACTAGATGCTTATGACAGTTTTATTGAAAACTTATGTAGAATGAAGGGGTATAAAATAAATGAACAAACTTCATACCTCCCGGTAAATTTAGACTTTTAAATAAAATATTTCACAATGTATATGCCGACTAATTCATCAAGCTTTAATTAATTTCCATTAATATTTCCAAAATTAGCTATGTATACAGTATACTCTCCCGTGACTCATGATCAGAATTATTAATTAAACTTATTTACAAAAAAAATACTACGGGCCTTTGCATGCATGAGCTACTGTAGATTGATGGCAATCCAAATAGCCCGCGTTGGTTACCGGTTTAGGCACGATTACAAGGGTTGGAGTTGTTATTGAAACGGAGTTAAGTTTGAATGACATTTGACGCGAGTATTTATCGAGTTGATCACGAGTTTGCTCGATTACATTAACCAGATGGAATTAGAGTTCGACTTCATCCGCACACAAACCAATCAAATGAGCTAGCCAAGTCTAGTAGAATTACAAGAAAAAAAAAAAGTGAATATCCACTTATTACTAAATCCAAGTATAATAAATATGATAAAGTTGCAAATATTTTAAAATATTAAAAATAAAGTGGAAATGGGAAATAAAAACAAAGGGGCTCGTAAATATCTTAGGTGGGAAAAGTATGAGTGATGAATTACAAAGCTGGTGAAACTTTAATTACAAATGTGGGATATATAGTTTTTTTTTTATAAATAAATAAAATGGGATCAAAATGGTCCACCAATAACAAAGTGCGTTGATAGGCGCATTTAGTCATGTGGCATTAGCATATAAATGGACGGGACCATTTTCATTTTTATTATTTTAATAAAATATAACTACTTTTAATAAATTGATTTTTAGTAATGATAAAAAATTGAAAACTAATAACATACCATTTCAATAAAACTCAATTTCTATCTTTAAAAACTTTTTTAAAAAATAGAGAAACTATAATTTTAAAATGAATAAAACAAATATTTGCACAAAAATGTAAATTTCAGTAAAAAGGCTATACTTTATAAAACTATATATTTTTGTAATGGAATGGCAATGAATAATTTAAATAAAAAATTACGTTTATTAAAATCGTGAACTACCCAAACATTACATACTTTAAAGTCGAATTTTAGTCAACAAATTTAAATTTAATGTCATGCGTAAATTTGTTTGCCGTGCAGTTGATTTGTTTTTATGTGTATTTTAATTTATTAAAAAACATCTCATTATTTAATAATATTAATTGAATCATTAAAAAATTCCTTCCCCATTAAATTATTATTTTATATAAGATCGACATAAATTAAAATGGTAGAAAGTTTAACTACTCGATCACACGAGATCTAAATATGGATATTCATGTGCATTCATTAATTGATATTTTGGTGAGATTAAAAGCAAAGGGGCCCCACACCCACTAAAGGGGTAAAGCGTGAATCTTGGGTCTTACTACTATTGCCTTTTATTTTTCGACAAAAAAGTTGTGGCTTGCTATTATTTGTACTCTCATTTCATTTATTATTCCGTTTATATTGTGATAATACAACAATTTCTTTTATACAAATCAATATATTTATTATAAAACATTGTAATAAGGAATATCGATATTACATGATAAGTGATGTGATTTAAAAATTATACAGAGTAACGGGTGTGTCAAACGTAACTCTGTGTACTGTTACTTGTTAGGGTTCATGACTTTTATTCAAAACGTAATTTTACGTACTATTACTTTGTTAGGGTTCATTTTTACCGTTAAACAATTTGTTGAACAATATTTGAACAAGGATGAGTGTTGGATCCATCCTGTTTTAAAATGACGTTTTATGAGGTAAATAAACGGCTCATATTAAAAGAAAAAGAAAAGCATACAGTCATAAGTTTACAAGTTAAAACAGAAGTCATAACGTCGTTAAAATCTTGTCTAAAAAAATTCTCACAGGGAACAAAATTCGAATCAAGATAAAAATGTACACCTCTTAAAACAATCAAAATAAAAGTTCGTAAAAATTAACCAAACTCAATAATGACCAAAATAGGGTAGATGACTCATGGGTGAAAAAAAAAAAAAAATAGCCTCATGGTAATAATTAGAAAATATATATATATATATATATATATATATATATATATATATATATATATCGAGTAGTCGGGTACCACTGGTCCACTCTATCTGACTAACTAAAATTAGCAACTATAATTCGATAACAAATAATGCTTCCATTTTAATTATAATTTCCATAATTTATGGTATATGAAAGGTAATTGAAGAATAAAAAATTCCTTAAAATGAGAGAAGGTTAAGAAAATTAATTAGCAAGAATGACCGAACAATTTTGAAACTAAAAAGACATTTAATTTAAAAAGGGGTAATAATAATAATATTAAGAGACAATTTTTATGTTAACAAAAACAGAAAAAAATGAATACTACGTGAACAAAAATAAATAAATAAATATATATATATATATATGTGTGTATAAAAAAAAGACGTGTTATCATCACATACTTAGATTTAAAAATGGTTAAATGTATCTAAAAAAATGATAAATGATAGTTGCTGGAAATAGTAATAATTGAAACAATCGATGTCAATTGCAGTAGCAATAGTTACTCTTTTGGCTACCGAATCTAATGATTCAATCCACTGTACTGTTGTGTATTCATTTCAATATATCTGTTTGGTATCAGAAAATTAAAACTTCTGGAAACTCATAAATAAAAAGAGTACAATAATTCAACAATTTCTTATCTACTTTTGTTGTATCTCAATTTCGGATCTTTTAATTTTGTTACGGGTTCAAGTATATATGAACATCCCATTATTAGCACAAGAAATTGACAATCATAATTATTATTATTGACTTGTGTGAATTTTGACACTAATTTTGCAAGTATAAAAAAACGTGTTATTATCACATACTTGGATTTAAATAAATAGTAGGTAATTTTAGTGGCCACCGCTAGCAGTTGAATTGAATTAGTCAATTTGTGATAATTAATAAAAAAAAAATAACGTTTATAAATTATAATAGGTAATAGCGACAAGTTCATGACGTTCAAAATCTAATATGTTTGATTCGAAAGTATTTTTTAAATATCTTTATAGATTTTAGTATGTTGAGTTTAAAAGTCAAGTCTGATTTATACAAGTAAATGAAGTTTGGGTTTAACTTGTTTATTAAATTAGTCAAATCGATCTTAAGCCTTTGTTGAATAGTTTTGAACTATTCTACCACTAATTATTACACCAATTATGAGTCAAATTATATCTACGAATAATAGAACTATCGACCGATTAAATTATATTGCGATATATTTGCATATTAATTTTTCCTTAATAAAATTGCTATTTAATTTTATTTTTTTTAAACTATCAATGTCAAAATATAATTTTGAAAATATTCTTACTTTTGTTATCACTTTTTACAAGTCAAATCCTTTCTTGTCCCTCTTAATTATTTTGTAATAACTATCACCACTATTTCTAGCAAACTTTATAATTAAAACTGTATTGTCAATGTGTAATTTTTAGTAGTACTTTTTTTCCTCTTTTACGTGTCAAAACTTTATTATCTATCTATTTATTGTGCTCTTTTAAGTTTTAAAAGTTTGGTAAATGCACCAAATCAATATTGGTGGCCACTAATTGAAACATGAACAAATTAGCTTCTTTTCATAATATAAAGTGTACAAATTATTTAATTTAAGATTCTTATTTATCTGTCATTATTATTTGTACTCGTACTAGATAAACGCACGCACGCGGAATGTCAATAAAAATAATTATTATTTGTACTAGAAAAACGTCCGCACGGAATGTCAATAAAAATAATTATTTATAATATATTGTATATTTAAAAACTTTTAAACAATTCCAAAAAAAAAAATCAGAAGTAAAACTGAATTAAACCTGATTTTTTTAAATGTAACTTTTAATTAATATGCAAAATAATCTTAAAAAATGCCTATTAGTATATAGGTAAATTAAAATTCAGTTCCATCAATGAAAAAAAGATTATTAATTGTAAAGAAATTGGTATTACATAATTTAGGAAATCAGTAACATTACAAATTTAAATTAATTTTGATTGATATTGAATTATTTAGGCAAAATCAATCAAATTGTAAAGAAATTGGTATTACATAATTTAGGAAATCATTAACCTTACAAATTTAAATGAATTTTAATTGATATTGAATTATTTAAATCTGGTTTTTTTAAATGTAACCTTTAATTAATATGCAAAATAATCTTAAAAAATGCATATTAGTATATAGGTAAATTAAAATTCAGTTCCATCAATGGAAAAAAGATTATTAATCGTAAAGAAATTGGTATTACATAATTTAGGAAATCAGTAACATTACAAATTTAAATGAATTTTGATTGATATTGAATTATTTAGGCAAAATCAATCAAATTGTAAAGAAATTGGTATTACATAATTTAGAAAATCAGTAACCTTACAAATTTAAATGAATTTTAATTGATATTGAATTATTTAAGCAAAATCAATCACTAACATTGAAATTGGTATTACATAATTGATATTGATAATTTAGGCAAAATCAACAAAAAACAGACGATGCCTAGATAAAATTAACCAGAAGACAACACGTCAGCAATCTCAACTCCCTATTATTGTAATAAAGAATTTAATAAATAATAGTAATATATCATGAACTTTATATACAAAAATCCAAAATTTTAAGTATATATAATATAAATATTCAATGTAAATGTAAATAAAATAATAAAAATATATCTTTTACGAATAAAAGTGTATGCATTAATTTCAATATATATAAAAACCCAAATTTTAGAAAAAAAATGTAGGGCTAGTCTTGGTGAGACTGTCTCACGGAATGAGATCCGTGAGACGGCCCTCAACGCCCTCATATATAAAAAATGATAATATTTGAGGAAAAAGTGATAATGTTTTAGTAAAAAGTGAAAAAAAAATATAGGTTAACCTACCCAAAATTTTGAAAGATGGGTTAAAAGAGATCTGTCTCACAGAAAAAGATTTGTGAGACGGTCTCACACAAGTTTTTGTCTTCGTATTGTTTTTGTTATAACACATGTAAGATATTTGAAAACTATATTATTATATAATTACAAATATTTTAATGTAGGAATAAAACGTTATTACTAAATGTGAACCATTCAAATAATTACATTTGACTTTACAGATAAATTTTTAAAAAATAATTAATAAATGTGTTCAAATTTAACTCATATACCTATTTTATCTTTGATATTCTATAAATTTGTGTAAATTTCAAAATTTTAATTACTCTTAATTCAATGTTAAGAGTAATTATCTTTGTAGGACATAGAAAGTAAATAATTAGTACGGAGTAGTATATTGTTTTTATTTATAGTAACACATAGGACATATCTACCATTATAATAACACATACCTAAGATCAAGATTCATATTTTACCAATACACAATTGTTTGGAAGTTTTGTTTGACCTTGTTTGATTCAAAACGTATCCACAAAATTTTACCTCAATTGGATTAAAATTTGGCACTCACCCTTAATATGAAAAATAATCCTACATTATACTTTACATCTCATCAAATTCACTTTACACTCATCAAATCATTTAAAATATTTACCTTTTATTTTACATTAACAACTATTAAATTTCATTTTTAAAAAATTATATCAATCAAACCGTGCAAATTATTCGATGACGGAAGGAATATATTTCATGAAATATTTGAATGTGAAAATGAAAAGAATTAAAAAAAATTAAAAATACACTCCATGTTTATGATTTTTTTTTGTACTTTTCAAATTTATCCCAAAAAATAAAACTTGGACCGGAAGTATTTTATTCGATTCGGGAAAATTTTGAAATAAATACTTTTATTTTTTCTAGAGATTCTTACTCATATAAAAAGCAAAAATCAATTACTTACTAATTACTATATAATAAAAGTCAATCTTGTTTATTTATCCAGTTGGAAAAAATACTCTTTTTTTTTAAATTCAAATTATTTATGGATTGTGTATCCGATTGGTAGACAGGTGCATTAATTTCACATTGCTGTACACAACCAGTTTATAGGAAAGTAAATAAATCTAGTTTTTAAAATTCATCTAATTTTGATATTTATTCATAGATTTAGTAAAAAAATATCCTGGGCGAATTTGCAGAAGTTATTCTTAGAGAAGCAGCTGCGAATTTACCAAACTACCCATAGCCGTAGAAGCGTAGCCTGTAGGCCGTATACTAGCCCTCTCTCTCTCCCCTGCTTTAAATTCTAGAGAGAGAGAGAGAGAAGGAATCTGGTGCCAGCGATGAAGTAGAAGGAACAGAGCTCTCTCTCTCTCTCAGGTCAAAGCTGTCATCTGTTGTTTAAAGCCATATCCTTCTCGTTTCTCCTATTTATGTATACCCGCACTTTCTCTCTATTCAGATCTCCATATTTTCAAATTCATATTCTAATGTGAATGTATTTTCACCGATTTATATAAATCTCTGCCGTTTCCGTTTCCGTTTAGTTCACGGTTGATTATTGTTGCAATCCTTCAATGGCTGTTGCGTCTCCTTCTCCCGCCGCTGCTGCCGCTGCCGAGAAGAAACACTGGTGGCTCACTAACAGAATGGTACTACTACTTAACTCAATTTTGTTTTCGATTTATTCGTTTTGTGTTAATTGGGGAAGAAGAAATACTGATACTGATCGACTAATGGAACGCAGATGGTGGAGAGATACGTGAGGGAAGCGAAGGTGTTGATTGCGACACAGGAGCAGAGTGAAATGGTGGCGGCATTGCGTATTTTAGAGGTTGCACTCGCACTCGCGCCGCGCGTGGAGGCGGCGCTTGAAGTGAAGGCGAGGTGTTTGTTGAATCTACGCCGCTTCAAGGAGGTGGCGGATATGCTTAAGGATTACATTCCTAGTTCGAGAATGGCGATCTCTGACGATACGTCGTCGTCCGGGCAGTTGGAAAACTCGTCGACTCAGCTTTCGAGGGAACGAGTCACGCTTCTTTCGTCCAGCGGCGACTCACTGAGTGGGAATGAACCGGCGTTCAAGTGCTTTTCTGTTTCGGATTTGAAGAAGAAGGTCATGTCTGGTTTATTCAAAAACGTGGAGGAAGCTGGGCAATGGAGGTAAAAATTTCTAGATCAGAATCCTCTTTTTCCTCTGTTTTGTTTTGTTGTGATGTGACAATTGCTTTTAGAACACGCGAAACCACTGGAAGCCATTAATAAATCTCACGTTTAATAATGATTTTTCTGCACCGAGTTCATTGAGTTGTAACTGACTCGGTCTTTGATGAATTTAATCAAACAGGTACTCTGTTCTAGGTCAAGCTTGTTGCCACCTCGGCTTAATGGAGGACGCAATGGTACTCCTTCAAACCGGTAAACGCCTCGCCACCGCCGCATTCCGCCGCGAAAGCATTTCTCTCTCAGACGACATTTTCTCACTCAACAAATTCACGCTTAACGGCGACAATTTCACACAAATCCAGCCGGAAAACCCTCACAAAACAGAGTCGGAGAGCATCTCCCACCTCCTCTGCCACATCAAACTCCTCATCCGCCGTAAAACCGCCGCAATCGCCGCCCTCGACGCTGGACTCTACGCCGAAGCGATTCGGCATTTCTCCAAAATCCTCGACGGCCGCCGCGGAGCTCCTCAAGGATTTCTATCCGAGTGTTACGTTCACCGCGCCTCCGCCTATCGCTCCGCCGGGAGAATAGCGGAAGCCATAGCGGATTGCAATAGAGCTTTAGCGTTGGACACTTCTTCCATTGATGCTCTCGCAATAAGAGCTACTTTATTCGAAACCATAAGATGTTTACCAGATAGTCTTCACGATCTGGAGCATTTGAAACTGCTGTACAATTCAGTCTTGCGTGACCGTAAATTGCCAGGGCCCGTTTGGAAGCGACAAAACGTTCAGTACAGGGAAATTCCAGGAAAATTGTGCTCACTGGCGTCCAAAATCCAGCAGTTAAAGCAAAGAGTTGCTTCTCGTGAAACAGGAACTGTAGATTACTATTCATTGATTGGATTAAGAAGAGGCTGCTCAAGATCAGAGCTAGAAAGAGCTCATTTGCTTCTGATTCTTAAACACAAGCCTGATAAATCCTCAAGTTTCATCGAAAAGTGCGAATTCGCCGACGAAAACGACGTCGATTCGGTGCGTGATCGAGCAAAATTGTCTGCATTGTTGCTATACAGAATGATTCAAAAGGGTTACACCAGTTTAATGTTGACAATTCTGGATGAAGAGGCAGCTGAACAGCAGGTGAAGAGGGCCACCGCCGCTCTTCAGGCGGCGATTAATGAACCACCGCCGCCTCCTAAAGCCAGAGTGGAGTTTATTCCGGCGGGTGTTACAGAACCCACATCGGCGGCGTCGGTGTTTCAAGGAGTTTTCTGCAGGGATATAGCAACAGTGGGGGATTTGCTTTCACAAGCAGGGTTTAATCGTCCGGTTACAGTAAACTATGAAGGATTAAGTTGCTAATTAATCATAATTAAGGGGATAAAATGTTGGATTTGTCATGTTAATATACCGGGGGAGGATATGTACAAATTGGTAAGCTATAAGTACTACCGCCCGGTGAGAATTTTTGCAATTAGCTAAGCTAGTACTATGTTTTTTTTTTATAAGGACTATTCTATTTTGGTGTATGTACAGGTTTTATTTAAATTGAAGCACCTGAAACAATTTCCAATTTTGGGCGATATATGCCCCCATCTAATCTAATCATGCTGAGGGTTCAAATTAGTTAGGTGTCATTTGCTCTCACTTTCACATAAAAGTAGTAATCTTGCGAACCTAAAAATTGGACTCTAGACGGCTAGACCACATGTTTCACGTTTTCAGATATGTAGCGATCGGACCCGGTAGCTATTCTCGACGAACTGAGTTAACAAATTTGCGTTCTTTATTTTTCTGTTTTCGTTATTCTCTATTACATGATTGTAGTTGAATTCCTAGCATTATGTTTGCATTTCATTTTGTATTTTATTATCTATGATCATTTTCATCTATAAGGGTCATTATTTGCTAAATGTTGAGACATATTTTGAAATGATTTTGATTATAATTGCTATAAATTGTGTCACTAATCTTGTTATTTGAGTGGAAACATATAAGAACTTTTGAATGAAAATGGAAAAAGGATGCAACTAGAGTTTCTTCAGAATCGCTAGTCAAATCCTAGGAGCAGTTGATAATTAAATTCAATTTTAACCATTATTTTAATATCCAAAGTAGTGTAAAAAGAAAACGCTGCTTAGAGTTGTTCAAAGAAAAAATGATGAAAAAGGAGCATGGACAAAATTTGGAAACTAGCCATCATCTCAATCTGAATAGTGTTGATGGAGATGAAGGTTTCCAAATTAATGGAGTATATGATTTTGTGAATCATATCTTTGTTTCATTGACTAATTCCTTTCTTAATGACTGTATTTAACTTTGTAAAAGTAAAACACTATTATGTGAGTACCCCGTAATCAAGGTTATGAAAAGATGTTTTACTGCTAAAAAAACAAAGGGTGAATATATAGAAGGATTAAAAGCAACTTTGTGAGTTGGAATTGATTAAATGTCACTTATACTGGAGTACTCCTATTTATCCATTGGAGAGAGGGTGATTAGTATTAGAATTCTCATATCTAGACACTTATTACGTGAAGGCAACGACAATTGAAGATCATTAGTTTTGATCTTGATTTGTATTGATATTTAACTTTAATCTTGTAAAAAAAAAAATTTATTCGAAGGAGAACATTTTATTTTCATAGCTATTTATCCAAGTAGAGATTTAAAGAAAACATAAACAATACTCTTAGAGCTCGTTTGGCTTGACAAAAAAGGTGAATTAGACTTAATTGTCACTGTTTTTTCTATGTTTGGTTTGATAGATTAAGATTCGAGAAAAAACATCAGTTCAAGTCAATTTTTCAATTTTAATCCACATATGTGTGATTTTGAAAAAAACACAATAAAATTCAATTTCTCTAAAGTCCAAACTACATTAGTATGAACAACTATCATGACAATTGTGAAATTCAGTCAATCAATCTAAATATACAAATTAATCCAAAAGTTTTAAATTGTGAATAATAGTATTCTCCTAAAATTAATTCAAATATATCTATCATGTCTATCAAATCAAACGAGCCCTTATTGAAAAGCGGGAAATTGAGGGATGGTCCGGGGCTGGTTGTGCCATGTCATTGTTACCGACTTACCTGTTGCAACTTGCAATTGCCAGGCTGTCAACAAAGCCTACTTTTTCTTTTTAAAGTACTAATTGACTCGCAAATCAAATACTTTTATTTTTTACAGATTTAGGGGGTTTCTACTTTTATTTAATTCTTCTTAATTAAGTTTGTACTTATAATGTATCATGTTCAAAAATATAAGAATTAACCCACTGACCAACAAACCAATGTCATTTTTAAAATTTACTGTAATAATAATCCAAACACCTATATCTATAATTGTACGTTGAATTAATCAGAGTGTAATAAAATTTTGGTCCTACACACGTAAATATGTTGAGTACAACATTCAATTGTTGAACTACTTTTAGATAATTCAGAGATTGATGAATGATCATATAATCTATTATTTCATAAAGTTTGTCGCATATATCATTTTGTATAAAATTAAGAAATATATTTTTTTACAAATTTAACTCTCATTAATTTTTCTTTTTTTCCTTTTATTTCCCCCAATTTCCACTATTTCCTTGACCTTTTCAAATATAAAAAGTCATTAATATATTTTTTAAAAAAAGATAGATATTGTAGAGATTAATAAGGGTATTTTAGGGAGATCGTTGATAAAAATAAAAAAAACAATAAATTTTTTTAAATAAAATTTAAGATTAAATGCAATAAATTTTATGAAAGGAGTATATAATATTTCATGTCGACAAACCATCAACCCAAACATTATTAATGATCCTATTTACTCCATCACGTACAATTCATAAAATTCAATCTAGAAATGCATGGATCTGAACCATTTTTTAGATGACCAAAATTGATATTTAAAATTTATTTTATTTTATCAACATGTACAGTATTTTAATATGTCAAAATTATATAGTGGGCTCACTGTCACGTACCATTAAATTAAAATTAATACGAAAAAAAAAAGGAAGAACCAATCACAAAGCTAATTGATGATCCACGACTTCTTTTTTAAAGTAATAATTAGATTTTTACCATTAATTTGTTGATTGGAGGAGCCTGCTGCCTCAATCAACGTTAAATACACTTAATTGAACACTAATTATAATTACCTGCTAGATTAACCAAAAATCTTCCATGATTAACCGCAGACTAATCATTCTAAACTAGGAGTAGTATTTAATTACTTTTAATTATCATTTATAACAAGTTGGCAAAGAAATCATTCGTGGGCTTCATTATTAATTGCCACCAAAGTTTAATTATCTTCCATGGTTTTCAATATGATAATCCACATCAATATGTATGTGTTTTTTTATTCACAAATTCATATTATTGTTATGAAATTTGAGTTATTTATACTTATATCGAAGAATGCATGCAAAATACCTCAAAAAAAATGCAAAATATATATTATGGAATAACAAATAACAAGAGATTTTTTTTTTTTTTTTTTTTATAGCTACTAGTATTATTTTGAATTATTAATATTAATAAAAATTGTGACTTTCCTTGGAAGTGAGTGAGTTGATGATTATTGTGAGTCCAGGCAGGTCGAGATAGTGCTCATTACTTGGATAATAATCAACAAATCAATGATTTTTCAACAATTGTCCTATTTAATTACAGATTTGGAGAATATTATTATTATTATGTTATTATTAATAATAATTTATAGAGCTAGCTAGGGCCATCTTTCCCTGTCTCCCTTAAAGCCCCCATGTGAATAGGCCAAAATAAAATAAAATAAATTGTATGGGTAGGGAATGTGTAACTATATATTGTCAGCTTCAATAACCAATCAATAATCATCATGGCTTTCCACTTATTTTTGTTTTATATGAATTCTTCTTATACATCATATGCACACAATTTTCAATTGCGTGATGTTTTTTTCCCTTCAAATGTGTCCACTAATTTTTAAATTAAACTTTGTATAAATTGGTCTAACTCATAAATGGTAGACTTTGTATGTTAAATAGTGACACTTTATATGTTTAAAAACAAGAATTTACGTGTACCCGAGTTCACAGAATACCCTATTCATTTTTTTTAATGATTTAGTCCATCCCTCTAACTCCAATCCAATGGGAATATAATACTTGTTGCACTTGCACAGCATATATTCATGCTTGCACAGTTTTGTTTGGAATAACAGCAAAGAGAAAGAGTCACGTGCAACAATGTGAGTAGGAATCACTACAACCCAAAAGATATAATAATATTACTAGTATAATAAAAAATTTAATAAATAAATAATAAAGTGAATTAGATTCTTTTTATTGTTGGAATTGGAATGATGAATTTCCGATAAGTGATTTTCGACCTACTGTAGTCTTGTACTCACCCTCCTGTATACAATGCAGTGTTTATTTGGGCTTAGATAGAACATAGTGGCCCACTTTGAATATTAATGGGCTTATCCATTTAAAGCCCATGTTAAAGCCCTGATTCCCGGCCTAGAAGCTCATTTATTCGGAAGGAATTGACTATATGCACCTCCATTTCGGAGAGATGCATCCCAAAATTTGTCAAGATAAATGCACTCTTCCTTCGAATTGTTCAAAATATCATTTTCTCTCTTTTATCTATAAAATACACATTTACTATACACACCCTCCCCAAACCCTAATTCATCTCCCTCGCCCTTCTTCTTCTTCTTCTTCTTCCTCCCCATTTCACCTGCCGCCAAGCACACCACCACTCGCCGGCAGCCGCCCCTCTTCACCGGCGCGATGCCTCCCCTCAATTTTCCTCCCACCCTCTGCCATGGCGCCCCCACCCCGTCCATCTGTAAAAAAAAAATTACAGCGGCTGCCCCCTCTCTCTTCTCTTCCTCTCTTAACTGGCGCGGCCCCCACCCCACCCTACCCTACCCAGGTTTGTCCGTCCGCCACAAATTTTAATTTTAGGAAGCAGAAACCCACCTCTTTTTTTTTCTTTCTTTTCGACTATGTAATGTCTACCAAATATACTCTCGTCGACATGGTTGTCGACGACGGTGTATTTGGTAGACATTACATGGTCAATTTTTTTTTTTTTTAAATTATTTTTATTCGACCATTCTTTTCGACCATATACACTCCCGTCAACAACGATGTGTCGGCGGGAGTGAATATGGTCGACACTGGTTGGTCGAAATTTATAAAAAAAAAAAATTGTGATTTTTTTAAGTATATTTTGGAATTTATGTATACTTTTTGATTTGATAGTTGCCGGAAATGATGTCGGCGGCGGTCGGAAGTAGTGATTTAGGTGGAAGGGGAAAGAAATGACAGTAAGGGGGTGTGTTAAGTAGGGGATGTGCATCTAATATGCTGTATTTTAATAAAAAGTATTTTCGATTTTTTGCCCTATTATTTTATTAATATACTAAAGGGGAGAGTGCCATTTTGGAGGTGCATATAGTCAAACCCATTCGGAATTATGTTTCCTCGGCTAACTGGGCCCAAAAGACTTATGAACTCTTTCCTTAGGTTATTGGGTCCATCTTGAACCAGCCCATCAATGGTAACATAAATACATAAAAGAAACATATTTGTATTTGTGGTGTGTATTTATTTATATCCTACGTAAAGGAATAAAATGGAGTATTTATGATGAGTTTAGTTTACGAAAAAAACAAGAATATAAAATATATTTATATAACCTGGTTTATATGTATCAAAATTGATAAATAAAATATAATATATGTCCTCCGGTACTCTAACTTAATGAATATAGACTCATGTTTAAATGACAACCTATATTTTTCAGTGAAAACAGTTGTAATATTTGAGTTGCACTATGCATAATTGTCAAACCATTGTAACATTTGAGTTGCACTATGCACAAGGCGTGTGATAATGAAAAAACAAAATTATACTCCATCTGTCTCGGAATAACTTTCATATGTAAGTGGACATGTAAATTAAGAAAGTGTAATAATGAGTTGAGTTTTGAGTGGTAATTTTGTAAAACTTTATGTATAAAATAAACAAATGAGTTGACTTTTGTATATGTGTACAGAAAGTAATGGCATTTGTGTAAAATTAAGAATATTGTGAGGGTGAAGTTTATAAAGGGTTTTCCATTTTAAGGGTGTGAAAGTTATTGTGTGATGTCCCAAAAAGGAAAGTATGAAAGTTATTGTGGAACGGATGGAGTATATATTTTTTTATAAGGTGAAATATAGATAATTATGTTTGAAATACCCACATGGCTTGTAGGATTTGCCTTGTTGGATGGATAGGCATACACCCATTTTTGGACCCTTATTTTGTCATCAAACGCAATGCCACTTGTTTCAAATTATACTCTTTTACACGTGCTTGGTTTTATAAGTCATAATTTTTCATGTCCAGATAATATATCAACATTTATATAATTAATATTGCATTAGTTCAATCTCGTTATTTTATCTAAATCAATAAAACACGCACACTTGGTTGGCTTAGCAGTTGAATTCTGGAAAAGTCTCAGAATATAAAACACAAATTTCTTTTCATAAATTGTAAATATAGATTTAGCTAAAAATCAATACTACTATAATTCCTTTTTTTCTTTCAAAGGAAATAAAATCGGATATACATGAGTATTTCTGTACTAAAATCAATAAAGAATCATATGGTGGGTAATACTAACAAACACCAACTTCTGCTTCTGAAGCTACATGTTCCCAATTAACACAAGCAATCTAGCAGGGAACAATAATACAACTAACAAATGCATATGCTGCGATGTAACCAACGTACTGAACCGTCTCCACGACTCTTGACCCGTACGAACCATGCCCGACAAATTGAACTTCCCTTGACCCGACCTCCTCACAATCACGCCCGCATTTACTCCACTTGGCCCCACAATCGGCCACCAAACTTTCCGACGATGATCTCTCCTGGTTTTTCTAATACGGATCAGATCTTGACGAATCACATTTTTAATGCATTTCAAATACGAGTACATATCATGGTCTCGTTGAACCGTGCCTTTTGAACCATACGCTGATCTGTCACTCAGTATTTCAAGAGGATGTGGCGAGTTCAAAAATACGCTCTGCGCAGCTTGGAGCTGCTTCTCTGGGCACGTCAAAACATAGAGACCTGTGCCGGGAGGAAGGAGTTCATGGTTCGGAGAAAACTTGTCGTCTGGTTGGAGGATTAATAACTCTCCCATCGGAGCATATAACAGCTTCTGCAAACACAGAGCATACACAAATAATATTATATACTCCTGTTTTACTAAAATGTACTAGTTGTGCATGTTTAAGGTGGTAATTAGGTACCTGTTTAATAAGGCATGGATGACTGCGGAAACTTCCGTTTATGGCCTTGAGAAATTCGGCCACACGGGTAGGATAATTACAAGAGAATGCGCGGGGAACAATGTCTCTATGCATTATGATTGATTGGACATGATTCTGAGGCAATCCAAGGTGGTGAAGTAGATGATCCCCTCCGCACATAATTGATGGTGCACCGTAAGTTATCACAGGAAGTAATGAAGAACGAGGCGCTCCATTCCTTATCAGCAACATCAGATTTATGAGTACTGATAAACTTCCACCAAGGGAGTGCCCTGTGAAACGAAATTTGGCGCGATTTCCATGAGATTTAAGGTGTCCCTGAATTTCAGGCAACATCTGCTTGTACAACCCTTTCGCAGCCTCGTAGATACCTCTGTGCACAGGAACGTCCAGTCCCTTAAAAACAAACAAAAAAAGAGAAATTGGGTTCAAATTTCACGCATACATACTAAAATTGGACACAAAAACGAAAAGACTAAAGTTGGTCCCGGCCTAAATTATAGGACGATTTTGATATTAACTCAAAAGGGAAAAAGTGATTGAAGGCTTTAAAAACAGGATTTGTAATTACCTCAAATTGAACGGGCTCAAAGAGTAGATTGGCCTTCCATGAAGAGAGTGACTCAGATCCCTGAAAGAGATGGAAGGATTTAGGAATTTGCATATTAAATCACCAAATCAATCAAATAAGGGAAACTGTAATATTTGATATAATTCAAGAGTACCTGTATAACAAAGAATCTGGTGGCGGTTTGATCGTCATCACAAACGAACCACTCGCAAGGCGATGAGAGAGTGGAGTTAAGATCATCAGCCACAGCCTGCTTTACGTCCTCCTCTGCAGCAACAACAGCCGTTGCTCTACCAGTGGTGTCAATCAACGAAGCCACATCCTGGTCGTTCCCCGATGACTTGAAGCTAAGTATGCTCTTCGTACGAGAATGGAAATACGAAGCAGCAGAAGCAGCGATTTGATAAGCAGCAGTAGAAGTTATGAGGTTTCCCTCCTCCTTTTCCGTTTCATGTGTCTCGGAAACCTCATCTTTTAGCTCATCTTCAGCTACTACGTTTTCTTTCTCAACCTTAGATTTCTTCTCTAAAGACGAAGTAACGAATTGTAGTCCGTGTTTCCTTAGAAGATTTCCGGGCTGCAACACCATTTCATATACAAAGTTAGGAGCCTAAAGTCTCCCTATGATTACAGGAATAACAGTCCTAAAGCTGCATTTGTCAAAATCACAACCTACAACCTACATTTACATTCGTAATCCTAAAGCTGTTTTTGAAATCCACTAGATTTTGAAATTCGGATTTCAAAATCCTCAAAATCCGAAAACGAACCTCCCCTTAAAGGAAACCCCCATAATGCGAACAATATTAGCAAAATCAAACAACAAACATTATTCAAAACCTTTACAAGTATCTAATTCCAGTAAACAAAATTCAAATTCATAAGAAACAAACCTAAATTAGAGAATTGTACCTTGATTTGAGGTATGATATAGGCCAAAATTCCCAAATAAGATAGCTGAGCGTATAATCTCGAATCTGCTAAAGGCACCTTCCGAAGCAGCTTCGAAAACGATTCTCTATCGAATTCAATCTTTTCATCACAAACATCGCACTCTCCATTCTCTTCGCAGCAATTATCTCCACATTTCGCCCTAATTTCATCCTTCAATTCGCCATCATTTTCTTCCCCTTTTCCGAATGTCCTCAAATGCACACCTTCAGAAACCCCCAATTCTGCCTCACCGTCTCGAATTTCCTCCTTCTCCTCTCCCAAAACGGCGTCGTCGACCGCGATAGCCGGTTCGAGCCGGATATTGCTTCCCGGCCAAAGAGATCTCAGCGGATGCCGGAAAGTGAACCCCCACGCCAAATTCCTGGGCGGCGCCGATACAGAAGGCTTTTCCGCCGCCGCAGCATTCAGCCGGAGTTCCACTTTCCCGGCTGGCGGCGCCATTCCATGAATTCCTGCCTTCAAACACAAAGCATCCATTTTATGATTGTGAAAACCAAATCACAAGAAACCGTTTTTTCCCTCCAAAATTCTCAAATCAAACTTGCTGAATGGTTTTGCTTAAATATATTTGAAATTGTATAGGATAAAACGTAAACCCCAATCTTTGAAAATTCCTTAATCGAATTCAATAAAAAGAGAAAAAACTTCTATATAACGAAGAAAGGTTTCTCATTTACGTAAGCGTGTTTTATTTTTCATGTTATTTTTATTATATTATTAATATATTTTACACATAAATTATGGGTCAAATAAAATATTTTTATGTATTTTATAATATCCTAAATTTACAATTGACTTATTTATATTTTCTCATTAATTGCATTAATCCTAAAATATCATTAACATAAACAATATCACAATTTTTTTATTTTTTTTTTAACACTCTTCATTGGTAATTCCTCAAAAAAGAGATGGGATTTGAAGAAAAAAGAAAGCAGTCAGCATACTTAAAACGACTATCAGCCTCAGCAACGAAATTGCCGTTCAACTGCTAACTTCAAATCACCTAAATTACGTGACACATTGTTACAAGAAAGAAAATATTTTTCAAAAAATACTCCCTCTTCACAATTTTATTTCATCATTTATTATTTAAAATAAAGTGGTGTACAGAAATATTGTGAATAATAAATCGAGGGAATAAGAAACACTACCATGGCAAATTGGGCGGATAATTCATGCAATCTTTTAAAAATAAGCTAAACTGTGTATATTCATTAAGAGGGAATAAAATCTTAATGAATATGCAGTTTAGCTTATTTTTAAAAGATTGAGATACTCATTAATAAATAAATAAATAAATAAATAAATAAAGTATTGATATATAATTTAATTTTGAGATTTTTTAATGATTTAGTTTAAGGTGAAAATGTTTTATTGTTAAATTAAGAAAATAAACATTTTTTTTAAACGATGAATTTAAAATTAATTGATGAGAGTATATTTTATTGACTTTTTTTAAGAGATACATACTGCGTTTATTGAAATTTTTATAAATATTTGGCGGACGATGATTCCTTTTTTGTCGGAAAAGGAAATCACAAATTCGGTGGCAATAAAAAACGCGTCGTCAAAGAAGTGGATAGTGCATGAATGACACGTCATCGTATTGCAGATCAACTAGAAAAACTGAATATCGTGTTCCTTTTTTATAGTAGCAGTATAATATATTATAGATAAGAATATATTATTTATATTAATCATTATTATATTTGAATATATTTTTAAAGATATGATTTTTTTTTATATAGTTTACTTGTAATCCTTTTATATATATCGAATTATTTATATCATTTTATTATATACTTCCTTCATTTTACGGTAGTCATATTTGATTTTATACATAGTGATAGGACGTAATCATGTAAGTCCAAAAAGAGAAAAGTTATAAGATAGGAGCTGAGACAGATCTTGAACGGTACATCAGGACCTGGTCCTCCCGGGATCTGATCTTATTAAAATGGATAAAAAAGGTTCAGATCCCTTCGGGATCTGAACTGATTTCAGTGATGTCATTCTAATACTACCGGAGTTGATGATCACGGCTAAGGAGAAGAGGACCTTATCTGGTCTTCCTTATTTACTTAGGACCAAGGAAATGAATTGGTCTGATCTTCTAAGAGTAGGGAATCTTATTGTGTCAGGATATCTTTAGACCCCACTACAAATATGTGCGCACTACCCGAATAATCAATTATGTGTCAGAATCGTACTATGACGTGGCACCATTCCTAACAAACCCTAGATCCGAATTTACATCTTTACCCCTCAATCACAAGGTATAAAAGTGATAGGACGTAATCATGTAAGTCCAAAAAGAGAAAAGTTATAAGATAGGAGCTGAGACAGATCTTGAACGGTACATCAGGACCTGGTCCTCCCGGGATCTGATCTTATTAAAATGGATAAAAAAGGTTCAGATCCCTTCGGGATCTGAACTGATTTCAGTGATGTCATTCTAATACTACCGGAGTTGATGATCACGGCTAAGGAGAAGAGGACCTTATCTGGTCTTCCTTATTTACTTAGGACCAAGGAAATGAATTGGTCTGATCTTCTAAGAGTAGGGAATCTTATTGTGTCAGGATATCTTTAGACCCCACTACAAATATGTGCGCACTACCCGAATAATCAATTATGTGTCAGAATCGTACTATGACGTGGCACCATTCCTAACAAACCCTAGATCCGAATTTACATCTTTACCCCTCAATCACAAGGTATAAAAGGTACCCCATTTCATTTTTTCAAGGGTTAAGTCACTTTTTCTACTATTCACTTTCATATCAAAATACTCTTCTTCTCCATCGAACATCACTGACTTGAGCGTCGGAGGTCCGTCGCCGGACACCTCTCCGGCCCGGTTTTCGTGCAGGTCCCAAGTACCGTCGTCATCTTCCATCTCTATCAATCATTCAAGGATTCCAAAGGAGCTCATTTAGGTATTCATCACTTTAAAAATATTTCTTTGCATGTGTTCTCGTTTATTCACTCCTGTGAATTTGATGAGGTCGCATCAAATGGCGCCGTCTGTGGGAGAATCTGACTAGGACGTGAGGTTTTCATTTTTGTCAAGCTTTTCTAAAAATGGTTGAAGAGAAATCAGTCTCTCAACTTACTGTTAAAAAATCCATAGTCATGGGATCTGTTTATGTGTGTTCGTGGGGATATTAAATTCATTTTGTGATCTTGCTCATTTAGCGATGGAGAATCAAGTGCAAAAGAACTTGAGTAAAGATTTCGAAGGCGTGGCCACTGATCCAGTTGTTGCTGCGGACCCAATCATGGTTACTGACCCTGTTAATGATACTAGAGCGGAAAACGCTACTGCAAGTCAGAGAGAAGGAGTATCAAATCCATCTCCTCTCTCTGGGCACATGGTTACTCTCCCTCTAGAAAGTCTAAGGGATCTGATATGTACTGCTGTGGATCAGGCCTTAGCCCGAAGAGGAGTGCCGGTCCAGGGTACTCCTACAGCTCCCCCAACAGTAAACATACGGGAGCAGTTCCTTCCCAGGGAGGTTCCCCCAGTCCCTGCTCGAAACGACCCGGTGATGGATGAACCGACAGAAGTACTAGCCGCCGCTACTGAGAGGGGCACGAGGAAGAGAAAAGAAAGAGTAGTGCTTCCTGTGGATAATGAGGGAGAGGACAGCTCGGGAGAAGAATATGTTCAATCTTCAGCCCGAGAAAGCATTAACACTGAGATTGTGGCGTTAAGAAGAGAAGTGGAGGAAATGAAAGGGATGTATGGAAAAAATGTTCCTGGTGGAGGTAAAGCAGTGGGATCTCCTTTTGTCTCTGAGATCTTAATGGATCCTCTCCCTAAGAATTTTAAAACACTCTCTTATGAGTATGATGGTACTACTGATCCTCAAGAGCATCTCCTCCGCTTCCAGAACGGAGCTCTCCTCCACCAATACACCGATGGAGTTAAGTGTCGAGTGTTCCTAACTACTCTAACTAAAGCGGCTCAGCAGTGGTTCGCACAACTTCCTCCTAATTCCGTGGGTTCCTTTACGGAAATGAGCTCTCTTTTCTTGCATCAATTTGCGAGCGCCCGAAGGCAGCTCAAGACATCCTTGTCCTTAATGAGCCTCAAGCAAAGGGCGGGGGAAAGCTTGAGGACCTTCCTTGGGAGATTCAATAAAGCAGCTTTAGATGTGCCCAATGCAACAGGGGAGGTGAAAATCAATGCTCTCACCCAAGGTTTAGCCGAAGGGGATTTGTTTAAGTCTTTGGCCAAACGACCTCCACTGACGTTTGACGAGCTCCTAGCCAGAGCAGAGAAATATATCAATCTGGAGGAGATCCAATATACCAAAAAGGGAGAGGTAAGAAGCCCTTCCATAAAGAAAGAGAGTGGGGGAGAAAAGAGGCGAAGGTATGAAGAAAAGGACGCCCGAGTAGAGACCAGGCACTTCCGAAACCACACCCCTCTAACCAAGCAACCTTCGGAACTATTGGAAGTGGTACAAAATAAACCAGGATTCAAGTTCCCATATTCTGCCAGAGGAGGTCCTAAGAATCCTAGATCCGACAAGTATTGCAAATACCACAATGAGTACGGTCATGACACTGACCAGTGTCGTCATCTTAAGGATGCGATCGAGAGGCTGATCCGAGAAGGACAACTGGCTGAATATGTGAGAGCTGAGCGAGATAAGAACTATGGTCGGGGAGAAGATAAAGGAAAGGAAAAGGCACAACAGGAGCAACCTAGAGGAGGAGTACCACAGAAGAGGGGTAACATATCCATGATCGCAGGAGGACCTACTGATGGTGATTCAAATAGAGCGCGAAAAGCCTTTGTAAGAGAAGCTAAGGTTTGGGGAGCTGAAGTGCACAGCGTGTCAGATCTAAGCAAAACACCAATTATCCAATTTGGTCCTGCTGATGGAGGAGGTGCACTCCAGCCTCACAATGATGCACTGGTTATCACGACTGAAATAAGAGGATATGATGTGGCAAGGGTGTTCATCGACACAGGAAGCTCTTGTGACATCTTGTTCAAAGAGTGCTTTGATAAGATGGACCTGAATGTGAAGATTGTGCCAGTAAAGACTGCTTTATATGGGTTCACTGGAGGAGCTATCCAACCTTGGGGACAAGTTACTCTGCAACTCAGAATAGGAGAGCCACCATTGCAAAGAGTGAGGATGGTGGAGTTCCTTATTGTGGATGTTCCCTCTGCTTACAATGTGATCCTAGGAAGACCATCTCTAAATTCTCTACAAGCAGCAGTTTCCACCTATTACATGAAAGTGAAGTTCCCAGTTGGGGATGAGGTGGGAGAAGTTCGTGGTGATCAGATCAGTTCCAGAAGATGCTATGTAGACACGGTGAATCAGGCTGATAAGGTATTTAAGGGAGATCAAGGTAGAGGAGATGATCCCGTGGGGAAAAGGTTGAAAGAAGGTGAAATGATGGAAGAAGATCCTCACTTGCAGATCAGACCTGAGGAGGAGACTATGGCAGTGGAGCTCTTGCCCCACAAGATAGGCTGCACGACGAAAATTGGAACTCAAATGAATCATGAAGTAGCCCAAAAATTGATCCAATGCCTTAGAGCCAATTCTGACATCTTTGCATTCCACTCAGCTGACCTCACCGGGATAGATCCAGCTTTGGCCATGCATAGCTTAAATGTAAACTCGCAAGTGAGACCAGTGAAGCAGAAGCTGAGAAGGTTTGGACCAGAGAAAGATAAGGTCATCATCGAGGAAGTGGATAAACTGCTAATGGCAAAACATATTGTGGAGATCCAGTTCCCGGAGTGGCTCTCCAATGCGGTGATGGTCTCTAAGGGAGCTGGAAAATGGAGAATGTGCATAGATTTTCGAGATCTTAATAAAGCTTGCCCGAAGGATCATTACCCACTTCCTCGAATAGATCAACTGGTGGATTCCACATCCGGATGTGAGCTGCTCTCAATGATGGATGCTTATCAAGGCTATCATCAAATCAAGATGGATCCGGAGGACGTGGCAAAAACTAGTTTTGTGGTATGCTGTGGCACATATGGGTACACAGACATGCCTTTTGGTTTGAAAAATGCAGGAGCTACATATCAAAGGATGGTGGATTCGATTTTTCGAAACCAAATAGGGCGAAATGTGGAAGTATATGTTGATGATATGTTGGTAAAGAGCTTAAAAGAGAAGGATCACGTGAAAGATCTGGAAGAAACTTTTGAGGTGATCAGAGCGAGTGGCATGAAGCTCAATCCCGCGAAATGTGCCTTTGGAGTGCAATCAGGCAAGTTCTTGGGGTATATGGTTACACCAAGAGGAATTGAAGTGAATAAGGAGAAAGTGAAAGCTGTCCTAGAGATGCAGGAGCCCAGGAACATAAGAGAAATTCAAAGGCTGAATGGTCGCATAGCAGCTCTTAGCCGTTTCATCTCCAGATCTGCAGAGAGGAGCTTACCCTTCTTCAAAATCTTGAGGAAGGGATCTAACTACGAGTGGAGTGAGGAGTGTAGAAAGGCTTTTCAGGAACTGAAAGATCATCTCTCAGCCTTGCCGTTGCTCACTAAACCGGTTCCTGGCGAGACTCTGTTCCTGTACTTCTCTGTAGGAGAATACTCTCTAAGTTCAGTCCTCCTAAGAGAAGAAGGGGGTCATCAGAGGCCAATATACTATGTGAGTAAGATGCTCCAAGGACCAGAGGAGAGATACTCAGAAATGGAGAAGTCGGCACTAGCAGTAATGGTAACAGCTAGGAGGCTGAGGCCGTATTTTTTAGCTCACAAAGTGATGGTGAGAACAAACTTGCCTCTGAGGCAAACCATGGGAAGACCTAATCTGTCAGGGCGCATGGTAAAATGGGCAGTGGAGATAAGTGAATATGATGTGGAGTTCGAGCCAAGAACTGCCATTAAAGCCCAGGCCCTAGCGGACTTCATTCAAGAAACTACAAGGACCACAGAGCTGGAAGAGTGGACGGCCTATGTGGATGGATCTTCTACTATGATGGGTAGTGGAGCTGGAGTAATGATCATTACTCCAACGGGAGAAGAATTGCAGTTCGCCATCAAATTCAATTTCAAAGCCTCAAACAATGAGTCAGAGTATGAGGCCCTGGTAAGAGGAATGAGAATGTTAGCAGATTTGGGAGCTCAAAAGGTAAAAGTCTTCTCAGATTCCCAGTTAGTAGCTCAACAAGTGGCTGGATCCTATGAGAAAAAAGATGAGAAAATGATCAGATACGCTAGAATGGTGGAAAGTATCAGAACAAGATTTGTGGAGTTCTCTTTAGAACAGATACCAAGAGCAAAAAATATCAAAGTTGACTATTTAGCAAAACTGGCTAGCTCGGTGGAAGAAGGAACTAAAGGGCAGATCACCCTCTTAGCAGCAGAGAGCAGAATGATAGACTTAGAGGTGTTCTCAATTGAGGAAGAAACAAAGAATGGAGATTGGAGAACTCCAATTATTCATTACTTGAAAACAGGTCAGAGGCTTGATCAAACTGGAGTTCCTAAAAGAGCAGTATTTGCGAGATATTGCATGATAGGGGAGGACCTGTATAAAAGATCATTTTCACAACCATACTTGAAGTGCATAACTAATGAAGAAGGAGATTATGTCATTCGAGAGATCCATGAAGGATGTGGAGGAAGTCACACGGGGTTCAGAGACGTGGTTAGAAGGATCTTAAGAGCTGGATATTATTGGCCGAAAATGCTTAGAGATGCTAAAGAACTAATACGAAGGTGTGAGAAGTGTCAGAAACATGGACCCCTCATTCATGTTCCTGGAGAAGAGATGGGAGTTATGTACTCCCCATGCCCTTTTGATAAGTGGGGAATTGACATCGTAGGGAAATTTCCTGAAGCATCAGGGAAGAGATGTTTTCTGATTGTGGCAGTAGATTATTTCAGTAAGTGGGTGGAAGCTGAAGCAGTAGCAACGATTGATGAGAACAACATCCAGAAGTTCTTATGGAAGAATATTTGTTGTAGATTTGGGATCCCTAGAGTTCTCGTCTCAGATAATGGAACTCAATTCAGTGGCAAAGCTATCAGGAGCTGGTGTGAAAAGATGAAAATCCAGCAGAAATTCACATCGGTGGCTCATCCTCAGGCCAATGGCCAAGTGGAAGTAACTAACAGAACTCTAGTTGAAGGGATCAAAGCTAGATTGGAGAAGAAAAAAGGAAGTTGGCCAGATGAACTAGATTCTGTTCTTTGGTCTTATAGGACCAGTCCCAAAACAGCCACTGGCGAAACACCCTTCAACCTGGTCTATGGAGCAGCAGCAGTGATCCCGGTGGAGATAGGATCTGAATCTCACCGGATCATGGCCTATGATGGAGACCAGAACTCCACCCTGATGAAAGAAAACCTGGACCTGGTCGAAGAAGAAAGAGAAATAGCCCGTCTCAGAGTCGAAAAGTACAAGAGCCAGATCCGTGCCGGGTACAACAAGCGAGTAAAAGTGCGAAAATTTTGCCAGGGAGAAATGGTCCTTAGAAGAGTTGATGCATTGAAACCAGTGAAAAAGTTGGAGCCAAATTGGGAAGGACCATTTATTGTGAGTGAAGTGTTGAAAGGAGGAGCCTACAAACTGATGAGAGAAGATGGAAAGGAAGTAGCACGTCCATGGAATGTGAGCAAACTCAAGAAATACTACTGTTAAGGAACAGGCAAGATCTGGAACTTTTATTTTTGCCATCTTTCTTTGTTCATGAACTGGATGATGTATCCAGGTCATAGAAAGTCTTTGTAATAGCTTTGTGCTTTGAAAATTTCAATGAAACAAGGAGCTGGTGAGAGCAGTTCCTTTTTATCTTATCATTATGAGAAGTATCTGGACCTAAATCAACTCCCCGAGGAGTATAAACAACTCATATAAGAGTATAAAATATAACTCGGGATGAGCAAACGATGCTCCTAATATCCAGAGTATAAACAACTCCCCGAGGAGTATAAACAACTCATATAAGAGTATAAAATATAACTCGGGATAAGCGAATGATGCTCCTGATATCCAGAGTATAAACAACTCCCCGAGGAGTATAAATAACTCACATAAGAGTATAAAATATAACTCAGGATGAGCAAATGCTGCTCCTAATATCCAGAGTATAAACAACTCCCCAAGGAGTATAAAACATGATTCCAGAGGATTCAAGAACTGAATCCGAGAACTGAAAAATTATTTACTTAGAAAAAATTTCAATTTTTTCTAGGAAGGAGAAGAGATCTCAGGACCTGAGTCCGAGATCAGGAAAATTATTTACTTAGAAAAAATTTCAATTTTTTCTAGGAAGGAGAAGAGATCTCAGGACCTGAGTCCGAGATCAGGAAAATTATTTACTTAGAAAAAATTTCAATTTTTTCTAGGAAGGAAAAGAGATCTCAGGACCTGAGTCCGAGATCAGGAAAATTATTTACTTAGGAAAAATTTCAATTTTTTCTAGGAAGGAGAAGAGATCTCAGGACCTGAGTCCGAGATCAGGAAAATTATTTACTTAGAAAAAATTTCAATTTTTTCGAGTAACAATACAAGTATAAGAGAGCATAAGCAGGGCAAAAAGATAAGAGATCTCATTAATCATGGGACGATAAACATACACAAAAGAGAATACAAAAACAAGAAGTACAGGGTACGATAATAAAAGGAGCATACAAGTTCTTGAAATCAAAAATATACTAAGTTTGGGCATCAGTCGCAGGAGCTCCCTCCTCTGCAAGGTTTGAGAGCCCAAAATCTGGAGTACTAGATCCTTCTATTGAAGGGAGATTTGGTAAAGGATCAGAAGAGGAAGCCGAGGTCTGGCGAGGAGGAAAGATATCGTAGATCAAGGGTGAAGTTGCAGGCACCTCAGGATCCAACTCTTTCTCAAACGCCAACTTCAAAGCCGCCTTTTGAATGACAGGAAGCCACCACATCTGGTCAGGTCCCGCATTCAGATCTCCTTGGAAGAAAGGAGAAGGTGTCAAGCTTGCAATAATAGGGGCAGTGTCGATGGAAGGCTTGAAGCCTTGTTTCTTCACTTGGGACACAGTGCATTTGATTCCATGAGTTATGAAGTGACCGATGTGGGGGTTCATATCCCTAAGGTAATGAGGGCTGCACTGATACGCTTCGATAAGTCCCTTATGGAGATCTTGAAGGAACTCTTGGCCAATGGAAGTCGTCAACAATCTTTGACGACAATCGTCAACACCCCTCCTTTGTCCTTGCTTAAAGGCCTCCTCCAAAGCTTCCTTGTGTTGAACTTTCATAGCAGAAATCTCGGAACGAGCCACTTCAGCCAGTTCCCAACTTTCCTCGACCTTCTTCTTTAACTCTTCATTCTGAGAAGTGAGCAAGCTAAGATCGGCTGTCGCTTTTTGAACTTCCTCATCCTTCTCAGATAATTCCAAACGGAGGCGGCCCAGATCTTTATCAGTTAGTTCCTTATCAGCTTTGTCCCACAAAAGCCCCTGGACGGCCATTAACTGAAAGAAAAGGAGCCTTAAAAAAGGGGAAAGAAAGGAAAGAAAGAGGCATGAGAATACAAGAAGAGAAGATTACCTGGGTACATAACTCTGAAGAGGCATCTCGGAGTTGAGGAACTGTATAGCCAAAGAACCGTTGCTTATCATCGGGAGTTGGGATCAGCTTGAGAAAAGAAGTGCTCTCCTCGCCTCTCAATTCAGAGACCGGTTTGGGGATCTCTAGGGAATAAAAATGTTTATTAGACCTGCGGGGGCCAATTGGCTCTGAACGAACCCGGTGGGATTTGGATCTCTTGGAAGGAATCCTCTCATCATCCTCGGGAGCAGGTCGCTTGGGGATAGGAGGAAGAGTACCCGAAGCAATAGGAACTGAATTGTCATCTTGATTAGGCTGAGCTGAATTCAGAGGAGCTGCTATTGTAACAACGCCCCCCTCTCCAGTAGTAAGAGCAGGAACTTCTGATGAAGTCTCCACGACGGTAACTTCATCGTCATCATCCAGGTCTATTTTAACAGAACTGAAGACAAAGTCCATCTCTAAAAAAGAAAAAGGGAGAGTTAGAATCTGAAACAATATAAAAAAAAAAAAGAGAGAAAGAAAGAAGGAAGCAGGAACAGACAAAGAAGAGAAGATGTTTTTACCGGCTCTGGGGGAAAGTTCCGCTCCAGAGCTATCGAGGCCAAACTGAATTAATACGCCCCTATCCCGAACAAGCTGAATTATTTTGAAAAGACCATTTTCTTTATCAAGAACATGGTCCTCTAAAGATTGCATGATTTTCCGGTCCCTTCGGGGAACTAGGGAATCAGAGATAGCAACATAAGAAGGAGTAGTATGTTGCCATTCAGAACAAGGAAAGGGCCACTTCCCGCTTTTAGGAGTAACCCAGAAATACTTTTTCTTCCAACCTCCATTAAGACTGGGGGGTTTCTTTATAAAATTAGGGAGACCATTCACCCGGGAACTAAAGTAAAAAAACCCATCCTTCAATTTCACTTCATGGCAGGCTACGAACATTTCAGAGCTAGGGTTGCCTCCGTAATGTTTAAGGAGGATATAGAAAGATAAACAGGTTCTTATGGATGAGGGATTGACCTGAGCTACCGATATGTTAAATAAGCGGCATACTTTGGCAAGGTAAGGGCAAATTGGAAATCGGATTCCACAATCAATGTGTGCCTCGAAGAAGGGCAATGAAGGACGACAGAAGAAGTTTGGCCTCTCCTCAGGGAGAGCCATATCAAAAAGAAAATCAGAAACGCTATGACATCTTCGTCGAATGGCCTTAAGTTCTACGGAAGTGAGAGAAGAGTGTTTAGCGACCTTATTCCATGATTCGTCGGAAGAATCTTCTGAAGTCATTAACCTCCTTGGACGACGAGAAATAGGAGGACGGGAGGAGGAAGAAGAAGGATGAGGAACCAATGCCAAAGGAGGAGGTCCTAACTGGGATCTGGGGTATTGATCGGAAAGGACGTCGGTATGACCAGACGAATAGAGCTGATCCGGAGTTAAGCTCCGGGAACTATGAGAATGGGAATCGGATCTAGTTCTCTCCCCTTCTGTAGAAAAGGAGGAGGAGCCAGGAGCAGAAGGAGATGGACTAGCCATCAAAGATCAGAGAGGAAGGAGAAAAAATGGGAAGAGGACAGTACCTGAGATAAACGCTGAAGATGCCTGAGTAAAGAAACTCGCCGGAAACGAAGGTCTTTTGCCGGAATTTTAGAGAGAGGATTTTTGCAGAAAGGAAAAGTCATTTTACTCAGATGATCAACAGTGAAAAGTGAAGTTAAAACCACCCCTTTTATACTAAAAATGAGGGGACAGTTGCCCCACTCTACAAGCGACACGTGTACGATCCAGATGAGAGGAGTCGAAACGCCGAGCCTGAACGAACGATTCAGATTAAAGGTAAAAAGTATAAGAAAAAGGCGGGAAAATTTAAGGAAGATGAAAGGACTCTATTCTTAACTACAAAGAACTGCAGTAGTCAAGAACAGGGGGGAGTGGATGATAGGACGTAATCATGTAAGTCCAAAAAGAGAAAAGTTATAAGATAGGAGCTGAGACAGATCTTGAACGGTACATCAGGACCTGGTCCTCCCGGGATCTGATCTTATTAAAATGGATAAAAAAGGTTCAGATCCCTTCGGGATCTGAACTGATTTCAGTGATGTCATTCTAATACTACCGGAGTTGATGATCACGGCTAAGGAGAAGAGGACCTTATCTGGTCTTCCTTATTTACTTAGGACCAAGGAAATGAATTGGTCTGATCTTCTAAGAGTAGGGAATCTTATTGTGTCAGGATATCTTTAGACCCCACTACAAATATGTGCGCACTACCCGAATAATCAATTATGTGTCAGAATCGTACTATGACGTGGCACCATTCCTAACAAACCCTAGATCCGAATTTACATCTTTACCCCTCAATCACAAGGTATAAAAGGTACCCCATTTCATTTTTTCAAGGGTTAAGTCACTTTTTCTACTATTCACTTTCATATCAAAATACTCTTCTTCTCCATCGAACATCACTGACTTGAGCGTCGGAGGTCCGTCGCCGGACACCTCTCCGGCCCGGTTTTCGTGCAGGTCCCAAGTACCGTCGTCATCTTCCATCTCTATCAATCATTCAAGGATTCCAAAGGAGCTCATTTAGGTATTCATCACTTTAAAAATATTTCTTTGCATGTGTTCTCGTTTATTCACTCCTGTGAATTTGATGAGGTCGCATCACATAGATTAAAAAAATTAATAAATGTAATCAAGTTTAGTTAATGTATTAATTTTGTTCTTGAAAATTTATATTTCAAAATCTATTAAGTCTTAATTATTTTTATTAATAAAAATTAAAATTAATAATATAATATTTAATATAAAGTAAAAAAAGAAATGTGATTATAATTTAAAAAAAAAAAGAGTAATTGTCAAAATGATGGATTACTCGTTTTAAACACAAACACTGTTTGGACACACACATTTGACATCTACACAGCACGTGGCCACTGGCTTCGTCGGTCCAATCCCTTACTTTATTTGTTTAATTCGAAAAGTACATGTTCTGTTATAAATTTTTTTATTTTTCTTTTAATCCTGGAAAGTACTATACATGTGGAAATTGATAGTTGTTGAAATCTTCCATTCTGGGGTGCGTTTTGGGGTCGCCTGAGCAGGGACGGGAGCGTCATTGGCCAGCGGCTTCAATGATGCACCAGCCTCTAAATCCTGAGTGTTGCTGACTGCCTCAGCCATCCTGAATGTTGCTGACTGCCTCAGCCGCAGGCTCCAGAAGCATGTCCGTGGGCTCCTCCATGCACGTGTCGTCGAGGCTGGAGAAGGAGTTGCTAATAGGGACCGGGTCGACTCCGGTAGCCGAGGTGGGATCCTGTGGGCAGGGGCGGACCCAGGATTGGTATTGAGGGGGGGGGACAATTTTATATGTTCGTTAATAAAATTTAAATATTCTATATTTATATATTTTCCTGTTAAATATTTAAAACTCTATAAATATTTCAAACTCTATAATTATTTGATTTTGCTACTTATGTTGTGAACTTGTTAACACAAGAAAAAGAAACTTAACTAGTAAAAAATAAATTATAATCACTAATTCACATCATAAAATATAAGCAATTGAAATGAGACTCATCTACATTATATGGTCCAATTTTAACTTGGTTCTAACGGTTGATATTCAATTGAATAATTGATAATATTTATTAAAAATACACTTAATTGTATATAAAAAATTATCAATAAAAATATATATATGACCTTTTAAAAAATTATTAACTTGTAAAATTAAAATATAAGAAATTAAAGTATGTTTTAATATTAGTATTTAGACTAGAGCTCGTTACTTAAAAAATGGAGAACATTCTAAGTAATAATCCAACTAATAATTAAGAAATAAATTTATTTATAATAAAATCAATTAATTTAATAATTAATACCTATAATATATATTTAAAAAAAAAAAAGTTGAGGGGGGCCATGACCACCCCCATGGTGTGCCTAGGTCCGCCCCTACCTGTGGGGACGGTTGAGGTCGGAGATCTGAAGGGGAAGGCCTCGACCTTCTTATGTGACGAGTCCTACCACGGTGATCGTCACGAGAGGGAGGTTGTGGGTTCGTGGGTGGCGGGACATGTCCCTTAAAGCAACGTGCAGTCATGTGTCCAATCACCTTACAGTAGTTGCAAAACTCCTGAAGCTATTCATTATTGGAGTATAAGATATTTCAACTTCGTAAGAGTACGGAAATGATACAATATTGGAGTACTCGATTTACTATTTGTACCTTTTCTTATATTTTTTTAATATCATATTTTTTATTTATATTAATTATAATTAATAATTGTAATTAGTATAAATTCGTTATTATTAATTAATTCAATTTAAAAATTCTTTTTATTGATATAAGTATCTAATTGAGTATATAGAATAAGTCCAAAAAATATAGAACCCTCAAAATGCACTTATTCGTTCATCTACCTGAAAGATACATATGATAATCCATTTAATTATTTTTCTGCATTTCTTTGTGTTTTGTTCTTGCAATTCAAATCTAAAAAATACAATATATCAAATTTGCTTTCATATATATAAAAAATTGGAATAAACAATTGTGCATTGAAACATGAATAATTGCCCTTCGTAGTTTACTTGGTAGCCCAGGCCCGCCAGGATTAAAAATTGGGTTGCAAAATTGGGTTGAGGCCCAAGCCCATACCAAGGCATATAACATTGGGCCCAGCCCATCAAATTATGTTCTTGGAGCTTTTATATCGAACCAACTACTTAGAGGAATTATTACTATAATACCCAAATAAATACTTAAGTGGAGTATATCAATATATGCTTCACCTTTCTTTTATTCAGAGATGCACTTTTAATAATGATAAAAATTTCTTTGCGATTGATTATGTGGTGCTTGGGCCTAGTTTGAATTTAGTCTCTTATGGAGCTGTTCGGATTGAGAATCCTAATTTTGTTTGTAGTGCTGAGTTAAGAGCTATAGATTTGGCATTAGAAAGATGCATGATGAAAAACATAATTGTCAATGGTGTACGCTCAGATTCATCTGATGCAATCAATGCAATCATGAACGAGTTGTAAGTTGGATATTGTGAGAGTCGTACGGTCAAAAGGATTAAGGATATGCTCCAACATCTCTCGATCTGGGATTGCCAATATATTCCAAGAAAAATGAATCGTGGGGCTCATTCACTAGCTCAAAGTTTATTATACACTTCACTTCCTTATGATTGGATGGAAGATGTTTCTCCTCAATATCAGGGATTTGGTTGTTTCTTCGGATTAGTGACGAAGGAATATTTTGGCTTGTTATCCTTGCTGTATTGTCAAAAAAAAAAAAAATCAATTATAATCTCATATAAATTCAATGTCATTAATAAAATTATATATACACAAGGATGGATTGTTGGACTTGACATGAACAAAAGCTAAATGTTTCGTATTAAGCAATTTCATTTATATTAAATTAATTGTTCACTTCGATCCTCCTCTTTAAAGGACATTGGTGATAAATAGTTAAGTTAACGAATGGAGTGGCGGTTAGATAATTAATATAAATGAATTAATTTTAAATATTTTTACAAGTTCAAACTTTTAAATAAAAACAAATGCATATATTATCAACTCATTAAAAAAAATCGAACCCGATAGCAAGCACAGACTTGTTCGTGAGCTTTTTAAATAGACATGTTCACAAAATTTCGAATTAAATACCATCATGCAGGAGTTCAACTCGTGAAAATTTAAACGAACAAATATTTGTCGAGCCGTGACTCAAATAATCTACGAGTGGCATGGCTCATTTACGTCATCCCTACTATGTACATCCTCCGTCACACAATAGCTTTTACACTTTTAAAATGAAAAGTCTTTTATAAATTTCACATTCACAATATTCTCAATCTTACACCAAATGTCATTGACTCATACATACACTCAAATCAACTATTTTCTTTAGTTTATACTTATAGATTTACATAATTACGCCTCGAAATTCTACTCAGGCTCGATCCTAATGTAAGACCAACGAGGCAATCGATTCAGGTCCATGAATATTTTAATTTATTAGGGGTCCATTTTTTAAGATATCTTTTTTATATATATATATTAATATAACTATAACTCATAAAGAGAAGTGCTAAAAAAGTAAAAAAGAATTAGTGAATAAGAAAGGGAAGGAAAAACTAGGAGAAAAAAGTTTCAACAAATGTCTAATTCAGTTTATATCTTTTTAAAAAGTCTCAACAAAATCTCAACTTTTAAAAATTTCTAAAAATCTCATTAAAATTAAAAATTACTCGTATAAAAAAATAAAAAATCTAAAATTGTCTAAATAAAACATTGTAAAAATCTCATTAAATTTTCAAAAAATTATAATAATTACATTAAAAATTTGAAAAATCTCTTAAAATTAAATAACATAAAATCTTAAAAACCTATTAATTAAAAATTAGAAATTCCAAAATGGGTAAAACAAATTTTATATTGTTAGTCTTTTAAAAATTGTTTTACATTATGTTTAATAAGTTCTTATAGAATAAAAAATATGAAGGGACATGACCTTTTTTAAAAGTTCGATTCATGCTCAAATATTCCTAGGACCGGTCGTGATTCTACTCAATACTCCGTATTACACTTTCTTAATTTGTACTCCGTATGTCACAGGGACGTAGGCACGTTGGGGCATGGGGGGTCACTGGGCCCCACGAATTTTTAAAGTTATGTACTATATATACTATAATATACTCCCTCCGTCCCGGTATAAGTTTCTCACTTCTTTTGGGTGTTTTGATTAAGGAATATGATAAAATAATAGATGTAGTACAAATGATGTGATGGTGAGAGAGAAAATAATAGATTAGTATGAGATGAAGTATAATAAAATAATAGATAAAGGGTAAGTGATGTGATTGGGAGAGAGAAAATAATTTACCAAAAATGGAATGGGAAACTTATAGTGGGACATCCAAAAAAGGAAAGTGAGAAACTTATAGTGGGACGGAGGGAGTATAACAAATGAATTGGTGGCCTAATTGTTTTAGTACAATAGAATAGTAATTTGTGTTTTGCTAAAACAGGGTTCAATTCCCTTCAACTTCAATGACTCTATTTTTTTTTTCATTTGAATATTATAGGTAAACATTGTTCAATAATTTTATTAATTTTGGATAAATTTGTATCCAATTTTTAATACATATTTTTATTTCATGGATAGTATATATTAGGAGTACATGATTTTTTTTTTGAGACAATTAGGAGTACATGATTAGAAACACTATTTTTAATCAAAACTTGAATATTATTCTTGCAAAGCAAAAAATGATTATTGATTTATTTATTTTAGTTTTTTATGACAGTAATATTTTAGCAATTTTGACACAACTTCGTCTCTCCTGAACGGAAACAATCAAATGTTCCTTCGAAACAAAACGAAAATCAATTTATTTAAATTAATAGAATGAGATTTTATTGACAATTTTGCGATAAAATTATTTAATAAATATAATATTATAATTTTTAATTGTTCAATTAAATTTTAGATGTACCATATTTTAATTTGTTGATTATACACCAATAGTTTAATTAATTTTGGACACCGACTAGTGTCATCACTTCGCAATTTATAAAACCTTTACATACTGTACCGTGATACGATTTATCTTACGTATTAAATTAATAAGATTGTATTTCATATTTTTATTTGATATAGTACCACCATAGTCTCAAAATTACAGTTATAAAATTATTTTAATTTCAATTATTTTATTAAAAACGCCTTTGAGCACTTGTACAGCACCCGCAAGTTACTTTTAATATGAAAAAAATAGTATAGTATGCCCCGTTTGATAAGGCAAATTTTTTTTTTTTATACTGTATAACAACTTTTCAGTTGTTCAATAGACTAAAATAGCAGTCCTGAAAAGTGAAAAAATCATACTAAAAAGTTTTTTTTTTTTTAGATAAACGCAATATTAACACAAATTAGAAAAGTAACATAAAATTTTGTTAGTTGAACTTGATAGAAAGTGAATCTAACAAATTTGTACAAAAATTTTATGCAAGACAAATCGTAAAAATCTCGCTCTTAGATGTGTTACGTGTAAGTGCAACTATATATGTACGTTTTAATACACATTTTTTCTTATAGTAATTAAAAAAAAAAAAAAGATAACTTGAGAACAATAATTATGAGATCGAGTACAAGTACAACAACTGGAATAATGCCCAAAGTCACCATTATTTACATAGACAGAACGTTAGTGTTTATTACATACTTGTTTCGATTCCTTAAAATTCTCATACAACTAAATTATTTCAATAGACAGAATAAATAATGAAGAGGACAAGACACAGTTGTAAAAGGGGGGCTCTATGAGAACAAACATTAGAAAATCCCTCATAATGAATTCCAACTATATAATTTTATAAATATCTCATTTTAATTGCTATAATGTAGTATATAATATATATGCAGTATGGAAGCCCAAACGCAACCCAACGACAATAAATTTGTCCCCATGCATAAAGGAAACCCACCATCCATCATTACGAGTAAAGGTGCAGTGGGTAGATGGGATTCATAAAAGCACACTTCCAATTTAGAAATAAAAAAATAAAAAATATCACACTTAGGACTCGTTTGATTGGTGGATTTAGAGTCTAGATTTATATGCATAACTCACCCTCTAAAACCACTAAGTAAACGAGCTCATAAGGTGTTTTGCAGTTTAATTACGATTTTTTTACTTTAACAATGATAAACATTGCATGTTTTGTAGGGACAGTTCAAATATGCATTTAAATGAAGTGTCTTTTTGTTCAGTTTTGAAAAGATAAATGAACTTATTTGTCATTGTCATTTAAAAAAAAAATTAACACATAAAATTTACGGAGTATCTTATTGAAACATTTAAAAAAAATACGCGGGTCAAAAGTCTGGATTCAAATCGTTCAAAAAATTTGTGGGTCTGGTTTAATACATGATCAACATATTGTTTACTAGCTATAAGATCAAAGTATTATCACCACAAGACCAAAAGTGTACTACTACATGTCAAAAAATATTCTGAAGAATTTGCCCAAAAAATTAAGTGTTCAGAATATTTTTAGAGTTATAGTGACAATATTTTAGTCTCGTAAAAAATATATTTTAATTAAATTTGACCCACGTTGACTTGGGTTTGACCCATAAATATTTTTGTTCCAAATTTACCTTAGCTATATAGATATATTTTATATATGAAATATTTCATATAAATTTTTGTGAAAAACTTAAGACTTATTTAAACTTGTTAATTAAAATATTTCGAGGAATTTAAATGCGTAAAAATATTTTATAAACTCTATATATACAAATTAAATACTACTGTAAGAATTAGAGTGGCGGCTGCATGAGTAAGCTAGGTTTTACTGTTTTAGATACAAGTCGCTCTCCTAGCTAGCTCGTCTCTAGCTGTTTTTTTTTAAAAAAAAGACACTAATTAAAACTAAAATACAAATTAAATTTATATAAAGTGCGTTCATGTGATAATAATGTACTATATATATTGGGTCCGAAATGGGCCAAGTGTTTCATGAATATTTGAATAAGTACGGAATGTAAAGATCTTTTGAGAAGGAGAAAAGGACAACAACGAAGGCTAAAGAACTTTCTACGTATCCTCTACGGGTGATAATTTAAGATACTACGCGATAACCCGATACGCAAAAATGATGTATTAGTCTATAGGTTATTGTATTGTGTTCGACTGTTCGTGTCGTTATCGTGTTGATGTGTTATAAATATAAAAATTTCGTGTTAACATTTTAAATTTAGAGAAAAGAATTGTATATATACTAGAAAATTAATATTAATAAATTAATTCAACACCTCTCTATAATTTAGAGGAAATCAGAATCTCTGATAAACGTTTTGGCCATGTTTGGTTTGGGATTGATCAACCCGGATTTGAATTTGTCATTCTCAATTCAATCTCTCTCAATTCAAATATGAATTAATCCACTTGTATAATACATCTACACACCTATTTTTATACAATCACGTACGTCACAATTTTTTAATCTTATTATCTCTCCTACTTTTCTTTCACACACTCATGTACACTAATAAAATATTACTCCCTCCGTCCCGTGATTACTTGCACATTTTCCTTATTGAGACGTCCAAAAATTACTTGCACACTTTCCTTATTGGGATGTCCCAAAATTACTTGCACACTCTTAATATGGAAATATCCCACAAAATTAATAACCTCACAACATCATTTTATTTTCAAATTTGACACTCTTTTTTTTCATCAAATCCACTTTACACATCATCAAATTACCTAAAATACTCCTCTTTTATCTTACATCATCAACCACTAAATCTAATTTTCTTAAACAACGTTCCGGTCAAACTATGCAAGTAATTCCGGAACGGAGGGAGTACAATATTACTTTTGATTTCATATAAAGTTGCATCCACCTCTATTTCTCAATTTCTATCCAAACACAATTGAAACATAACCACTATTCATGGATTACTTAAATCCACTTTTTTCAATCCAAATTCAAATTCAAATTCAAATCAAATTAACTATTATCTCTAACCAAACACCACGTTTAAGTTCAATTACTGTTGCCATTTCGCTACGAAACACGAGACGATAGCATGATTTTACCATCCTTCTCATCAATCACACATTAAGATAGTAGCATTGCTAACATTGCCAAATTAAAATATATGATAATGAGTTGCATAATTAAAGCTTTATATATAAACAATTACTCCAATTGAGGGGATTGTACATAGGGTATATATCAATGCTAGCTAGTGTATAGTCTAAATAGTGAGGTGGGGAAATTAAATTGATATACGTGGGATATTAAGGCCCCGTGAGAAGCCTCTCGACGCTTGAGGCGCCACGTATCACTTGCCCTCGTGGCAATTTCCGCCACCGCAAAACGCCCACGTCCCTTTTTTAATATTTTCTATATATATTTCACAATTTTAACCTATTTCTTCTTGCCTCACTTTTAGACACAACGCAATAAAGTCAACACACTTATTAAAAAAATTTAACAAAGTAGTAATGAAATCTGTCTTGTCTATTAAACCAATATATATTACTCCTCCTAACTAGCTACTACTATATATTTTATTTATACATTCCTTTTGCTTCTTTGTGTTATTTCATTTTCTACTCTCAATATATAAATTAAAGTTGTTGAGTAGAATATTACAAGAGATTGAAGAAATGGGTAGAGCACCATGCTGCGACAAAGTTGGTCTGAAACGAGGGAGATGGACGGCCGAAGAAGACGAAATTCTTCGAAAATATATCGAAACTCATGGAGAAGGTTCTTGGAGATCTTTGCCAAACAATGCAGGTGAACTCCGATTTTAATTTATATTTTTTTCTCTCTCGATCAATCTATGATTAAAATGTCTAAGTTACGTTTTTTTATTTTATTTTTGTGAATTAAAAAGGGTTACTTAGATGTGGGAAGAGTTGCAGATTGCGATGGATCAATTACTTGAGATCAGATTTGAAGAGAGGAAATATTTCTGCAGCTGAAGAAGAAATTATCATCAATCTTCATGCTTCTATGGGTAACAGGTGAGAATAAAATGTGATTTATTTTCATTTCTATAAACCATAACATTTTCAAATATTTTAAATTAGATAAAATTTCTTGTTAATTTTATTTAAAAATATAATTAGTTCTTCTTCATAGAAAATGCCAAATTAAATTAATAGTATGAAGTTAGGCTAAATAAGTTGAAAAAAAATCAAACATCTAGTCATTAAATACAGTCATGGTCACCTAGCTATGCAATAAATCAGTCACGTGAAGGTATCATTCACCAAAGTAAATTTTCAAATCTTATACGTATTTTAAATGTAGTATATACGTACATGCATCAAAATATAATATATTTACACGTTTTCTATAATTATGAAATATTAATACTAGCTCTCGATTTCAATTTATTTGTCGTTTTAGAATTTTTCACACTCATGTATATACTATTCAGTCAATATATTTGCACGGGTGACACAAAAAGGAGAAATTAGTATATTTTCAAGGGTAATTCCGTAACCATTTATGAATATTATGATAATGAAGTTTATCGAACTAGTACACAAACAAAAATTAGATAGTGAGAGTTGTGTGTGATCAAGTGTAACATCATTTTAAAGTGAAATACAAATCATTTAATTATGATTGTGTGATTGATGTTACAAGTCACAATTGGAGTTTGTGTATAACAAAAGACTTTTTCCTTTAAAATCGTACATGCACAAACCTCCTTCTACCATACGATCGATATTTTTGACGACTTATAAACTTTGTTTAATTTTTATATACTCAAAAGATTTCATTATTTACTATTAATAGGTCTAATTCCAATTTCATCAAATTATCATGAAATTGTATCTTATAAATAACTTACCTATTTTTATTTTTTTTTACACTAAACTATAAGTACAAACTTTTATTTTTCTTCCACACAAGTTACTAAACTAATTTTTATGCGTGCAAGTCTCACACACATATATATACACGGATTTTATTGGTGAACTATTTCTTTCTCAATTTACGATTTTTTGGATTTAAACAATTTAGTGATTTAAGTACTAATTAGAGTATTAATTTAATAATATGACGAGTTCCACTATCTAATTTTATAGGAATTTAATTTTAGAAATATATTTTAACTTTTACGCTACAGAAGTGTGATAGCCCACCAAAAAGGAAGTGGGACTATAAAATGTCACCTAACGATTTATTATTCACAAACAAACTGAAATAAATGTTGGGCACGAAGTTTGGACCCAAAAATAAATGTTGGGTGCAATGCATAATTCCTAATAAATGTTGGGTTGCAAATATAAATAAATTAATCTTGTTCTTAATTCTTATTGTTGTGAGATTAATTAATTAATTAATTGTTGTTGACAATTTGTAGATGGTCCATAATAGCTGGATATTTGCCTGGTAGAACAGACAATGAAATCAAGAACTATTGGAATTCTCATTTGAGCAGAAAAGTCCATATTTTTCGACGCCCGAATCCCCACTTTATTCCGCCGTTGGTGGTGGCTGGAAAACCCGACAAGCGCGCTGGACGTCGAATATCATCGAAGAAGAATAAACACTCTAAACAAATTGAGAAGAAAGAAAATTCTAATGGAGGAGTAGAGAAAAAATCAATTTTAAGCACTACAAACAATAATGGCGAAGATATTATTCGTGAAACAGTTGCACAAGAGAGCGAAAAAAATTCGCAAGGAATTGGAAAGGAAAACGGGGATTTGAGCTTGGATGAAATCATGGAAGATTTGGATGGGATTTTTGATCTGGAAAAAGAAATCGACACCGGGGCGGTGGATTCCAGGTTTTCCAGGGATGAAATATCGGGCCCTGGAAATGGAAAATGGAATATTTCCAGGGAATTATCCGGGGCGGAAGAGGAGCCGGGGCCTGGAAATGAAAAATGGAATCTTTCCAGGGAATTATTTGGGATAGAAAAAGAATTTGAGCCTGAAAAAGAAAAATGGAATCTTTCCAGGGAATTAGAAGAATCAGGGCCCGGAAGTGGGAGCTACGAAACTGAATTAGAGAAAATTGGAGAGTGGAATTTGATGACTTCTCCGACGAGTTTCAGGGAATGGGATTGGGAACGAGAAGAGAACACATTTTCGTGGTTCTGGGATGGGGAAGACGATGGAAAAACGGAGTTTAATGACGGATCAATTCGCTTAGAATCGGATACGGAGAAGCGTAATGAACTTGTTTCTTGGCTTATGTCCTAATTTTTTTATTTAGAATTTTCTAGGGTTAAAATTCAATAAGTTATATTAAGTGTGATAAGTGAAATTATATACATTTATCATATGTAGTTGATTTGATATTTACTGATGTATTAGTTCCTTGATTTGAATGTGAATGTAGAAAACAATGTAGCTTAGTTAGTTAATTTGATTGTAAGGAAATATTTTGAGTTGTAATGTTTTTATTTAGGAAGAATATAAATATATGAAGTATATCGATTTATTCATTGTCTTTTAATTAGCATAAAAAATCAGCATGCATATCATTAATTAAATTCATTTATTATAGTAATAACCTAATTTTGTATTATATTCCAATGTCATATCAAAATAATACATCAAATTAATGAAGAAGGATGGTATGAATTTGATCATAAAAAACCTAATTGCCAAAAACTTATACGAGCATGACTTCACACAAAAAAATCAGTATTACGGTTGTATATATATTATTTTTTAAAAACATTAACATTTCATATACATAAAAGATAAAAGTGATAGTTCGAAAAGAGAATCCTTGTGAACCGAATTCGTTTCTGATGCAGTGCGTGAATAAAAAGAATTAAATTCTTTAATTGAAAATATACTTGAACCTCGATAAAATCGAATAACACGTCTTCAATAATATATATCAAAACTTCAAAAAACTTGTCTTCCACAAAATTTGAAATAGAATACAAATCCCTAGTGTACGAAAATGGAAAATTACATAAAAATTTCTAAACAATTGAAAAGTGCAAAAATAACACCAAGAAACAATAAAACGTGTTTTTAAATGTCCTCAAACGATGGAATTTAGCCAAAAAGTTTCGAACGTCACGACGAAGCAATGGATTTTATTCGTAGCATCGTGTCCATCTGAAAAAATGTGCTCACTTGCACAAATCGGGTTTCGACTCTCAAAACTTCAAAAATTCTTCGAATACTCTCGTTTCTTTAAAAATTGCAGTGTCATTCGTGCTAGATCAGTTTTACTCAGTGAGTATTTGCAAACACTAATATGTGCTTAAAACACTTCTTTTTTAAATAGAATCACTTTTGTAGTGTTTGCAAATACAAATAAGTGATTAAATTAATTATTTAAAAGTTGTTTTTGTAAAACACCTCTACCCCTGCTTCTAACCGCTTCTAAGTGATTCTCATCATTGCACTAATTAATTTTACAATTTTGTACTCACAATTTAAATAATATTTTATTTTTATCAATTATTTATTCAAATATAATAAGAGTGTTTTTGTAAAATTATAAAAAAAAGTGATTTGTTTGGCATACACCACAACATATAAATAACTGATTAGAAGTGATTAATTTAAAAACACCACCCCTTTTCAATTTTACTATAAAAAATCAATTTTAAACATTTAAATTATCTTATCCACGTCATTATTCAGGACAATCAATTGACAAAGTGGGATAGCTCAAGTGGTTAGAGCACCACTACCTTGGCCTTAGGTCCTGGATTCGAATCATGGGGAGGCGAAAAAAGGGATGGGTATTTAACTTCCATAAAAAAAAAAAAAAAAAAAAGACAACCAACGAAAACATTAAATTGATTAAACATATATCCTACAAATCATGACAAAAGATGCGTTCAAAGCGAAATCACATCAAAATTAAGGAAAATTCTAGACCTTTAAATTGATTAAACATTCTACAAATCATGTCAAAAGATGTGTTCAAATCTATATCACATATAACCTTTTTTTAGTGATTATTAACATTATATATATATATATATATATATATATATATTATTTAAACGGTAATATGAAATAATACGAATTAATTAATTAATGGTGTGACAGCCGACATGATGCCCTCGGTCCCATTTTTTGCAATACGTTCATAAATATGTCTCCAGAAATTAATATACGCGCATCTCACATAAAAAATATTAATATATGTGTAATTATTAATTTTATTCTCATGTATAGTCACGTGAGACGCACAAATTAACACCAACTTGCTATGGGGGGAGAATAAATTGAATTTTTGAACTAAATGATCCTCTCCATTTCATTGTCATGATTTTATTTATTTATTCAATGAAATATGGCTAGGCACATCCTGAATTATTATTATTATTATTAGATTGTAAGAGGAGGAGTATGGATTCTGTATCTTTTAAGTAAATAATCTATTATTATTATTATTATTTCACTTTTTATGTTTTCATTCCTTATTTTATTAATTTTTTTTTTTAAATTACATTCTCTAGCGCTCTCTCTCTATATACTACATCTATTATTTTATTATATATACTTCTTAATTTATGTATTTGAAAGCTATGAATAATATATAGTGGATAAAATGAAGTATTATACAAATGTGCATTATTCTAAGTGACAATCTCATGTGCACTAGATGCAAAGTGCAGCTGGGCATGCATAAGGGTAAACGTGACATCACATTTACCCGAAAAGTGACATTAATTAACTTTAACTAAAATGTTTAAGTTAATATAATTGAAGAGTTTTAATCCGTATAAATAATCACAAGTAAATAAAATATGACACTAATTTTAACTAAAATGTGATATTATCTTTAACTAAAATGTGAAAGACCAGATGCATGTGAAATTAGGTATTATACTAAAAGTTGAAAGAACATGTAAGAAAGTAAACCCCGATATTATTATTTGTAAGGTAGCTAGAATTAATGTTATTGTAACAAAAATATAGGTAATATAAGTGAGTGAAAGAGAGAGTTTGGCGGCACACATTAAATTGGTTAACAATAGAATAGGGGTGAGCCATGGCCATATAATATGGACCACCATTGTTACGCCACTTTTTGGTTGATGGAGATGCCTAAAATGACACTTTCACCCCTACTATATAGGCCCCCTCTCATTTTACTATATACGCCTACACACCTTATTTATTAACCATGCGTTTTTTTAATTTAGGCCAAGAATTAAATAAAAACGTGTTTTACGTACCCTTGAATATATTATTTTGTTAGGTTATCGTGTTTGATGAGTTGTACACTGGTCCACGAACACAAATTCTTTTTTTTAAGCAATATTTGAGTTTGATTGACTTTTAGTATTACAGAGCAATTTTGGGTGTAAATAACTCTCTGATTCATTGTATTTTGTATCAATCGAGATATATAGTAGTGTACCTAGACATAGTCATTGTTGATAAATTGGGTCAATAAATTTGTGTTCTTTATTTTCCGTTCCTAATTTTTTCCATCGTTACATTACAGTATGAACAAAATGTCATTATTTAGTGTGAAAAAAATACCCAAATTAAAAACATAAGTTTGAGAAAATTTAAAGGAATAGAATAAAAATTAAAATAAATTTGAATATTTGATCGATTATACTGAACTCATTCACATTCTTTCTCAAAGTAGAAAAATGAGTCCCGCCTATGCTGAAGTGGTTAAAGAACCACTCCCTTCGTCCACGAAGAATTTGTGCCTTATGAATTATTTTAAAAAACGTGCAAATTAATATGATACGTATCAATATTAAAAGTGTATCAATTTCAGATTAGTTAATATTATGAAGACAAGTTGTTGGAAAATGGTAAATGGAATTGACTTGGTAGTTGAATATGAATGGTTGTGGACCACTCTTCGGGCCCCCATTTTTATGATGTTGATTAGATACGTGGAGGTATATATGTTCATAGTTGTGGACCAATTTTATGGGGCATAAATTTTTGTACACAGTTGAATATATGCATACAATTAAATTATAAGTTATTTGAATACTTTTTTTAATTTCAAATTAAGCTTTTGACCCAATGAGTTAATAAATGTATGCTAGAGGCTTAGGCCTCAAAACATAATGGGCCTCAAGCACACCTATGATGTAAAAAAAAGAATTAAATCTTTTACGTATAAATAATCTCGTGTACATCAATTATACCATGTAACTGGACATATAAATAAAATGTAACACTAGCTTTATTTAAAATGTAACACTAATTTTAATTAGTTCGTGTAGATTAATATAATTGAACATTATTACGAACTAATATAAAAGTCTTTCAGGCCCATGCAAATTTTTTATGTTTGATGTATTACGCACCGATCACGATCGTATTGAACCATCAACAATAGTACGGAATAATATATAAGTAAAATACAAACAATCATTTTCTGGTTGAAATTTATGATACTAATCAAGATTCGGTAGCTGTCAAAATTTGTAATTAGTTCATTGAAATATTTGGTTTTTATATTTTATTAGTATTGAATTTTGTCCATCTATAATTATATTGAAATTTCTTTGTATTTTCCTTGCAAAACAATAATTTTGTCCATCTATAATTTAATTATATATTCTTTGTATTTTATTGAATACGTATGAATAATTAAATATATAGGAGTCAAACAATATTTTTTTAAAGAAATAGAAGTAAAACAATCAAATTAGTCTTTTTCATCAAGGACTTTTATTAACATACAGTCCTCCAAATTCCACTGGAGTTCAATCTTCCACGCAGCTGGCTAATTAATTCAAAAAATTGACACCATCACTAATTTCTGATTTGATATAAATCGAATTCATTGATAATTTTGATTAATTAAACAATGATTATATTCAACGCACTAATTCGATTGTGAGACATATTAATTTATTAAGGTCGCGTTTGATTGAAAATATTTCAATGCAATATATCGGAGCCAGTAAATTAATTCCATTTCATTTTAAATTCTTTACATTTTTTATTTTTTAAAATACGTTTTAAAGTATAAAATTTACATTTTTTTTTGTTCAATTTACATCCTGAATTTTTTTAAAATACGCCATATAACTTAGGTCAATTTCACATTTTAGAATATATTATAAGGTGTCTAATTCACATATTTTTTTATCGAAAATTAAAATTTTCGCCAGAAACTGATACGTGTAACTCGAACGTGTGTTTAAAATTGGAGCTTCCTACAAATTTGGTGACCGGACACCACATGTAATTAAAAATATGTCCATGTCATCATTCCCCTCTTATAAATAGAAATATCAGATTTTGTTTGTAGCAAATATTCCAAAATACACCCATAAAACTCAACTCGATGGTCCCTGGAAAAAAAAAACTCGGCGGAATTTATAAATTAAAGGAAGCGAAATTTTAGAGCAAAAACATACAAGCGAAATCTTCTTGTATTTGGTTGGATTGTGTCGTTAGTACGTTTACTCTGTAATTTCGCTTTCTTTTATCTGTAAATCCCATCAAGTTGATGATGTGTCCATATTTTTAATTAAATGTGACAATTTTTATTACATGTGACATTCAATCACCAAATCAATTGGAAACCCCAATTTTAAACACACGTTTGAATCCCACGTGTCAGTTTCCGGCAAAAAAAAAAAAAATTCCGACCGAAAGGATGTAAACTGGACAAAAGAGGATGTAAATTAGATAACTTATAACGTATTTTGAAAAAGTGAAAATTTAAAAGATCTAAAATGAAATCAACCCACGTTACAGGACGTATTTTGAAATTTTCTCATGATGGTTATATTATTAGTGTTGTGCTCTAATTTTAAATCCGTAAAAACAAATGTAAATATATATGTAGGAGATATTTTTGCATGAGGACACATATAAATTTGTGGACAGGCAAGGTGCATGTGTCTTTGCTTTTAACCTTATCTTTTGCAAAAAATACTCCCATTGAACAAGATATTTGTTCCATGAGGATTGTTCTACAAAGACCAGATTTTTCAATAAGGTTGTGGAGTAGTAGTTATGGAGAATGTCCTAACACCAAATCATGTCGTGATGAGTGAGTTCAATTATTCTTAATTAATTAAATAAATACTATATACCCTACTGCTTTTAATTAATTTATAAAAGTTGCAGACCAAATGCAATACTCGGAGGAAAAAGTATCCATGTCGGTAAAGGATCCCTTTATCCGAATCCCCGGGTCTTGACCCGATCCGACAAACACTATTGGGTACCTCATTCTCTTCACAATCTTACAATTATAACATCTTGCCTCAAATTCTCCAATTAATCATGAAATTTCCTCTTTGTTTGAAAATGAAAATATTGCGTAAAATCTCCTTGTGGTTTAGAAATTGCATGAAATTCTCATTTGATTTATTAAGTTAAACGAATCATACAAGAAAAAAAAAATCAGAAATGCAAAAAAATCAGAAATGCATTAACTATTTCATCTACTTTACGTATTATTTTAAGTATTCAGTTCGGCTCAAATAACAGCTCTATCCACAACCCATTTTTATGATATTTTTTATTAGGCTGTAGCATGGCTAAGAGCAGAGTGTCATTGGGAAGGCCGAGAAAATGAGCGGTATGAACTTAAAATTTAAGCAGTATAATAAAAGTGATATGTCGTAAACTATATACTATTGTTCAAGAGAAATAATGGAGTATTATTGTTCAATGTAAATGGTATTCCATATATGTTGATTTTAGTTTGTAATGTTGCCAGATATGCTGAGAATTACAGAAGGAAATTCGCGGAACAGGTAAGGGGGAAGTGTCATATTCTCCGCTTTTTAACTTGATTTTTTTTTTACCAATTTTTGACGATAATATTTTTAAGAATCAAGTTTAAAAAAAATGTCACAAATGACGAGTTTTTACAATGTGTAGGAATTCAACGCCATGAGAAAGAGATACAACACACAACTGGGAGACAACACCAAATGCATTGTAATGGTACTTTATCAATCAAGAAGCATACTAATTATAATTATCTGCATCATAAATTACATATAATTATCTGAGCAGGTAAACGAGGAAGATAAAAATGTGAAAGGAACCTTGGACTTGAGCTTTCACCATTTTTCACCTGGACAGAACTTCCCAGGGGTCATTTTACTTTCAAAATTAACTAATTAAATTTGCATTTCTACTCTGTTTTTGTTATTTATTTACATTGCTTCGTGTTTTGTAGGAATATGTTAAGCCTCCGATATTTTCGCTATTCGAAAAAAAAGCTTCGGGCAGCTACGCTTACATTGCGAACATGTGCGTAGCTAAATCAGCACGACGCCAGGGTATTGCTGGGCGCATGTTGCAGCACGCTATTCTCTCTGCCCAGTTACACGGTACAATAAAATGTGTATAGTTAGTTACGTATATAAAATGTTATATTTTTGAGGATATAAAGAGATTTCAAACAAGCCTTCATTTAGGTGCAGAAAAGATGTTTGTACATGTCAACAGGAATAACAAGCCTGCTCAAAGCCTCTATCAGAAGATGGGATTTCAGGTATATATTCTCATTTTCTTCAGTTTATTTCTTTTAATAACATCGTAAACACAAGATTAAATTAAATTAGAGTCGATTTCAGGTTGTTGATGCAGCAACCTCTCTACTCTCTGCCGATCATATGTATTTGCTATGCTATGAAGATATTAATTAATTAAATGGAAGAAATTTTGGACAGTAGGTGTATTTTGTTAAATGCAAGAAAATTCCACTTGTTGTGAGCTTTTGGATAGTGATTGCTTTTTGTACTATATATTGCAATTTTCTAATTATTCAAAGGACATGCATGGTAAGCCCAAAACATTATGAATTACTTCCCATATTGTTATAGTAATTGTTAAGACTCCTAAAATAAACTTCACACTTTTTTTTTTCCACCCGTCCCACGATAAGCATCACACTCTTAAAATGAAAACACCTCAATAAACTTCACCCCACATATAATGTCTTACATATTAAAAATTTTATACATAATGTCATTACTTTTAGATACACATATACACAAAATTCAATTTATTTATTGACTGAATACATAAATATTTACTAAATTGCCCTTAATATTCTATTGATTACATAAATATTTACTAAAAAGTGTACCGTCCTTCCTGTGAAGTTTATTTCAAAATGGAAGAACCACGTTTTGTGCAACACCTATTACCCAAAGACATATTTACAAACTTAACGATTTATGTTAACTTAATAATCAAATAAACGACTGTTTTATTCATCCGTCAATCTGAATTTAACATTTTATGGTGATTTAGATATCACGTTGAGCACCAAAATGGAGTTGCTGTGTCAGGGAGGTTATTCAGTATATTAATTAATTCATTATTAGGTCGATCAATCATGATAATCAAAAGCAACCTTAACAATTTATTTTGGCATGAAAATGCATTCATTAGTTGCCTAATATGTTTGATAAATTAATGATCTCGTTTATTAAAAAAAATGTAAATAGACAAATACAACCTAATAATAGACATGCAAGACACTTGAAGATCAAAAATATCACAAAAAAAAAAAAAAAAAGTGTATATGCAAACAAAGTTAATAAAAGGGTTATGGCAAATGATTTTATATATTCATCTCTTACAATTATCAATGCACATATAAAACTCATTAATTGAATAATTAAAGAAGAGAATACCATATGATAAAACAAAGTGCGACAATTAAAGTTAAAGATTCGAAAAGGTGAATTCAATTTACAAGAAAAGAAGAGTTAAAGCGAGAAGATCCAAAAAGTACATTCATTGCTTTACTTTTAAAGCAAGGGTGGGGTAAATGTACCTCACTAGTATCAAGATTCCAAACTAATCTTGCCCATGTGAATCTGATACAAATTGTCTCACCATCCCATTTTCCCTACCAAACGGAGATAATACACAACCCCATGTGGAACTTCATTTCATTCATCTACATACATGTATATAGACACATATTGGATCCCATTTAATACAAATATAGTACAGTAAAGCAGTGTTAATTTCGTCTTCTAAGTGCAGAGTGTAAGTATTATAATACTGAAGTTGTAAACAAGTTGGGAAGATTATTATATGCTTCTTCAAAGTGGCAGAAATTTGCAAGGAAACTAATCATTATCTTATCATTCTACACAAATAAGCACCCCAAAATTTTCAGCAGATGAGATCAAATCAAGCATATATCAATCATCAAACCCCACTTCAGATTTTGTAATAAGATTTTAGGGTCCAAATCAAGAAATAGACAAAAGTAGCCCAAGTTAGTCAACGAACAAGAACAAGCCAAATTTGAAAAACTTGATCATAAATTACACATTGACTAAGATAGATTGGAAAACTATCCACAATCATATCATCGAACAAGTAATTTCCGAGCAAAGCTTCTTGGAGTATAGAGAAGCTTTTGCTACAGAATAACACCAAACGAAAAACAGAAAATTAAATAGCTCAAAACATTGGTAATGTAAATAATCGCTGGAACAAACTATACAGAAAACTTACTGCTGCAATAGTTTGATTGATTTCACCTCGATGAAATCGGGTTTAGGGTTCTGGTAAACCCGCTGAAAGCGCCATAGCTCTTGGAACTGAAACCCAAGCACCCGAGAAGCCCCTGTCTGTAGGGCAAAAACGTCTTTTTCTTCATCTCCTCCGCCTGAGCTCTGTTCGCGGTGTAATGAAGCTCATGAGCCGACCGCCGTCTCCAAACGCCGTTCGTCGGTTTTCTAACGGCGCCGGGTTTCTTCTCTTTCTTCGTCTCCGTTTTGCCTTTCTTCTCGTCACGTGATGATGACGGAGAGAGCACGGGAGGAGACGATGGAGACGACGACGTTTTCTTCTCCTTCAACGGAGAGAACGAAATCACGGACCAGAATTTCTCCTTACTATTGGTTCTCCCCTCGCTTTTGCTCCGATGCAAGAGATCCTTCAGAAATATCCACTTCTTCGAGTTCCGTCCAGATGAAGACGAACGCGACGAAGAAGCGGAGCAGGACGGCGTCGTTTCGTTTGACTCGTTTTCCTTCACTTCAATCTCCCGATCCGGAGCGGCGGATTTCAATTCAAACTGAGAAAAACGCAATGGCGACATGGATCTGGCTTTCCGATGGCAGTATTTGTTACTCCGCAACCTCGGGTCCCTGCCTCTCTCATTTCCACCCTGGTCACGCGGAACATCGTCGTGTGGCCTCTCTAAGTGAGACGACAATTTCATAGGCCGGATCTGGCCGTTGAAGAAGAGTTCATCGGCAGACGTCATGGAACCTTTTCCGCTCCTACCATTCGGGGAAAACCTAGAAGAGAATTCGAACTCGAAGGAAGCGGAATCGGAGGAGAGAAAAACAGGCTCAAAATTGTCAGGTTTGGAATTATCGTTGAAGAGGAGGAAATGCATGGGGCTAGCAGGAGCGCTGAAGAAATAGCCGGAGGGAGCATGGCCGGGGCTGGAGGGGGCGCTGACGAAGGGAGTAGAGCAAGTGCTGTCAATGTCTTCGCTGAAGCGTGGCGGATCTACGGCGGCGGCAGCGGCGGAGAGATTAGAGTGGGAGAGAAGCATTATTGAAGAAGTATGGGGAAATGGGGGGTGAAAAGTGAGGGAGTTGAATTATTGTTATTGTTATTGTTATCAGAGAGAGATGCAGAGAGTCAGTGCTCTGAAACAAGGTGGGGGAGGGAGGCTACTGTTTCTCTTTTTTCGGAATTACCAAAATTTAATAATAGTAATAATAAATAAAAATCCGCCAAATCTTATTTTATGCTCGTAATTTCATTTGTCCTTCTATAAATTTTTTATTATTTTAGTACATTAATTAAGAAAAGTAATTAAATTATAAATATAATATTAAGAGAAAAAATGAAACAGAAAGTAAAAGTAAGATATAAAATAAAACGTAAAAATTAAAAAAGTATAAGAAACTTATAAACGAACTAAAATGATAAAATTTTGTAAATTTTTCACACTTCAAATATTTTAAAATTACAGTGTATATCAATATATTTTTTCATAAAGTCTAGTATGCACTCGAAAACATATTGTGCACCCTAGTACATGTTGACTTACACTTTTCAATTACTCCCTTCACTTTTAATTAAGTGTCATTTTAACAATTTTCAACAAATTAAGATATATAATCATGGACCATTTTACCCTTCATTAATGATAACTAATTTTAATATTAAATTTATGTTTAGAAATTGAATGTGGTCAATATTGTAGGTGATATTCATGTATACAATAATTAAGGTTTATTCATGATTTATGCTGTAATACTATATTCAAAAGGGAAAAAGCTTAAATCAAGGTAAAGAAAATGGAGGAAGTATAATGTATAAGGGTAAAATTGTCCAAATTAAAGAAAAAAGTGTAGAATGACACTTATTTTGAAAATATTAAAAAAGGCAAAGTGACACTTAATAAAAAACGGAGGGAGTATTATACTAAAAACATTATTATACAATTTAATAATTGAAAAGTGCAACACCATTTACAAAAAAAGTGTAAGTCAGTAAACTGAAAAGTGCAACATGGACTAGGGTGTACAACATGCACTCGAGTGCATACTAGACCAACCCATATTTTTTTTCTGTCAAAAAAAAATATATATATATATATAAAAAAAAAATATATATATATATATATATAAAATTTTTTTATTAATCATAATATTTTATTATTTTACTTTATTACTTAAAAAAGATTTTTATATACTATATCTATCTTTCTAAATACTAATCACAATGAAATAAAATTGAAACGAGGATGTATGTGTTTTGATAAAGATTTTTATTTAGGTTTTTTCTCAACATATATATGCATACATTGTGATAACTTGACACAATTAACAATATCAACGTACTTTAATTGAGAATATGCCTGTGTTAAACGAATCGAGTTGTTCGTGAGATCGACTCAACTCGACTCGATAAAAGCTCGAACCTTAAAGACTCGATTTGGCTTGACTTGACTCGAATCATAGCTCTTAATACATATTGTTTACCAAGTGACAATTATTAAAGTCTAATAAGCGGAAAAATATTTAGATGATATGGACGAATTGAAATTCGCTTCAGTACATTGACTTTTTTTTTTACTTCAGTACATTGACTTAATTTTATATCATATACGTTATTAAAGTCTGATTGTTGATCAGATCAATATCAAAATTACTGAAAATTAAATTTTAAACACCTTTCACGCAATTCATATAAAAAAGTCGGTCTTATGTGTATATGCATATTAAGTAATTTATAATTAACTAATTTAAACTCATGATTCATTTATACTAATACGTAATATTACACATGAATTTCAGCCAAAAATTAAATCTTGAAATGGAGTACTTATTTACATTGACTATATAAAATTATCAATAACGAAAATAATTTTTCGTCACAAAATATTTTTCTAACTCCTGAAATAATTACTCACCCACCCAAAACAAAGCCTGAAATTGTTTTTGTAAGATGTGCAAAAGAAGTGGCCTCAGCCCGTATTGTATCCGGCCCAATCACACACTTATAAATCCAAAAATGGGCTTTATATAATTTGTAATTTCAAATAAATTTGGTAAATTCACCCATACATACAGTAGCAATACAGTGTGATTGTGTGAACGAATTGGTTTTTTAATCATATGCTAAGATTAAATTATAGTAGTATATCTTTATATCAAATGAAATCACATTTATTTTTTACTATAGCAGTAAGTCAATCTTTTATTCAAAGAGACTACATTTATAATGTAGAATGTAGTCAAACATTAATTCAGTAAATCATGTTTCAAATTTAAATTTATGCAAAAAAAATGTTAATGTATATACATAATTTATGCATCGATCTATTTGAGAGAAGAAAAAAAAATCTCAATTTCTTATTATTCGAAAAACTCCACGTATGATATCTTTACAAATGCCGCAATCCAGGAGAAAAAATTAAATCCAAAAATTAAGAAAAAAAATTATACACGAGAAAACACATCCAAAATCATGTTTCTAGCTAATTGTATTCCAGATACGATATTTGTCTTTGAAGCTTCATTTGTTGATAAAAATTAGCAATAAACTCCTCCGCTTTCAAATCAATTTCCTCATCCTCATCATCATTCATCACTACTTCTTCATTCACATTCACATTATCCACCTCATCATCAAACCCGAAGTCGTAGTCGAAATCGACTTGGGGTTTGATGCATGGAATGTGGGGCATCTTGAATCGAAGGGACGAAGGGCGATGCATTTTCACGTGTATAATAGGCGTGTCGTTGAACGAAAATTGACGATCGCCGTACACGAGAGCCCCCGAAGACGCCTGATGATGCGACTGGCGGAGCTTTTTAATTCCCTTTTGGAGTAAGTTTAGATTTATGGCCAACTTGTTCCGAAATACCCCTGATTTTCTAGCCCACAGCAGAGCTAAGCGGAGATTGTCCCACGCTCTTCGGCCTTTGATTGAGGTCTTTTTCGACATTTTGCTGAAATGCTTTTGTAGAGAGAGAGAATGTAGAGAAAGGTGTTTGGCTTTTGTGTGGAAGATTATTTTTTTAATGTGTTGGTGGTTATGGGAAGTTATGGTGGGTGGTGTATTTATAATTAAGTGTGATTTTGTGTTAATTGTTGAGGTTACGCGGTGTGAGTGGAAAAAGTGTAATAGATTATTGGGCGGCGCGCGGAAAACCTCGTTGTCCACGCGGTTACGCGGCCATCTGCTGCTTTAATAATTATTTTACTAAACTGCCCTCGCGTAATAATTAACCATTTCTTTATCATCAATTCATTATACTTACCTTTTTTTTAATTAATTCATTTTACTTATTATGAATACTAGTAATCATAATTAAATGCCATTTTAGTTTTTTTTTTTTTTTTTCAAATTTTCCTTCCTTTTTAGCTTTACAAAATATTCTTAGTTTATAAAAATATGAATATACAAATAACATAAAAATAAATGAATAATACTATACACTAGTCCGTTAATTCTATAAATATTCGAAAAGTTGTAAAACTAAAATATGTTGATTCACAAAAAATATCGTAAGAGAGTCTAATGTAAAGACGTGATATCTCAAATTTATAAATATTCAAAGTAATCTATAACAAGGTTTAAATAGAGTTTTTGAAAGCAACAAAGATCTCGTAATCTTGGAAAAATTCCTTAACAGGAAATGAATTAACAAAACAAGGAAATAACTTAGAATGGAATAAGACGGCGGGAGGAAACAAATCACATAAATAGAGCAAAGTAAATCAAGACTTAGAACAGAATTCCTAATTATATTTTCGGGTCAAAACTTCCAAATAATTCAACGTCAATTGATCTGCATCACTTTATTAATTAATCACATTTCACTAATTTACTAAAAATATTTTTTTTATGAAAAGCTAAAATCATATAATGTGGCAAGTCTACGTGTTATTAACTAGTGTTAATTAGTTTTCCGTTATTGTGTGGGTGGGAGGCGTCTCTTTCGAGGGAGGCCAGATTTTTTTTTTTTTTTTTTGTGGTTCATTGTCTGTTTGGATAGTTGAACACTTTTTTTTTACTCAACCGTAAAATTAATAAAATTCTCGTTGAGCTAAAAAAAGAAAAGGGTAGAGTTGGGATTGGGGAATTTGAGCATTAAGCAATACCCATGGATTAGAAGAGGGAATGCACTTGTCCAGCTAATAAGTCTAATTTCTTACTCATAGTTTCCGTTATGAACGCAGCTGTCCTTTACATTTCTGTCATATAATGGAGGAGATAAATTCACAAATGGTCCTATAACTTTGTCTGAATCCGCAAAAGGTCCTGTAACTTTTTATTTGATCAATTTTAGTCTTTTTAGTCTCAATATTGGTCCTTTTGATCTCAATTTTGGTCCTCTGAGTCTAATTTCAGTCCAATATATCCTATTTTAATCATTTCAATCCAATTTTATCTTCCACGCCGGAATAGAACATGTGTATTTTACATGCCAATTTATTTATTTATTTCTTTTTACATTTTTAACACATCTGACACATAAGTTATTTTGAATAGAAATAAAAGTGATATATTTAATACAAAATTTTAATAAATTTTTATTTATAAACAAACATACATAATTTAATCAAAATCTTAATTTTTTTATTTTTTTTTATGTTCTATTTTACCAAATACTCGGAGTAATTATTTATAACTAAATATATAATTTTGTGTGTTTATTTAAATTAAATAAAAGAAAATAATATATCTAATTCAAAATTTAAAAAAAATACAAATTGATTTCAATAAAATAAATTAAAACATCAAATTCAATTACGTATTAATACTAAAAAATACATATTAATACATGTGTATATATTTAAGTGTATATATGAAATTATCATTAAAAAATTAGAAATTTTAATTTTAATATTTAGTCTTTCATAATTAGAAGTTGATTTTATGTATTTTTAGTCATTCAAACATCTTATGTGTCGAATGATGCATTAAAAATAGTGAATAAAAATCAATGCGTAAAATACACACATTCTTTTCGGGTGAGTATGGTTGAAATTGAATTAATTGAACTGAAATCGGACCCAGAGGACTAAAATTGGTACTAAAAGGCCCAAAAGGATCCAAATTGAGACTAAAAGGACTATGATTGATCAAATAAAAAGTTACAGGACCTTTTATGGATTCAGACAAAGTTACAGGACCAATTATAAATTTATCTCTATAATGGAGTATTGCAATCACACAAAAAACCTGAATTTAGTTAAACAACTTAACGGCTTAAATATTTATATAACACTTATTTTAAAATTATAATTTTATTTAATGTATTCTTACACAATTAATATTCATAATTATAAAAAAATTCAACTCCAGAAACTAAATACTACAATGAGTACATGCAGATGTAGACTAATTTTAACACTCGAATCTTCATCTCTCTCCACTAAGTCTCGGTGCGAGAACTCCAATACCCAAGTGGATCAATTCCATAATCATTTGTAGGGATTTTACCTTTAGAATATGGAAGAGAGGTAGATGGTGTTGTTACAATAGAAAATAGTTGTTTTTCTTACATGTCTCAAACTTGGGGTATAAATGTCATTCTAGTGCAATTAGAGCACCATTGAGAATAATTATGGCTCCCTTTAAGTTGGGTTTGTAATGGGGTATTGTGTTGGACTCTGAACCACTTATAATTATTTATCTATTATGAGCTCGAATTGAATCTGAATTGAATTGTAGATCACTCATATTTTGGATCGACTGTGTTTTAGCTTAGTTGAACTTTAGGCGGGGTTTGTTTTGGGATTGGCCAATTCGGATTTGGATTGACCAAATCCCAATTCAATCTCTCTCAGTCCATTTCAATTCAAATACAAATCTAAATATCAATCCACCCCTATAATGCATTTATACACCTATTTTTATACAATCAAATCACTATTGTTCTTTTCATTCTCTCTCCTATTTTCTTCCCTCTCTTACTTTTTTTTTTTCACACTCATTATATCTCCTACTTTCTTCTCTCTCTTACTTATCTTTCACTATTAATCATAATAAAATATTATAACACCCCTTTTGATGTGACATAAAGTTAAATCTACCCTACTTCTCAATTCTTAACCAAACACAACTTACACACAATTACTATTCATGGATTACCCAAATCCAAATTCAATTCACCACAATTTCAAACCAAACACTATAGGAGATTGATTGGTCTATAGCTAGATTGATTCTGAATACAATACTAGCTACCACTCAAATACCATAGATATGGGAACTATATAAAAAAATTACTCATTGGTTTATGGGTATATATAGGGATTGATTCTGAATACAATACTAGCTACCACTCAAATACCATAGATATGGGAACTATATAAAAAAATTACTCATTGGTTTATGGGTATATATAGGGATGGGTAAATATACCGAAATTTCGGTATACCGAGCTTTTCATATTGAAAAATATCGAAATTTTTGGTATACCGAAATTTTCGGTACGGTATGATATCGTACCGAAATTTTCGGTACGGTAACGGTATGGAAAATGATCATACCGCGGTATTTCGGTATATCGAAAAAATTTCGGTATTCGGTATGAAACGGTATATCGATATACCGAAATATCGAAACCTTAATAAAATAATAATTTTATATTATTTTAAATTAAAATAACTTTAATTATTAAAACTTAAATAAAATAAACCTTAAATAATTAATTTCAGTATAAAACAATGCTTCAATATTTTCGATATGAATTGGTATACCGATATTTCGATATGAAATGATGGTTCAATATTTTCGATATGAATCGGTATACCAACATGGTACGGTATATCGATATACCGTACCGAAAATTCGGTATACCGAAATTACGGTACGATATCGGTATGAATTTTTACATACCGAAAATTTCGGTATCGAAATTTCGGTACGGTAACGGTATGAATTTTTTCAATATCGAAATTTTCGGTATGATAACGGTATGGTTCAGTATTGTCGGTATACCCACTGGCGGACCTACAAAGGAACAAGGGGTACAGTTGTACCCCCAATATCAAAATTTCGTTTCATATATATACTATGTAAAAATATATATATTACGCAATTTTATATATAGTTGTAGTTTGACACTAATGTATGCCACTCCAATTTTCGCATACAAAGAATTAATCCACCTCTACTTTTTTTCAATTCTAAACCCATAATTAATATTTTAGTCTTAATTAATTTATTATTAGGTTAATCGATGATATTTGATTATTGATTAATATATTTTTTTAATATGTTTATAAAGTTGCTTGTTTTAAATTTATAATTAACTCTTTCGAAGTTATGTGGATTATTATGCTAATTTTCGATTTATTTCTTATATATTACTCATGTTATTTTGGTACTGCAAATGTGAAAATACTAGTATTTTTATAATGAACTATATAAAAATATGATGTGAAATAGTATAGATGATCAGTTATACAGATTGTTTGGCCATTTTCAACTACAAGAAAATCAACTTTTAATGACAAAACTCTTGCCATTATAAATTTTATATCTAAAAGTATTTAGTGACAAAAATTGACTTTTAGTGAAAGGATTTTTCATTAATTTTCAATTTACTGTCACTAAAAACTTTTAACTAAAGAAGCAACAATAAGAGAATTTTGTCATTAAAAATCAATTTTTTTGTAGTGTTCATTGAGAAATGACGTGTTTCTACAAATTCGCGTTGACGATGTAACACTACAAAAAACGAGCGATTTACCGACGGACCTACCGACGGAATTGTCGTCGGTAGGCGTGGTTTCCCGACGGAATTACCGACGGAATAATTCAGTCGGCTCTAGACTCGTCGGTACGGGTTACCGACGGAATTTTTTTTTCCGTCGGTAGTCCCGACGGATTCCCGACGGAATAAATCTGTCGAGTCTGCCGACGGATCTCATTCCGTCGGTAGTCCGAATGACCCGTTTCGAAACCGGGTCTGATATCTGTCGACAATTCCGTCGGTCCGTCCGTCGGTAGTACCGACGGACTTACCGACGGATATTTAATTTTAGCATTTTTTTAAGAAAAATATATCCGTCGGCTTCTGTCGGTACGTGCCGACGGAACTGCCGACGGATCTAGATTTTATATTTTTTAAATTCGGGATTATATTCAGTCGGTGTCCGTCGGGGGTTCCGTCGGTAGTGCCGACGGAATTATCCGTCGGCAAGTCAACAAAAAAAAAAAAAATTAATTGACCCGGGTCACCGACCCGACCCGACCCGCGAACTGTTATTAAGGCCACCATATATTATTCTGGCCTTGCTAGGAATCGAACCCGGGTGTGTGGGCGCCTAGTGAAGGGCGCCTACCACTCGGACAGATGTGTTACTTGTTCGTAATTGTAGTATTAATTGTATATGTACTCATTTTCGACCCATTTTTTTTTTAAAATTCACAAAATTAATTTCTTTCAAATATATCAAATAATTAAATTTGAAATCTATAATTTATATTTTTATAATTTATATATTTTAAAATACTAAAATATTCATATTTTAACTAAAATACTAATATTTTTTTAGTAAAAAATTCATTTTTTTGCTAATTATTTTTAAAAAAATTTCATAAAATTAATTTCATTCACATAAATTAAATAATTAAATTTGTAATATAATTTATATATTTTTAAATACTAAAATATTCATTTTTTTTACTAAAATATTCATTTTTTTGCGAATTATATTTTTAAAAAAATCAAAAAAATAATTTCTTTTCACAATTTTTAGTTGTAACTTAATGATAAATAAATATTTTTAAATTGTACATCTAATAAAATAATTAGCTTACATTATATAATTTATTCTTCATCTTCTTCCTCTTCATCTTCTTCATCTACATTTTCATTATTTGTCTCATCTTCCTCTTCATCATCATCATCCTCCTCCTCCTCCTCCTCTTCCTCTTCATTTTCATCATCTTCCTCATTTCCATTATCGTTTTCAATTTCGATCAATTGTGAATTTCCAGCCGTCAAGTCTACGTGGATATTCAAATCTCCCGTAAAGACTTCAGTTCTAGCCTCTATTTGTTCCGTTTGAAACGGAGAATCATCTTCATCACTCTTGTCCTTTGTAGGGACTTCTACCATTGATCTTGCCTTTACTTTGCAAACAGCGTGCCATTCAATTTTACTACGTGATGATCGTACTGGATACTTGCAGTAGTATACTTGAGATACTTGATGGGCAAATACAAATGGATCATTCCCGATATAGCTCCTTTTCGGATTAAGATCGACGAGTTTGTACTCCGGATGAATCCTTGTTCCTGAAGGGCCTGAATCAAACCAATGACACTTGAACAACACTACAGTCTTTGTTGGATATCCCGGATATTCTACTTCAACGACTTCGTGCAACACCCCATAGTAGTCACTTGCATCTGCATTGTAGTTTGCACTGCTAACGCAAACACCACTGTTGGTAGTCGCTTTTCTCGATGCATACTCAGATGTATGAAATCTGTAGCCCTTCACACTACCGACGGAGTTTTTATTTCCGTCGGTAACATTGGCGGAATAAAAAAAAAATCGAAAAAAAAAATTAAAAAATACTTTACTTTATACCAAAATCTAACGAAAAATTATGTATTATGTATAAATTAAAAACAATAACATAAATAAACAATTCATTGACAAACAAGCATCAACCGAAATAAATATGTCCAACAGAATAATAAATAGTTCGACAGAAAAATAAATAGTTCGACAGAAAAATAAATAGTTCGACAGAAAAATAAATAGTTCAAACATCAACCAGTATACGGTACAAAAAAGTCATCATCACCAATGAAATCATCCAAGCCGTCGTCTGCGGCTGCATCTGGATTTTGATCTGGAGCATTGAAAGGGGGAACTGAACCACCAACCGGAGCATCGAAAGGCGGAGGGGGAAATGGACCAACCGGAGCAGCGAAAGGCGGAGGAGGGGGGACGCTCATCGCCTGTTCAAAGCATGTATCTATTTGATCCTGAGGCATCCCCAACGATCGACCCATAGTGTCAGCCATCTGTCGGAAGTAGTGGTTCATCCAGTTGACAATGTTCGGGTCCGGAGGAGCAGCAGTGGAGGATACAGAGGCCTGCGATGCACGCTGGGACGAACTGGACGACGCAGCTCTCACTGAGCGGCTCATCCGGCCAAGGCCAAGGACCCGTCCTCGATCAGCCGGGGCCTCCTCCAGGTAAATCCGGTTAAGATCAGGCGGAGGGGCGGCGCTGGGCCCGGCTTCATCAGCAGAAGCCTGTGTCGTCGCCTCTGCAATCCTCCGGTTCACATTCAACTACATAATTACAAAAATATTAAATTAATACATAGTTCAATACATTTAATTAATTAAATATTAAAAAACACATCACAGTTTAATTAAACTTACGTGAAGCTCAGTAGTGCGTCCATATGTGGACGTCTGCGAATCTCGATCAAACGGATGAAGAACGTTCAACCGATCCACGTGAGTGGGTTCACGCCCAAGATCCCGCTCCTATTTTGTACCAAATGAGCATAAAAAATTATTTTATATAATATTATAATATAAATAATTGAAATAAATTTAGTGAACACTTACTAGAGCAATTGAGTGCTCATACGCGGATCGGGCCCCCCCCCCCCCGATGCCTTGACATCCCACCTCCCACATCACTTCTACGGTTGGCTCGAGCAGTTGCACACTTCCGCACGTACTCCGGGCTACTCCAATACGTGGTCAACGTGTTCCACACGTCGACTCCATCGTCCTCCCCCAACGTCGTCTGCTCCACGCCACGACTACGCCAAGCAGTCCTCCAGGTGTACATAATCTCATTATACCTAGACTGACATGAAGATACCCAGAGCCTGTGGATATCGTTGTCCGAAAAAAACTCCCTATGCCAATAAGCATGTTTCTGCACATATTCGATCAGCATATTTATCAAATAATATATATAATAAATTGTTTATTAATATTTAATTGAATGCACTCAAATACCTGAAATTCCTCCCAGTATTCATCCTTTTTCGTCTGCGGCACCTTCAGCCAAGAGTAGGCATTCGCAGCAATCTTGCACTTAGTAATCACCTCAGTGCAAATCTTCGATATCTCATTACCAGGAAGTAAGCTGTGACATTATATATATATTAAGAAATAAACACATTATAAATTAAAAAACGTACAAAAATTGATGCTATTAAATATTGTTAAACCTTAAAATTATTTAATTAATTACTTACTGTACATTATCTTCAATCCATATTCTCAGTCTGGTTTCTCGGGCACGCGTGGGATGTCGACGAGCTGCCGACGACTGAGATGACGGCGGCGAATGCTGTGGAACGGATGCCGACGACGTCAACGTAGCAGGCTCAACAGGCCTAAGTGAGGTTCTCCTACGTCGAGATCCTGAGGCCCCACTAGCATCTTGACTCATCTATTTTAATAAATAAAATTTAAAAGTATAATAAATTAATCAATAATTAATATAGTAATGAAATCAATAATTTCCTAATTTAATTAATAACATTTTAGTAATTTAAGTCAATAATTTCCTAATTTAATCAATAACAAAATCACGTTACTAATGAAATAAATAATTTACCAAACTAATTAATAATGACTTAATTTAAACAATAACAATAATTATTATATTAATCATACCGTACAACACCCCTACTTATAAGAATAATTACTAATTTAATCAACAATAATAACCTAGTTTAATTATAAGAATAATTACTAATTTAATCAACAATAATAACCTAGTTTAATTATCAAAACGAACTAACAAGAACTACATTATATATTTGAACTAACATGCAATTTTTAATTACAATTAACCAATAAAAAACATATAATCCACGTACTAACATATATTTGAATTAATTATACATATATATTCATCAACTACGTACATGAAATTTTATACGAACTAACATGCAATTTATAATAATTCAATAACAGTTTTATAATAATTATAAACATGCAATTTATAATACAATAACTTAATTAAAATTAATTAAGAATTTATAAAACGTACCGTTTAAATTGAAGAAAATTGGAGTAGATAATCGTTATGCCCTTTCTCGATCAATCCACGCACCACGCACAAGAAAATCCACGAACAGGAGACGAACAGGGAGAGGGGGACGAAAGCAAAAAAAAAATTTCCCTTATGGGGAAGAACTGCCTCTCTTCGGCAGTTCTTATATAAAAAAAAAAAAATTGGCTACCGACGGATATTTCCGTCGGTAGCACACGAATATTTATTAGTCAGTCAAAGCGGTGCGGCTACCGACGGATATTTCCGTCGGTAGCACGCGAATATTAATGTGTCAGTCAAAGCGGGTCGGCTACCGACGGATATTTCCGTCGGCAGTCGAAATTTGAACGACCGACGGAAAAAATCCGTCGGCAAGCAAGGCGAAACGACACCGTTTGGCTGCGGAACTAAATTCCGTCGGGAAGTCCGTCGGCCGGTCCCGACGGATCTTGTATTCCGTCGGGAGTCAGTCGATTCGAGAATTCTGTCGGCGATCCGTCGGTCCGACCGACAGAATGGATTCCGTCGGTAGCCTTCCGTCGGCAAACTCCGCGTTTTTTGTAGTGTAATAAATAGCTTAAAAAATATGAAGATTGAAGACCCGACATACCCCGTTTGTAATTGTACTTCTAATTTTATGTGACTACTAATCGTACCCCCAGATTAGAAATCCTGGGTCCGCCACTGAATATACCGTACCGAACCACCCCTAGGTATATATGTATTGTATTAAGTTTTGAAGGTGAAGAAATGTTATTATTTTGAAGGGAGGTGAACGGTGCAAGTAGAATTAAACATGAATTTAAAATTAAATCATGGAGTTGGTTCTTTTCGATGTGGTGATATGTAGGCATGTTAAGCCTATATCAATTTTGAGCATGTCAAGTGTTTTTGTCGATTTATAGTATTATATTACTCCCTCCATTTCAATTTGTTTTTGTGTTGGGATGTTTCACATAAATTAAAAACTCATTGAATATAAATAAATATGTGTGTAATGTATCATTCTTATCATTTTATTTATGTATATGCATATTATTATAAAATTAAATAAACGTAAGAGTAAAATTCAAATTAATATGACATTTAATTTTTTTAAATTAATGTAAAATAATTAAAATAAAATAGAACGAAAAACTTATAAATATAGTAAAGCCATATCATTAATATTTATAATTTTATAATCATTGTTTGATTGGTACTTGAGTAGTTCCAAGTATAGAACCGAATCCAAGAAGCATCCTGAATTTTGGTTTCACACACACAGTTTAATTAGATTAATCATTAGCAAAGTCGTCTTTATACGATTTAAATAGTATCATTAGTCAACTATTATAATTAAATTTTAAACCAAACACAACTGCCAATCTTTGCTTAATTGGTGTTAGTACTAGAAAAAAGACTACATGAAATGACTGGTACGTGATTACCAAATGACATCTTGAAGAATTGTGGTGCACCATTTCTTGAACATTCTTTACATTTTTAAAACATTACCACACATCTAATCTACACGTAAAAATACACTTATTGTATATATAACAAATAATTGAAAAATAATCATTTGCTATTCAATATAAACTGATTGAAATATTCTGATTGACCATAAATATAAACATATCTGTGAAATGTTCTAATATTAAACAACAAAACAATTTACTACTAATAATGAACCATTTTTAATGAGATAACTAACCAAATTTTTTTTATCTAATAATAAAAATAAAGATTGGTCTTATATAGAATCAATTCCTTATAAGGAATTGAGTTGACTTGTTCAACCTAAACCCTAAATATTCAAAAATATTGTGAACCCTAAATATTCAAGAATATTGTGAATAAAATTTTTGACTTGATCAATTTTTTTTTTATAATTTTTTTTTATTGGTAATTTTTTTTCAAAATTGTGTGTGTTGAAAAGTGTAAGTTAATATTATTAAAAAGTGTAATACATTTTTTTATTAAAAAGTGTAAGTCACTATAATTGAAAAGTGCAACCCAACTTTTAATGAAAAATGTAAGTCATTATAACTAAAAAGTGCAACACAATATTATTAAAAAGTGCATGTCAATATACTTGAAAAGTGCAACACAATATTTTAATGAAAAGTGTAAGTTATTATAACTGAAAAGTGTAACAAAATACGACTAAAAGGTGTAACATAACATTACTAAAAAGTGTAAGTCACTATAACTGAACATATTGTTGAAAATTGTAAGTCACTACAACTGAAAAGTGCAACAAAATATGACTAAAAGATGTAGCATAACATTACTAAAAATATATGTGAAAATAATTTAAAAAATATATATGTAAAAATTGTTAGATTTGAGAAAAATTGTAAAATGAATGTTACACTTTTCCTTATTTTCAAACATGCACTTTTATAATTTAAAAAAAATATATGTGAAAATTGTTAGATTTGATAGTTGAACACTAGACCTCAATGTAAAATAAACTATTCTCAACCGTTTGAGCTACATAAATTATAATAAATGTTTTTCGCGTATTTTAGTTTTATTGTCAATCCTACCAATTTTTTAAAATTTACTCAATTCCTTATAAGGAATTGAGTCTATAGGAGACCTACCCTAAAAATTGAACTTGTAGAAATGCGTGAAATTAATTCATTTATATTGAATCTCTAATACTCTAATATAAATCTCTAATACTCTCCCTCGTTCGTGAGCCAAATTATTGCTTCTATCCTATGAAAAATGAGTGAACAATTTAATAGGTGTGGAATTATGATCAACGAAATTTGAACCAATTGCATGTGAACATAAGTCTAAAATTTTGATACCATATAAAAATTATATCTTATCTAAAAATTCAAATTTATAAAGTGTAATTAATTTATTTATATTAATTTTCTAACACTAATCGTATAAATAATTGGAAAATGGCATCCGTCAATACAGCTGTGATTGATTAAATTGAGTTATGAAGTAAAAGTGTTAACATTACAGCCGTAGGGGTGATTAACGGTGGGTAGGTACTCGTTTCCACGAAATTCATCATTCAAGGAATTAATGAATATAGGGAGTTTGCATTTGAAATAAAAATAATAATAATAATAATATAGTACATAAAATCAATTTATTAAAATGGGCGTTTGGATTGAAAAATATCATGTGAAAAAAAAAAAAATTAGGATTCCAAACGGCTTGGCACGAAGAGGATTTCATATTCAAAGGAAATGGAATTAGATTGCAAATCGAATAGACGTGTATTGAAGAGACCAACTTGATTAATGGATCCTTGTTGGATATAAAATTAGATAAATAAATGCAAATGTGAAGTGTGTGAAGTATGGATTTTAATTAGTATATGATTTAACATTTGTTGTAATATAATTAAGAAGTATGTAATATGCAAACATATATAAACATTAATTTAATATCTACAATAGACATTCTAATTGAAGAAGTGTTTCAAAAATTAAATCTTAAGACCAATTTAAAAGGAAAACAACAATCGTATTGTGCAAGGGACGGGGCCTCTCTCCTTAGTAGTCTTTAATGCGGATCCCTAGTGTATTTCTGTTCTTGTGGGGGTTGCAAATGTGTCGTGCCTTTAGTGCCCTTATTTCGTATGGGTACCCTAATGTCCTAGGTTTGATTGGAAGAATTGCGCTCTTACTGATAAAATATTCTAACACCTCGCTTTACTATGTATTTTGCCCTAGAAACCTCAATAGATCCCCGCCTAACCGTCTAATCTAACTTCACAACTGTAATCACAACCTCTTATCTGTTATGAAGGGAGCGTAGGTAAGATAGATCAGTCCCTTGCTACTAGATTGCATCTTCCAAAGGCTTTGGATAAAGTCGCAAATAAAGAAAGCAGACTTCAGAATTCTTATAGTTGACCCCATGACTAGAAGAAGAATTCGCTGGATGGTCGAAAGCGGATGTTAAAGGAAGACGCCTCATGAGGAGAGGGACGGTATGCCGACCCCTTGTGAGGAGAGGAAGAGAGAGGCCGAGAGGCGACAACGTTCAATGAGTGGTAGTGGCGGCGATAAGTGACGGTGATGAGGACGAAAAAATTGGGGAGGAGAGAAGAAATCGACCACGTCATTAAATAGATGAGAGAAAGATGGAAATTGAATTGACAGTAATGAATTTTTTTTCTTGAGAATAGTTGAATCGGAAGAGGAGGGATAGCGCAGATCTCGCTTGTAAAAGGGAATAATAAGGAAACCTACTTTCTTTTGTTTGTTTACAATCATATTGAATCGATTTAACTGTTATAAAGAGTCAAAGACGTTAAAAAAAGTCAAACAGAATTATAACGTCATCACAAGTGACGCTTCAACTTAAGTCGTTACAACGTCACATATTCACTTTAATTCATCACAAATTGTAGCAAACATCATGATCTTTTAAAGTCGTCGATGGTCTCACCATAATATGATATGCGCGTTGTCCACAACTCGAGGATTACGTGTAATAAACAACTATGACGTATATTTAACGGTATTTATGAAATAACAAAATTCAATATCTAGATGTGTATAAATAAATTGTTTGATGTTTATTTTTGAATAGTAATAATAATTATTTTTAAGATGTCATATATACGTACATATAAATTAGATAAGTATCGTAAGTTAATTTTGAGACTCTTTTTATTATTCATTAATTAAATTTTATCAATGATATAGATTTCTTAAAAATATTTTTCAATTTTGGTCATATTTTTTACGTCAGATTTTAGACACGCAATTTGCAAATAAATACTTGTCATGACTTAGTGTTGCCACCAAATTCATACTCGATGGCATAATCGTGGTTAACTTCAAATACTAGCCCAGTTTTGCATAAAATCATATTAATTAAAAATATTTTCATAATTTTTACGTCAGATTTTAAACACGCAGCTTGCAAAAAATACTTGTCATGACTTAGCGTTGCCACCCATTTTCAAACCCAGTGGCATTATTGTTAATGATAGCCGAATTTTGGATAAAATAATAATGTGGGCTCCATTGTTACAAATAATCCGCCACTTCCTCACGAAATAAATCCACTTTCAGTCCATAGTATCGCCGCAAAGCATTCCGAGTATCTGTTCTTGTTGCGATTACGTGAAATCGGTTTTCATTTCGTGGATTTTTCGTTTACTTGTTAGTGAGTAGACGAAGCAATGTCGTTGAGGCCGAACGTGAGGGCGGAGGTCCGTCGTAGCCGGTACAAGGTGGCGGTGGGAGCGGAGGAAGGGCGGCGCCGGAGGGAGGAAAATATGCTGGAGATTCGGAAAAACAAAAGAGAGGAGAATTTGGTGAAGAAGCGACGCGACGGGGTTCAAGCGCAGCAAATTCAGCTCGCGGTTGATGTTCCGCCGCAGGTCGATAATAAGAAGGTAGTTTCTAGAACCTAATTTTATGTATGTATGTGTGTGGAATTTGATGTTTTTGTCAATAGTTTTGAATTTGATTCGATCCTCTTGGATTAATGGCGTTGTTTGAATGTTGAATTACTGCATGCCGTGTTTAGTTTGTTTTTATTGGCATTAGTATTGTTGGTGATCGAACTATTGATTTGATTCAAGTGGAATCGAAATGCTGTAGCGTAAGATTTGTATTCTAGTTGATTCATGGCGTTTTTGATAGTTGAATTGCTGCAGCGGTATTTATAGCTTGTTTTTATTGAGCTCCTCATATACATGATTGTTAGTGATCGAACAATTGAGTGGATTTTCAAGTGAAATCGAAATAAAATAGCATATGATTTGTATTCTGGTTGGTTTAAGATTAGAGTGAGTTGCATTCATGGTTTTTCTTTTCCTGTCAGATGGAAAGCCTTCCAGCTATGGTGTCCTGCGTTTGGTCGGGTGACATTGGAATGCAACTCGAGGCTGTAACTTACTTTCGTAAATTTTTATCAATGGGTAATCAATCTTCATTTATATCTGATTAAATCACCTATTTTTTCTCAATTTCTTTGTAGATGATTGGTTTTTTATGGTTAACATGTTATGCCAGAGCGAAATCCTATGACAGAGCGAAATCCGCTAATTCAGCAAGTTATAGAGTCTGGAGTTGTTCCTCGCTTTGTTGAGTTTCTTACAAGGGATGATAACCCCAAGCTTCAGGTAATATCTTTGCAAATCACTATTGCTGTTGCTTTTGTCTTTTAACTTCTCATGAAGTGAAGTTTTCTGTTCCTAGTTTGAGGCCGCCTGGGCTCTAACAAATATTGCTTCTGGGACATCTGAAGACACCAAGCTTGTGATCGATAAAGGCGCTGTTCCCATTTTCGTTAGACTTCTGAGTTCTCCGGATAGTGATGTGCGCGAGCAGGTATATCCTTCAAAGGATACTGATCTGTTGAATTTGTTTACTGGGACCTTAATTAAAACTATGCCAATGTTCTCTATAGGCTGTTTGGGCACTAGGAAATGTTGCTGGTGATTCAGCATTGTGTCGTGATATTGTTCTTTGTTATGGAGCTATGTTGCCTTTATTGGCACAATTTAATGATCAGGCAAAGCCATCCATGCTGCGGAATGCAGCGTGGACGCTGGCAAATTTTATTCGCAAAAAGCCTGCGCCGCTATTTGAGCAGGTTTGTCCTTTTTATGTTTTGATTTATTTATTATGTCGTTTTCGAAAAGATCCCATTTAACCTTTTTGCTTTTAAAATTTGAAATTCTTTGGGCAGATCAAACCAGCCTTACCTGTTCTTGCGTGTCTCATACACAACAAAGACCAAGAAGTCCTTACAGATGCATGCTGGGCACTTTCATATCTAACCGAGGGTTCTAAAGAAAAAGCCCTGGCTGTAATCGATGCTAATATGTGCCCTCGACTGGTTCAGCTTTTACTGTAAGTAACAGATTTTACTTGATTCATTTTTATGCAAGTCGAATAGCTGGTTTGTTGACAATTTATTTTCTATCTCTTGCTTTTTTTGGTTCTGTGTTCGTAGACATCCTTCACCATCTATTCTGCTTCCTGCTCTGCGTACTATTGGTAATCTTATAACCGGTGATGATGCCCAAACTCAGGTATAGGCTGGACTTTTTTACGTCGACTTCTAGTAGGAGACTGAGTTTTTGCTTAGACGTTCAAAACATATAAAATTATCTTGGTATCAATTCTAGCCAGAATTTAACTATTTCAAGCTTTGTATATACTATATACTCATGCCTTGTTGCCATATTACATAATAGAAGATGTAATCATATGGAAGGGTATCATTTTGTCAAAATAAGATGAGATGTGTACTTACAAAATGATTGATGAAAAGATTTTCTTATTTCTGCATGTTTTTTCTGCTGTGTCGTTCTCTTTACGCCGTCCATATAATAACTTTTCCAGCTCATGTATGCTTGTCTAATTTCTTTTAGCACGTGCATTATAAGCATCGTATGTATATATTTCTATTTCTAACAATGTGTTAGCTTACATAACTATTCAATGATCCTAGGTTATCATTGAGAATATGGCTCTTCCATGCCTGCTTACCTTATTAACTCCCAATCATCTAAAAAGCATTCAGAAGGAAGCTTGTTGGGCTATCTCAAACATCGCAGCAGGAAATGCAGATCAGATTCAGGTTTGTCAAACACGTTTCAATTATTTTTCTTCAATTTTGATACACATTATGACATCACTTCATGAATAGCATATCTTGGATTGTTAACCAAAGTTTCACGGCTGCTAAGTTTGTTCTCGGGTTTCTAATTATCTGTCTGGTTTTATCCATTCACACAAATGAATTTTTCATTAATTAGGATATCAAAGGACTATTATACCCTTATTTATTACGGAGTACTAGTTGATGATAATATTGACCACAATTAATTAAGTTAAGTATATTCTTTCTTATTACTAGTTGATGATAATATGTATCACAATTAATTAAATTTAGATAGTTAGTATTTAACTATTTATTACGTATTGGTGGAAAAAAGGGCAACTTTTTGTTGATGTTAGCAAAGTGACAAATAATTAGGAACACCATTTTTTTATAAAATCATTGTCATTTCTCTATAATTAACCAACTATGTGCCATCTTGTACTTGTAGCTGATGATGGCTGAGACTTTTGTCATTTGAATGTGCAGGCTGTGATTGCAGCTGGTATCATTCCCCCTCTTATTTATCTGCTTAAAAATGCTGTGTTTGAGATAAAACAAGAAGCTGCTTGGGCTATTTGGAATGTCACTTGTGGTGGAAATAACGATCAAATCAAGTAAATATCAATTTATTTCCCATTGTTTGCCTCTTGATTGCTGATTATAGCAAGAAAATAAATCAACTTATTTGGCAGGTTTTTGGTGAGTGCGGGATGTATAAAGCCAATGTGTGATCTTCTCGTCTGTCCTGATCCCAGAACTGTCTTAGTCTGCTTGGATGGTCTTTACAACATCCTCCAGGTTGGAGAAATCGAAAAGAATCAAGGTAACACAGGCAATGTGAATCTTTTTGCTCAGATGATTGATGATGCAGAAGGTCTGGATAAGGTGGAAATTCTACAAACTCATGAAAATCTCGATATCTATGAGAAGGCGGTTAAGATACTTACAACGTACTGGCTAGACGACGGAGATGATGAGCATCTGCACGTCTCAGGGTTCAACTTTGGAGGCGAGGAACTTCCGGTCCCATCTGAAGGTTTCAAATTTGGCCAAGGTACATGAAGTTTTACGGTAAATATGGATCTTCGATATGGGTTATAAAAAAATGTGATGTATAATTTATAAATAAAACTGTAGTATATATGTATAGCCATTGTTGGCATATAAAAAGACCTAGATCCAAGACTGTTTTATTGAAGCTTGACATTGTTCAAGTGGATATAATAATGTATTAATGTGGTGTTTTATTATGCATTTTTTCTCGTGTGTATAATTGTATATAGAGGTTTGTACGTGCGCGCATCATTGAAAAAGGTTGAATTAACACAAAATACAAATCAATTAAGTTATGACATAGTTTTTAAAACTCAATTTATTACAAAAAAAAATTGTAATTTCATCAAAATTCCATTATCTATATTTCATTGGCAAATTTCATTTTTGGACCTATTTACCAACTACACCTAACTCTTTAATTTACTTTTCTTATATTAACCTTTCAGTCTTCCACCTCCTCCTAATTATAAATTTGTGTTGCATTTTAATTTTCTTTTTTAGATAAATTTTGAATTTTTAGGAATCGTGTCATGTGTTGGAAATGAAAAACTCTTTTGTTTGATATAATGTTTATTGAGGTTAATATTCATTTTCTTTTGTTTAGTTTTAATGTATATTTTTTTAATATAGTCTTGTCGTGTTTGTCAGTTTGTTGGTTTAAGTGGAACTTGAATGTTGGTTTGGTGGATTAAGTGCTATTCTCCATCAAATTGATTATTTCTTAAAAAATAAAAACAGTCTAGTTTTGTGAATTTATTTCAATTAGGTCAAATATTAAACACCTAATTTTGTTTTGTGTAAAATGATCAAGGATACATGTTAAAGAAAATTATGACATTAAATATGAATTATACTTTATTTTTATTTTAGACATTGAATTAAATATTCATACATTATTAATATAAATTTGTACGATTTTTAATCTTGAATCACATGATAAAGTGAATATGTTCTCAACAAAAATTGTTAGAATCTCATCATTTTGGTTGTAGTCTTATTGGTAAAACTTATATCATGATTCCTAGGAAGTTGGATACAATTGAAGTTTTAATGGGTGCTTTTAAGAAGCATTGTCTTCCTTAATCTTTTTACGACGCACTAACTATATTAATTAATTTGATATCAATATTAAAATAATTGAATAGTTGACATTTGTAACCCATTTTGATACAGCTTATTTTGTATCTCACATATTCTTTCACATAGTAAAAATTATTGCAAATTTTCAATTTATACACGCCCATCGTGAATGTTGGGGGATCAAATCGATCTAAAAATTGTGAAAAACATTCTAAAATCATTTGACATAAAAATGTTCCTTTGAAAACATTTCACAAAAAAGATATTTCAATATTCTAAAAGTTTTTACTAGAGGACGCTAGGATGTCCGATATGATTTTAAAAATAAATAAATCTCTATTTGTTATGAAAGTTTTCATTATATATCTCATGTAAGATTCTAGATTGTATTTTTATTTAGAGGGTTAATTGCAGATAAAATAGATAACCGTATTGTTGCAATTTAAATTTTTAGACAATTTTATTATTTGTTAACATCACACATTCTTTATAAAACAAAAGTGTTTTTTAATTCGATATAATATTAAAGCATGTGATTGTCAATAAAATTTAATTTGCAATAATATATATTTAAAGTGAGCTATTTAGTTACCATTACTTAAAATTTTATTAAATTGCAAATGTGTGAAATGTGATGCTTTTTCGTCTCGAAATATATTTCTGAATAGGAAAATTAATAAAATGTAATAATGAGAAATTTTTTAAAGAATATTTATGCAAATCTTCATGTATAAAATAAAATAAAAGAATTGACTTGTATTGTATGGCTCTAATATTTATTGTAATTACCCTTTTATCCAAGTGTAGATCCCCATAAATCTACAGACTAGCCTTCGCCCTGCACTTTATGGTCACTGCATCACACTACATTTTTTTCTGACCATCTTATCTACTTCCTTTTGTTTCGAGATTATTTGTACGATTTGACTGATATAATTTTTAAGAAAAGAATATTACGGTTTAACTGACATAATTTTTAAGAAAAGAATATTTAGTAGTTGGTGATGCAAGATAAATGAGGGATATTTTAGGTGATTTGATGAGTTGTAAAATAAATTTAATGATGTGTAAAGTAAAATGTATGTAAAAAATGACTGACAATTTTAAAAATAAAATGATGTTGTGAAGATATTGATTTTGTTGAGTATTTCAATATTAAGATTATGTAAATAATTTTACGACGTTCTAATAAAAAAAGTGTACAAATAATCATGGAACCGAATTAGTATTTTTTTTCTTGAGGTACAACCATCTGGTTTTTTTAATTGCTCAAAATGCTATTGTGTGAAGCATGACTAAAACAGAGCTACATCTTAAAAGCTCTTGCCTAGGATACCCCAACAAAGTAGTCCTTTTGTCATTAGTGTTTTTATTTTTTATTCAATTTCATACATTAATTTAATATAAAATTAATGTATTTTATTAAAAAAAAACATATATTACTCCCACCGTCTGATTATAGATTTTTCGTTCATAAATTTATCATTATTTATTGACACACGAATTAAAAAAAATGATTAAATAATAAATATAATACAAGTGATGTGATTGAAAAACAAAGATAGAGAGAAAAGTAAACATAAAGTGTCGCCTATAAGTTTCTCATTTTTGTCACTTTGTTATGTCCGTCTGTCTATAAGTTTCTCACTTTTTTTTACAAATACTTTTTAATATTTTTTTATTTTTACACTTCACTTTCTATCTTACGTTCTTCCCCGGGTAGTCTGCATGCGGGGGCGGTTTTCAGGACGTTCAGGGGATTTTTCGTGGCTGCGGTTGCTACTAAGGTAGGTTGGGGCCTTCCTCTTGAGGCTGAGTTGGCAGTGGTACTTATGACCATCAAGTATGCACATGATCAGGGTTGGCACTTCCTGTGGATAGAGTCGGATTCAGTACTCACGATTGACACTTTTATGAGCTCCAAACCTTCCATTCCTTGGCGTTTGCAAGGTCTTTGGAGCCAGATCCACCCTCTTACGTAGTCCGATACACGCACATCTTCAGAGAGGCCAATCAGGCTGTTGATGTTGTGGCCAAGACTGGCCTTGACTGTGTTTGGAGGGGTTACCCCTCAGATTTTTTACTCTCATTTCTGCACAATGATTTGTATTCAGTTTTTTTTATAGACATTGATCTTTAGAGAAGCGTACCTTTTGTTAGTATGGATGTCCTAGAGACAATCATTATAAGGACATTGTACTTGATCATATTCGATTATTTAAGTATTATTAATTTTAGTAATAATATTCAGTGATACACTTATAGAATGTTATGTTTGATTGTTTGCATTTATTCTTATATGTGTTCCCATGAACCAATGATGTCATTGAGATGTGAGATCTCGATTGACTATATCATGGTTCTTAAAGTAGCCCAAATCAAGGATCATCGAGATTGGGATATCGATAATGCGATTGAGATTGGTGTGCGATCTGCATCATATCCTTAGAGGATGTAGTGGTTCTCACAACTACGAGATACTAAGTATCTCATGATGGATGCACGGATACTTTGAGAGTATTGGCTTGTCCAATCAAGAAATCGTTTGGTGTATTCTATTTATGTGTCTACGGGAATATCGATTTGTGGAGCAATGTAATGTCCTTCGACTTGAGGTCAATACATGCGACATGTATGGCGTGATGGGCTTTGACCATGACCGACGCTTGCACTCCTAACGGTGTAGATTAGACATGTGTTGGGCACACCATAAATTACATGTGCACGGTAGTTGAGCCAAGAATAGGATTCATTCCTCAAATAGATTTAGAGAGAATACTCATCTCTCATAACTAATTACATGTGCACGGTAGTTGAGCCAAGAATAGGATTCATTCCTCAAATAGATTTAGAGAGAATACTCATCTCTCATAACTAATTGGATCGTTAGTAATTGACCAATGCACGTCACATTTGGAATGGTGTTCAAATACGACACTGTGATCAATTAGTAGAATGAGATAACGTGATTAAATTATTGGAATAGACACATCATCATGTTCTAGATTTAATCGAAGTATTCGTGAATGAAAGAATCATATCATTGTGAGCTTCACATTACAGGTTGTTGCTATTTCCTCGCAACGTATCTCACATATTGAGATTGTCTGGTTCATTGTCTAAGGTTCTGCTAAGACCGTTAGTTTGACTAATCGCTTGATATGTGAAGGTCTATGGGTCACACAACAACAAGTAGTCTTAATTTACGAATTAAAGTTAGATGAATTAATTATTTGATTTAATCAAGATATTTAATTTATGGAGAAATATAAAATAATTCTATTTGATATAATTATATATATTATAACTTATTTAATTAAATTAGATTTAATTAATAAGATGATATATCATAAATATGGTAAAATATATACTTGGGCTCAAGCCCACGTGCACGGTTTATGTTTTACTATATAAATACCTTTAGGGTTAGAGGCCCTCAGTGGTAACAATTTTATCACTCATAATATTTATCTCTATAGAATTCTCTTAGCGAATTCTTTTGAAGAATTCCAATCTGGATCACAAGTTCGTAGACGAGGATTAGTAGAGGATCTCGCATACGAATCACTGTAATGATTATTTAACGCTATAATTATCCTTCAATTATGTTATACAGTCACATCAGAAATCTGTGTTGGTGAACAAAATTTGGCTCGGCCTGTGAGCTTATGGTCCTAGGTTTTCTTCTTTTATTTGATTTATCTTGTATTGTTTATCTTACGTTTTCTCATCTCTTTCAATCACATCGCCTATTTAACAAAAAAAAAAGTATAAAAAATTTATAGGCCAACTAATCAAAATAATAAAATGAAAACTTATATAAACAGTCAAAAGTAATACTATACATTTGAATTTCGAAAATTAATTTTCAAAACCACTCAATTATCAAAAAAAAAAAAAAATCGTAATGAAATATTTGATGTGTGCAAAACGGCACATGTGTATATAGAGAGTGGGAGGGGTGTGTGTTGTTCTTTATTGTTTTTGTGACATAGGCTTCTGCAACTTTAATTGCAACCAATTGATTCTGATTTTTATAAATTAAAATATCTCTCATTACTAATTCTGGATGCGTTTATTTAGCCATGTTTGTGAATGGAATGATTATAGCCTAGTATATATTCAACTCCGTAAAAATAAGATTATTTTAGCATAGTCTAGGAGTACCTTTTATGGTGGAAAACTTGATTAAAAAAAAAAAAAGATTTATCTTTATTAGAAATTGCACTTTGAGGGGGTTTAGCTTTTAATTTTTGCAGAGAACTGATTCTTAAAATTGTTGTTAGGGGTGAGAATGAGTCAGGTTATTCAATAGGGGTCGGCTCGGTCTACTAAAGTTCGGTTTAACTTGTTTAATAAATAAGTCAGGTTTAAATTTTTTTAGAAGTCCATTTAGTTAAATAGGCTGGACTCGACCTTTTTCGTAGACCTTTTAAGCCTAATCGACTAACCTATTTATATTTATTTATATCTATTTTATAATATATACTCCGTAATTTATAAAAATATAATAAATACTTATTTTTTATGATTTGATGAAAATTCAAATTGTTGTATTTTTTTAAATACACTTAAAAAGATCTTTAAAAGACTTTCGGGACATACCTCTTTATTAAAAAGGTTATATCAATCCTTTAAAAAAAGTCTATGACAAACTATGTGCCAAGTTTGGACCCAAAAATTATATACTAGACCCAAACTTTTTCTCTTAAGGCCCTGTCTAGCCTGACCATTTTTATCTCTAATTGTTGTAAAAATGACCTAGTTTTTTTCTTTTTTTATAGCGCAACAAGAAATTATTCAATGCGATTACCGATTTAATAGTCTCGTTTTGCGAAGGGGTTTTCATGGTAGAACTTTCTTCATCTTTATCTATAGGTTCAATGTTGTGTATGATTTGTATTTTTATTAAAAATATTTTTTTAATGTTCATAAAGTGATACATTGAAAGTAAGAAACATAATAATGTGGAAGATTGAAAGGTTCTTTCAAATTGGATCCTTCATTTGATATTCGTACATGCATTTTACAATAATTAAGTAGAAGTTTGATTGAGTAGTTTATTATAAATTAATAAAATATTAATTAATATATAAATTACTCTGTAATAATTATTAATTTATCAATTAATTAATAACTTTTTTAATTAATAAGTACACCTATTCCTAATTTCCTATTGCTTTTATTGGGAAAAGAACGGAAAAAAGAAACAGAAAAACTCCATCAAAAGAAAAAAAAAAGAAAAGAAACAGAAAAACCCCTCCATTTATATTACTATCTTGTTTTTTCCAACTGCACAATATTCAGAGGAGGAGAGAGAGAAAGAGAGCGTAGGAGTGACTGCAACCGCACGTCGGCGCATTTTAGCGCGGTGCCCTTCTCTTCTCTTTCTGATTCTCCTCCTCTTCTGTACTTGGATCTTCCTTCTCATTAACTGTAGCAGAATTGAATTGAATTGCCATGGTATTTGCACGTACATTTTTTCGATTGTTTCCCTAATTTTGTATCAGGAATTGTGTTTCTTCACCTCATTCTGGCGTTCTTCATCTCGTCGGTTCGTTCCAGTCGAAGAAAGCACAAATTCGTATTCAGAGGATCAAAAACTCGGTGGATAATGAGGTTTTCTGGTTTTTTCTTTTTGGTTACGGTTATGATTGAACTCTTCCCTTTGATTCAATCTTCCCCGCCGGCGGAGGCAGTTAGGTTGTTTCGCGCTCGTTCTCTGTTATCCTCCGGCTCACATTCCGTCGATAAATTCTCCTACCGAAGAGCGCCGAGGTTTCGCAATGCCGATGAATGCGCGTTACCGAAATTGGGGAATTCCAGTGTTTGCAATCCGTATCTCGTTCACGTTGCGATTACTTTAGATGTTGAATATCTACGCGGCTCAATCGCCGTCGTATTTTCAGTTCTTAGGAATTCGAAGTGCCCGGAGAGCGTGTTTTTCCATTTTCTGGTTTCGGAAATCGGCCTCGGAACCGTAGTCCGTTCAACTTTCCCTGGATTGAAGTTCAGAGTCTACTATTTCGATCCGGAAAGAGTGCGAAAACTCATTTCCAGATCCGTGAGACAAGCGCTTGATCAGCCGTTAAATTACTCTCGAATTTACTTAGCGGATCTGTTAGATCATTGTGTAACGAGAGTGATTTACTTGGATTCGGATCTGGTCGTCATTGATGATATCTCAAAGCTCTGGAGAACCAGACTAGGCCAAAGAACAATCGGCGTTCCACAGTATTGCCACGTCAATTTCAAAACCTATTTCACCAAATTTTTCTGGTCGAGTTCAAGATATGCGGATGTGTTTTCCGGCCGAAGGCCGTGTTACTTCAATTCCGGCGTTATGGTCATAGATCTGGAGAAATGGCGGCGGTTCCACTACACGCGCCGGTTAGAGGGGTGGATGGAGGTGCAGAAGATGAGCCGAAGGCGTATATACGAGCTCGGCTCGTTGCCGCCGTATCTGCTTTTGTTCGCCGGCAATGTGGCGCCGATCGAACATATGTGGAATCAGCACGGTTTGGGAGGCCATAACGTCCATGGGAGCTGTAGGAACCTTCATCCTGGTCTAGTGAGCCTGCTACACTGGAGCGGAAGCGGTAAGCCATGGCGTCGGCTCGACTCGATGCAGCCGTGTCCGCTCGACTGGCTATGGAAGCCCTATGATTTGTACGTACGCGCCGCTTGAAAATTTTCGTTTTTTTTTTTTGGAGGGAAAATTTTGGTGCTTTTTTTCAGAGGCAAAATTTTGGAATTTTTTTGTACTAATTCAATTGCAGTTGTGTACCTTAATTTCAGTTATCAATTAGTTTCTCCCTTAAATAGAAAGGGTAAATGATTTTATGGAGTATTTATTTGTGTGTTTTCTATCTAGCCAATGTTTTACTATGATTTTATAATATTCTTATTTCTAAAATAATAAAATATTGCTTTCTACTCATTACTTTATTTCTACTTTTTTTCCACTATTATCTTTTACTTTTTACATAAATAAATATTTTTTCTTAAAATTCGTATTCAATCCAAATTAAAGTTATAAAATTGGACAGAGAGAGTATTAACTTGTAACATAGAATAATTCATCTTATAAATTTTGTTGGTTACTACCTCTTAATAGTATAATTCGAGTTGAGTACTTGAACTCCGAGTTCGACTCGATTACATTGACGAGGAAAAAATGAGTTCAACGAGTCTGTCGAATTGAGTTGAGCCTAATTAGTCGGACTTGAGTCGACTCGTTATTAAATTGAGTATGTAACAAACTCAAGTTTAATTGATTTATCTATAAGAGCATGAGCAATTCGATTCGTTTAACAACATTATTTCTTATCCTAACCAAAGAGTAAAGTGAAGGTAAAGGATTCCCTACTTTCTTCATTGAATTCCTTGATCTATACATAGCATAAAATTAAAATTAGTGTTATGTTTTAAGTATTATTTTTCATCATTGTGTTCAAATTACACTTTGCAACTGGTGCACCAAAGACCAACTTTTTAATCACCCCCTTCCTATTCTTTGATGTGATGCAATTACTAACATAGATATATAGATTGGTTAATAAACTTCTTCAATTTTCTTCTCTAAAGAAAAAAAACAAAAACTTATAGAGTTTCTATTTTTAGTAGTTGAACAAATAGTCTGAATCATCAATGAATTTTCCTACAAATTCAATGATATTATAATAATTCGTCTACTTATGCAGATGTTAATATTTACAAATGATGAATTTGTCATTGGCCAAAATTCAGAAAAAGAAAATCCCCTAACTTATCTTTCAATTTGAAAAATCAATTGACAATTTGCATGATTGGAACGGAATATGGGCCTACGACACACCATAGAGCCCACTTCCAAGTTGAGGGGCCCTAGCCCATTATGATTTTGGTAGCCCACATAATTGTAAACACATATTCTTATGCTCCTCACATAACTTTTGGCATTTTTATGTTCACCGATTTTTACTTGAAAAAAATACATTTATACATTGTGTCAAATCAGAATGATTTTTTTTTCATAAAATTGCACCAGAAACTGGAGGAGCCTTCATTCATAATTATATGGGAGTGGGGCAAAACTCAACTGTCTTAAAAAAAAAAAAAATTGCGTTGGAACTAAGTTAACCTTGTTGACTTCTCTCCAGAAAATATCTGCACAAGAAACATTAATTAATTAAGACCAAATTGCATTAATTAAACCCAAGAAACTATCTGATTTTGTATTTATACCACCAAATTAACTTTCTTTTTCAACTATAAAATTTTGACAAATCACTATATTTTTCGGCAATTTTTTTCTATTCTCAATAATTTTGACATATAAATTACTACATATTTTTCGGCAATTTTTATTCTTAATCTCACCATTATAGTTTGTATGTAACAGTGTCTCAAAGAAAGATCGGCGGTTTAGTGGTGCAAAATCACCGGTAGGGTAATATTTTTTTTTAATGGCTTCGAAATAATTCAAGATATTTTTCAGAAATTATTATTCTTCGTTTATGAATTATGCAAATTTTTATTCAATATCTGTACGATTTTTCCTTTTATTGACTTTACCTTTTTTATAATAGTAAATTTTTATGGCCATGACTTTATTTTTGGACGTACTTGAAACGAAAATACGTCTGTGTGCTTTTGGATTGACATAATAATAATAAAATAATAATTTGGTTAAGAAAAAGCGAAAACCGATCATAGAGGATCCCTCGTGTCATACACTATTTTAAATTATTTGTTTTTGTCACAAATCATGTTAGCGTTTACGTGAAATACATCCAATTGTGATGGTTTAAACTTGATGTAATCGTCATTATAATATTCATTACTTTAACTATTTATGTCACAACTTATGTTTTCGTCACACATCATGTTACTATATATGTGCATAAGATATTGGACTAATCACATTAAACTATCATTGCAAAGCTAGGGATGAAAATCATCAAGTTATACCGACTATTCTCTCCGTCTAAGTTCATTATGTTTATTTTAGGGATACAAATTTTAATGAACAAATCCAGTTATATATTCTGGACTCTTGAATTAGGGGTGTAAACGAGTCTAGTAGTGCTGAACTCGAAACTTGACTCGATTGTTATACTCAAAGCTTAAAACGAGTCTAAAATTCTAAAGATCAAGCTCGACTCGATAAACTCGAGTTTGGCTCTATTACTTGTATATAAATATAAATAATATATTAATGATAAAATAATAAATATTGTTCAAGCTCGATTAGACTCGTGAGCCTTTCGAGCCAAGTATTTATGAGCTCGAACTCAGTTTCGATTTTTTTTCAAGTCGAACACGAGTAGCTCGCGAGTTGTCTCAACTTACTTACAGTCTTATCTTGAATCACTTGCAATAATTGATGGAAGAAGAGTTTTTGCTCAATATACAAAATTGGCAAATACTTGTATGGATAACACTTGATCCAATTTTCTAAATAGGTGAATGTTATTATTAAATTATAATAAATACAGTATAATATTAGTTTAAATACAGTATAGTAGTAGGTCACATACTATATACTATTATTTCAAATATTAAATAAAAACAAATTATATGTATGTATGACAAGTACAAAATTAAGAGAAACTAAACCTGCAAATTTATTTACTAATAATTTATGTATAAAAATCGATAGTACTAGTTTTTAAAATTTATGAAAAATATAATTAGAAATTTTGTTGGATGAATTTTGTGGAATCAAACCAAAAGATATTCAAATTGTGATGTTACCATAATTAATAATATTAATTAGGTCTAAACTCTGGTGGGACCCATTTGTGGCGAATCGTCCGCTGCACAAGTAGAGGCCTCTATATGAGTGGCTGCAATTATTTAATAGTATATATTTATAATATTAAATAATCAAGAATATTATTTTCCCTTTAAAACTTCAACTCGATTTCCCCTCTCGCTCTCTCTCCAGAGGGGATTCCAATTCCCAACTCTACTGTATTATTGAAGCTACAATTCGATTCTCATCCTCGATTCCATCAAATCTTCAAGAATATACGATAATTAACACCTCAGTTATCAGCTGTAGTTGAGATACGCTCACAAGTATTGAATTTATCGTCACTGAAGAGGCTGCTGATTCTCGAGTGAGGGAGATTTGCTTGAATTTGAGTCGGTTAGGCCATGCGACGGTTGTTCTCGGCGTTGATCGGCCTCTTCAGAGAAGAGGACTCATTCAACACCAACGCCGCCGCTGATTATCGCTTCTCGGAATTTGAATTTTGTTTCTGTTTCCGTTACTGCTCTTCTTTCGCAAGCTGATTGCAGTAATTATCTCTATGGGTGTTGATACTCATGGCCTTAGCCCCAAGGGCCTCCTCTGCAATGCCGGCGCCGGTGCTGCCGCCGGTAATTATCAGTTTTCTTACTTTTCCCCCAATTGTATTCAATATGCTTTTGGTTTTATCGAACACTGATCAGTTGACTTTATTGAAGAATGTATTCTCAATTTTTCTGAAGAATATACAAACCAAGTTTGGTGATTTAGTTGTATTTGTAATAGAATATTTGTTCCAGTTTTTTATTTTTCACCCCTGGTTTTTAGCAAGTATGATCTTTGAAGAAACTGAATTTGTAATTTCTGATGAAGTTCAATTTGAAACGGTGCAGGTATGATTGCAGCTACTTTTGTTTGTCCTTTAGATATTATCAAGACTAGATTACAGGTTCATGGGGTTCCACAACTCGGCAGTGCAAATATTAGAGGTCAGAGTGCTTGATTTTTGTTTCTTGACTTAATGGTCTCTAGAGTAAATGATATTAATGAAGTTCAAGTTCAATTTCTTGTTTCTTGGCTGTTTTTATGACGATTTTAATTGTGACTCAGTGATTTGTAATAATGTGTTAACTCAGCAGTTGAGAGGCATGAGTTGTAATGATGTATGTCCATACTGCTGTTATTTTGTTGTGTCATGTCATTATGATGGACTGATTTTTTTCGTAATTGTCCAGGTAGTGTTATAGTGGGTAGTTTAGAACATATATTTCAAAAGGAGGGGCTGCGTGGCATGTATCGTGGACTCTCTCCAACAGTGCTAGCTTTACTTCCGAATTGGGCAGTAAGTTATTCTACTTTATCTCCATGTTTATATTGGTGATCGAAGTTGGAATGAGCAAATACATCTTTGGTCCCTTTGTGAGATGAAGCACGTTTAATTAATCTTGACTTGATTAACTTTTTACAGGTGTATTTTACGATTTATGAACAACTAAAGAATTTTCTTGGAGCTGATGGTTAGTTACTTACTTAGTTTCTTGTTTTCTTTGCATAACTCTTCTTCGTAGAAAACAACCACTTGTTTTTTTTTCCCTATGTCGATTCTTTCTGTTTTATGGTTTAATTGATTACTAATCTATGTTTGTGGAAATTTCAGAGATAAATCATCAGCTCCCTATTGGTGCTAACGTGATGGCTGCTTCTGGTGCTGGAGCTGCCACAACAATTGTGACAAATCCACTTTGGGTTGTCAAAACAAGATTTCAAGTACGTCTATTTCTGGTTATTATTGTTGCATTGTCTTTAAAGAAATGTGCTTTCTTGTGTGTTTTAATGCTGGTTTAACTGTGGCTTATATATTAATTCACATGCCAAGTGAAACTGGTTAAGTTTGACCTTAAGATCAGTCAGTATTTATTTTCTCGGCCAATTTTCAACAGCAGGGTTTTTTTTTAGTTGAAAATTGTCTTTGCGACAGTTGCTTTTTGAGGATAACTTTGCATCGTTATTAATTTGTTAATGAGATTATAAAAAGAAAGCTACCGCAAACTAATTCCGGGACTTTTGTTCCACGAACATGATAAAAGCAGTGTTGATCATTGGCTACTGATCTGTCTATCCACTACGACTGTATTATACTTAACCTCAGGTATCTTCCTCAAAATCTATGCGAAGTTTACAGTAATGGAAGTAGCTTTGGTGAGGATGTGGGGAACATCAGTCATTTAAATTGTTGCATATCTGGGAAGGGTGGGTAATATTGCGAAGGGTTATTCAAAAATAAATCACGATGTTATCATGTTGTTTCAATTACAACATATGCTTGCAATTCGATACACAACCTTTCAAAATTTTGCATTTTTATCACATGACGTCCAGCAAGTCCTGCTGACTAGACAGTGGAAGGAATTGCAAAAAAATCATAAGGCTTTGATTAAATTGAAATATAATAACAAAATGTCATGAACTTAATTTCGTGTGCAGTTAACCCTATTGTGAATGGTAAATGACATATAAGGAATTATCCAGTTTGATACTACCATGTGGAAGACTTTATGGTGGTCACATTTTGCTCAAATATAATACTTTTTAAGTATATTGATATGGTTTGTGTGTATATGTCCAGTTCGATTATCGCCATTCAACACTCAATTTTATTTGGTTACAGCAAAAATGAACGCACAGAGAATGTAAAAGTGCATGTTTATGGCTTCAATAAATGACTAACTGCCCTGGTTGACTTTATTTTAACAAAAATGAATTGCACATAGAGTAGATCAATGATTTAAGGATTAATACTTTACTGTACCTTATGCAGACACAAGGACTGAGAAGCAGTGTTATTCCATATAGGAGTACACTGTCTGCTCTACGAAGAATTGCACATGAAGAGGGTATTCGTGGATTGTACAGGTTAATTTTCTCTTTCTTAAATCATGCAAACTGTATATGCTGCTGGATTAATCTTTTCCCATACGAACAATTTTTTTTAACCTTGTGATAATTGTGGTGTGCAGTGGTCTTGTTCCAGCTTTGGCTGGCATTAGTCATGTTGCCATTCAGTTTCCAACGTATGAGAAGATTAAACTTTACTTGGCTGATCAAGGTATGTCGATAATTTCTATTGTTTGAGAAAAAAATAAATAATAATAAAGTTTTTATAATTTCCTCATGAAGTCATGCTTTTGTGGATTTTTTAATGGTAAGGTGGCACGACAACGGATAAACTTAGTGCAAGTGATGTTGCTTTAGCTTCATCAGTTTCAAAAATATTTGCTTCAGCCTTGACATATCCTCATGAGGTTGGTGAAAAATCAGCCCATCTTTTTAATTTCGTTGGTTAAATCATGCATTTTGTAGCATGACGATGCATTGATAAAAAACAGGAAGCAGTTTTGATTTCATTCCAATTTTAAGGGCATTGACAAGATAAACAAACACAGGTTGTACGTTCGAGACTTCAAGAACAAGGCTACCACTCAGAGAAGCAGTACTGTGGTGTTGTGGACTGCATTAAGAAAGTTTTGCAGAAAGACGGAGTGGCTGGTTTTTATCGTGGTTGTGCAACAAACTTGATAAGGACAACCCCAGCTGCTGTGATCACGTTTACGAGCTTCGAGTTTATTCATCGATTTCTTGTTGATTTATTCCCTTCTGATCCACAACCTCAGCCATTGTGCAGATGACATCAACAACCTTCTTTCTATATTTATCTTGTGATGATGATGATAACTTGTATAGGACTTCCTACAGACTTTTTTATTTCTATTTTGTGTATTAAAAAACAGAATTTTGCTATTTATTGTCCCAGTTTGTTATAGTGAGAGAAAGATGATGATAGTAGTCATATATTGAAATTTGGAATATATATAAGGATGATGTAATGTTGACGATACGTGAGGTGCATCCAAATATATTAATCTCTTACCCAATTTCAATGTTTCTTTACACTATTTTATTGATTAATTTTGGCATTAGAGTATATATACTGTCTTTTTATGGCTATAAGGCCCCTCTTCCTGTCCTAATGGGCCTAGAATTAATTCGGCGAAAGTGTATATGTTCGACCCTACGTTAAGCGTAGGGGGTGTATTAATTGGGGGAGTGCAGTTAACAAAGCTGGAGGTGCAGATAGCCGTACCCATATGAGTTTTTTTTTGTAAGCTATTCAGTGAATGCGAATTCATATTTGGACGTCACAGTATTATTCTCATGGACCTTATAATCATTAATTGAAGGCCACGGATAAATGCCCCCAATTATTATGGTTTCACCTCATATATGAGTTCACCCCTTAAACTTTAATTTCCCTCCCTCCTCACCCTTCTCCCCCTATTTTTTAGTCGCACACCAAAGTTTTCAAACATTCCTCACTACTCACTGCTCAATATATGTGTAGTGTATTTCGTTTTCGAATTTTCTTTTTACAAAAATCGTGTTGTGCAAAAACTCAGCATTTGTTCGTCGAATTTTGTGAGATTTTTTTAAAAAAAGTTCCACGTTATGATTCAGCACTGGTTTGCCGAGTTTTGAATCAAAACGTGGAACTTTTTTCCGAAAAATCTCACAAAAATCGGCGAACCAGTACTGAATTTTTGCAAAGCGCAATTTTTATAAAAAAAAACTCGAAAACAGAATACACTACACATATATTCATTACAACTACACAATCATGCAACAATATAGTCAAATAAAAAAATAATAATATGAAAAATAATCAATTACAAATAAATATTATATTTTGGGTGGAGGAGAAATACAAAAAGTGTATTTTTTTGTTTAGAAATGGGATAAATTCAGCATACAAGATAGTATAATTTTTTTACCATTTAATTCAAAATATAAATTGAGGGGGCGTGAATACATAATATGTGGGGGTTGGGGGTTTATAAATCCGTGGCCTTAATTGAATGCCTATATTTGGACTCATAGGCCATTCTAATTATCTGGCCTCATAAAAATCACCAACTTAAAAATTAGACTCACCCAATTTTACACCCTCTTGGTTCCGTTTCCGATCATTTTTTACATTGATCTAAACATGAAAACTAAAAAAAAAATATATCTAAGTTATTTTAATTTTATTAAAGTGATAAAGTAAGAGTACTGTGTAAGAAACAACAATGACACATGAAATAAAAAATAAGTGAAAATTTTAAGGGTAAGAGTTGTTAAATCTGATTTAGAATTGAGGGAATACATGTTTTTTTAAATTTTCGTTTCAAGCAATTCACTTTTCTAATTTTCTTTTAAAGAAGAATACCAACTTAAAGTTATTAAAAATGAATTGAATACTTTTTTTCAATAATCCTCCAAATTTATTCAAATCCATGAATTGACTTATAAACAAAAATATCGTCATAACTTATGGCACAATCCACTTTGAATATTTACAATTGCATGTGAGTTTGTTACAAATACTAGTAATTCTCCCGTGCGTTGCACGACGAATTGATTATTAATAAATTTTAATTGGTCATTTATAGAATATTATTCCTTCCGTGTGATTTAAAAATTTTAATGGTTGAATTTCATAGAATTTGAAAAACAATAATACCATGTGAGACTATATCATTGATTTCATCTTGTGATTGAAGCTTCAATTGCATTTTTTAAAATATAATTCTCACTTATAATTATTGATGGAGTAGTACTCAATCTGTTTAATTATTACCGAATTTGAAAAACATTAATATAAAATTAGGTGTAGTAAAATTGATATGATTGAAGTAAGTGGATAAAATGGATTGTAGAATAAATTAAGAGTAAAAGAGGTTGGGTCGACAAAGTTGGATAACTCAAGTGGTTAAAGCACCACTACCTAGACCTTAGATCCATGAGAAATTTTTTATGAGACATCTAATAAATGAAAATATGAAAGTTTTTGACCAAATAAAATAATTAATTAAAATTCAATTTTACGAAATAAGATTCATAAATCTATATATAATCGTGGAAAATAAAAGTATGTACAAATATACATAAATTAATTATAAATGTTTTTTCAATAATTAAAATTTATAGGAGTATGCTTAATTACAAATGCATTTTTAATAATTAAAATCTTAATACTTGTAATGATGTGTGTTTGTTTTAAAAATTAAGTAGATTATAATTTAAATTTATGTTATACGGAGTAGAATTTATATGTATTTGTTTATATAAGATTTATAGGTATTTATAGTAGATTAAAATTTCAAGAAATATAATTAAATAAAATAGATTTAAATCAAGTAATTAATTAAACAATGTTAAACGATATTATGTTCAAACAATAATACTCATAAATGCCACTAAAATATTTATTTCTTTTAAATTATAACACCCATTGTGTATTTTAAATATTTTAATGGTTGTGTAAAGAAAGGTTTCATAGTGATATTGCCCAAAATTTATAAAAGCTAGAATTGAACAGTTGGGCCATTTGCTTAAAAAAAAAAACAGATGGGCCCACAGTTTTGGAGGGAATTGACTGGTCAGACTTTGTTGTTATTATATATATATAGATGTGCAACAAAAACCCCACCTATTATTTTATTCTACATAAAAAAATAAATGGGGTTCTTAAAAAAGAAATTCTTGCAGCATCTAACAACCGTGCGAATGACTCTTTCGGCTTTCCCAAGAGAATATATGTGATGCATGGGACCATTTGAAATAATTAATTAATAACTAAATAAGTTTTATAAAATTAATGTGTAATATGTAGTAATAATCACTATCCTTGTACTAATGTAAAAGGTCAATCTAGTTGTGATTGGAAATATAACATTTTTTATATTCTCCCTATTTTACAGTCACACACGATAAAATGACTATTTTAATTTATGATATTCCAATTATATTTTAAATGAATTTAAGTGTGATAAATAATATATGTCCATATGTTAAAATAGATAGTATCCGGCCAAGCTAATTTTCTTGAAAATAACATGTAGTGTATACTATTACTAAGTGTCAATTTTTGTGCATATTTAAAAAAAAAAGTTAAATTTTTTAACAGTAACATTTTTTATACATAATGAGTAACATTTTGTATACTAACGGTGATGCTAAAAAGTAAAGAGAGTTGACGTGAACTAGTAGGAATATTACCACATTCATCCTCATACTCATTACACACATGTGACAACAGTAGGAATGCATGAACTTTAATAGGCATTGTAATGCCATAAATCAAAACATCTACAATGAATTGTTTGGTTTTAATTAGAATAGAATAGAGAAATGAATGACAAATCGTGTTAATCATATCTTATGGGCTGTAAAAGTTAAAGCCCTCCAAAAAGTTATGAAGAGTGCAATGCTTTCATCATGTGTGGGGAATTGAGATGCTCCATGGACCCCTACCTTAATACTACCATATATATATATACTCGTTTCGTTCACCAAAAGTATGCTCACTTTTCTTATTTATCTGTCCATTATAAGTATGCATATTTCCTTTTACGGAAACAATCACTTTATTTTTACCTAGCAACAACTCTACAACACTCTTACTTTATCTATCTTTTCTTAAAACATGTATTCAAAAGTACGAGCATATTTTTTTGTAGACGGATGTAGTATTTATATTTATTAGAAAACAGCAAAGATATGAATGAATGATAATTACATTTCTTCTTTAATCTTGGAGACAGATGGTATACTTTATTCTTAACATTAAAAAGTAAGTTTAGCTTAGGTGGTTATTATAATCTTGAACTAAGTGGATGTGATATTTCAAGAAATAGATGGCTTAGTTGGAATAAGTCCCACATTGAAACTAGTTTGATTCTTCTAACCCCACTTTTTATATTTTATTATAGTTAACAAAAACATCTATCAATTTGGTTCAAGAAAATTTATTGATAAACTTGGTTATTATTATCTAGTATATAAATGTCACAGTTTAATGATTTAAAAAAAGAATAATAGTAATAAAATTGGACATTTTTACATTAAAATGTTTTTTTAATGAAGTGATAAAGTGTACATAGGATTCCCATAATAAATGTTTTTAGGAGGGAATAAAAAGACTTTTGCTACTAGTGGGAATGGACTTCCATTTCCAATTTTTACTGAAACTAATAATTATGTCAAAAATACTCAATGGCAACTATATATTGCATATACATTAAGTGGTTTGATTTATCATTTTTTGCACTTTTTTTTTTGGGGCATGCATGTGATATCAATTCAAAAGGCAAGTAGCACTACTACTCACATATACTTACACTTTGGTTATATACATTCAAAAAAATTCAACGAATTTTAATTTAATCTATACGTTTAAAAAATTAAGTAACGTAATGAATATAAAGAGTAAATTAGGTCAAAATAATATTTCTCAATCTAAAAGTTATTAAAAGAAATTTATTTTGAGAGAAAATATAATATTTAATGCCATGTCATCAACCATGATAATAAAAAAAGGTCCTTTTCCTAGGTTATAATTAAATAAGTGAAGTAGGACAATTTTGTAGTTCAGAAGAAGGCCTGCACTGCACACAGCATGAAATTGGAATTCACATTTCCACTTTTTCTGAAAATCGTACGACCTGAGTGTCACTTTTTTTGTTTTATTGTACAATTCATTTGTGAATTACACAAAATTTGAGGTAAAAATTTATGGGTCAAATTCGGGTTAATGTGGGTCAGATTTAATTAAAATATATTTTTACTTATTGTTTTACTATATGACCATAATAATGTTACTATAAAGTCAAAATTGTATTACTAGAAGTCCAAAAATATTCTTTACATTTAATTTTCAAGGGGAATTTTTCAAAAATTTTTTGGACATGTAATGGTACACTTTTGGTTTTGTAGTGATAATATTTTAACCCTATAGTAATAATATATTAATCATGTAGTAATCACCTTCTTGTGACGAGCGAATTTTATGAGCGATTCGAATTCAGACTTATGATGAACGAATTTAAAATATTTCGGGTTGGTCTGCTATGGACTCGAGTGCATGTTGTGCACCCTAGTCCATGTTGCACTTTTCAGTTTACTGACTTACACTTTTTGGTAAATGGTGTTGTATTTTTCAATTATTACTAAAAATATTATTATACAGTTTAATAATTGAAAAGTGCAACACCATTTACCAAAAAGTGTAAGTCAGTAAAACTGAAAAGTGCACATAGACTAGGGTGCACAGCATGCACTCGAGTGCATACTAGACTTTACCAAATATTTCATTTATAAAATATTTTACATATAAGTGTGACTCAAATTTTATTTAAGATTTGTGCATCAAGTGCATACAAATCCACTTGAAAGATAGTTCACTTGGGCGCAAAGTAAGCATAAGGGTTTGGTTAAGAAAATAAAAAATGTTGAGTTTGTTGTGTCAGTTAAATATTTTTAATGCGTGATATCGACTGAGAAGTTAACTTATCTCAACCAACATTATCTGAAAATGACAAATTGCCTACCATAATTTGTTTGTTTGGTGAAATTATCAATGAAGATAAATTCATCACTATGTAAAAATATTATCAAAATATTGAAATTTTTGTAACATGTAGCCACGTTGCATCTTGGACACTAAGCAAAGTAACCAATAACAAATTAATTACTGTTAGGGTGGGTAAAAAAAATCTTAGGTGGTAAACGATGAAATGCCAAAAGCTTTCCATTAATTGATTCATCGACGAAGTTTGTCAATAAGTTAGATTTTGTCGCCTCGTATGTAGGATGAAGGACGATGCTTTGAGTCTTTTTTCTCCGTTTTGATCATTTTGAGTTTAATTACTAGTTTTTACGAGTTTTTATCTTATACTCCCTTCGTCCGCCTATAAGCTTCCCGTTACTTTTTGGCACAGAGATTAAAAAAAGTGATTAAATAATAGATATAGTACAAGTGATGTGATTGGAAGAAGGAGAGAGATAGGGAGAAAAAGTAAGATATAAAGTGATGTGTAAGAAAAAGTACTTACCAAAAAGGGTATGTGAAGCTTATAGGCGGACGGACTAAAATGGTAAAATGGGAAGCTTATAGGCGGACGGAGGGAATAGTTTTAAAGAGGTGTACTTTTTTTCCTTAACCCGAGTTTTGTCCTTTAGAATAGTTCTCCCGGGCAAGTTTTAGTATCGCTCCGATCTCTGATTAAGCTTGTAAATTTATGACTCTAAATCTTTTTTTTTTAATACGAGTCTTTTATTTACTAAAATGATTATATATAGTGATAATTGTAGCTTAAAAGAAGGGCTACTACACATATTTATACTAACTCTATTCATTCATTAAAATAAAACCCTAAAAACCATAACCAATCTAGTGGTTGGAGCCCTAGTAAAAACTTTCTAAATGAAAAATCTTTTTAAAAAATAAAACTCTAAGTCAAGAAAAATGAAAATTCCGGCCTCCCAATGAAGAAAATTAAAAAACTAGGTAAATTTTTTTTTTTTTTTTTAAAAAGGTATTCCCTAAAGTCTATATTCGATTAATAGTATAAATATATAATAATTAATGTAATTATGTTAGTATTAACTATCATATGACGTTTTTTTTTTCTTAAGTCACAAATGTATATCCAGTAGTCGATCAAAGACACAACCAAATAAACGAGCTTTTAATCTTAAATAATTAATTAAAATATGCTATATAAATCAATTAATCATGTTGGATCGCGTATATAAATTAATTATTTACATATGGACTATAAATTATTTCTTTTTTTGCTCTTCCCCGTTTTCTTTTAAAAGAATTCAAGTTCATCGAATTCGTGATTAATTAAGTACATGCACCTCAAATAATCCTTCATTGGATTCTTCATATTCGCAACACATGGCAACATAGTAGGCATATTTACAACTCAAAAAATAAGGTATTAAATCCAAAAGGATATTGTATCTTTTGGTCAAAACTTTTTCTTTACATTATCCAACTACTCTTAAAAGGCTAAAACCCATACCCAAAGCCACCCCCCTCAACAAAAAAAAAAAAAAAACATTTATCAATAATAATGATATGAAAACAATAATTAAAAGTGTTTTTGTTGAAGTTTTGACATATTTACAAAGGAATTCAGATAAGAGCATTAAGGTTCTTATCTTGGTTACTAAAATAGTTAGTTACCATAAAAAAATTAATTTGATCACTAAGATATATTTTACTATATGTTGAGAGTCACTGGCGGACCTACACAGGAACAAGGGGGTACAGTTGTACCCCCAATATCAAAATTTCGTTTCATATATATACTATGTAAAAATATATATATTACGCAATTTTATATATAGTTGTAGTTTGGCTATTTATTTTCTTCCTCGTCGGCCCATATAAAGAATTAATCTATGCCACTCCAATTTTCGCATACAAAGAATTAATCCATCTCTACTTTTTTTCAATTCTAAACCCATAATTAATATTTTAGTCTTAATTAATTTATTATTATGTTAATTGATGATATTTGCTTATTGATTAATATATTTATGAAGTTGCTTGTTTTTATTTATAATTAATTCTTTCGAAGTTATGTGGATTATTATGCTAATTTTCGATTTATTTCTTATATATCACTCATGTTATTTTGGTACTACAAATGTGAAAATACTAGTATTTTTAAAATGAACTATATAAAAATATGATGTGAAATAGTATAGATGATCAGTTATATATAGATTGGTTGGCCACTTTCGACTACAAGAAAATCAACTTTTAGTGACAAAACTCTTGTCATTATAAATTTTATAGCTAAAAGTATTTAGTGACAAAAATTGACTTTTAGTGATAGAATTTTTCATTAATTCTCAATTTACTGTCACTAAAAACTTTTAAGTAAAGAAGCAACAATGAAAGGATTTTGTCATTAAAAATCAATTTTTTTGTAGTGTTCATTGAGAAATGACGTGTTTCTACAAATTCGCGTTGACGATGTAATAAATAGCTTAAAAAATATGAAGATTGAAGACCCGACATACCCCGTTTGTAATTGTACTTCTAATTTCATGTGACTACTAATCGTACCCCCAGATTCGAAATCCTGGGTCCGCCACTGCTGAGAGTTGTACAAAATAATCAAATGTAAATAAAATATTTTCACAATCATATTTGTCCTTTTGAGGGAATTTAATTGCTAATTAACAAAAAGGGGTCACAGAATATAATTTTAACTAAATATAACTGCAAATTGCCAAGTACCTGGACAAAATTGAAAAGAGTACGCATAATTTATAAATTATTTTAGGGAGATAAAAATTTCTTATTTTTAAATAAGTCAGGTCTTCAAAATGTTATTTTAATCAACCCAAAACAGAAAAGGCCGGCAAGATGAATCACTCTGCATCTAAATAAATACTCCTTCCTTTTATTAATATATGTCATTTTCACTTTTGAATTATTTTTAAAATGTATGTAGTTTCTTTTTTAAATTTGATTAATTTATTCTTATTCATTTACTATAAATATTTTTCATGAATGAATATAGTGGTATAAATAGTTAAAAATTATAAAAAATTATAAATATTATTTATATCAAAATTAATTTAATTTATGAATATTAGCTACATTTTTTAATTAGATTCTTTATTAAATAAAATTTATGTATCAAAATTAGGGTATTATAAAAATAAATTTATAATTTTAAATTGTTGTTAAAAGTCAAAATGACATATATTAAAAAATAGAGGGGTATTTAATTTGAGCAAGCTTTAAATTTAGAGTCCCTCCTACACTATAAAAATGGCTAAAATGAGCCAGCCTGGTTTGTATTTAATAATATGGGCAATTGAGCCATAAATTTAATACAATTCTAATGTGGGGATTAAAAATTTAATTAAACGTTCACTTAAAATTTAATCTTATGAATTTACATATAAAAATATATATATTATACTGTTTGTTTAAATCGATTTAGTTCCTATGTGCAATTTCACATGTTACTTGAATATTTTACACGCATCGTCATGATTATTATTGAGCGATGATTATTTATTCACTTTGCATGTTATAATAATAATTTAGATAGTAAAATATAAAGTGAAACACAAAAAAATGATAAGTGTGATTTCATTCCCGTTTAAACAAGTACATGTATTCATCCTGAATTAAGTAAATTGAAAATTTATATAAAGAAGTTTTTCATATAATTAAATGAAAATGGAACAAACTTAAAAACAGATACATGCATACATTCCTCTAGCATTTTTGTAACGGATCAATCAAGAATTTTAATGTTTAATAGAAAGAGTATCGAAAAAAATCTCCCTCGTTTATTATTTCAATTTTTTTTATGATTATTATTTCAATTTTAAATATAGTAACAACATTAATTTTAAAGTTTTAACAGAAATGCAGTAAAAAAAAAAAAAAAAAAGGAGTAAGAATATTGAAAAATTTCCCCCAATCTCCTTTATTATTTCAATTTCAAATATAGTAACAACATTATACAAGATATTGACCTACCAGTGACAAAATATTGATAGAATAAAATTTTGACCATAATATAAAATAAAAGTCAAAGAAAATAAAAGGTAAATCTGAGATATTTAAGTAATATTTTTTAAAAAAAATAAAGTATTATCTCAGGTACAATTAAGCTCTTAAAACATTTTGTTTTTTGCATTTAAGTCCCTCGAGTATTTTTGTAAATTCAGATAAATCCTTTAAGTACTCTTTATGCAAAGAAATAATTTCCTCTTAAAATTAAAAAAAATGTCCAAATGTAGATTTTCCCACCAATAAAATGAAAAAGAAAAAAGAGAGCGGTTGAGAGATTCGTGAACGGCATTAAGCAAAGAGATATATATATATTCAAAAGTGGGAGACACTCATACACACAGCATCAGTAATCCAACTCTAAAGCGAAGAAGAAGCTTTTCCAGATTGTAGAGAGAGAAAAAGCGGTAGCCATGGCCAATGCCTAACTGTAGTATTGCAGACCGAGAAACAATAATTTCCATATATTTCTATATGTATTTGAATTTGTATTGATGCTGCTGGAATTATAGTAACTGCAATTTAACTCCGGTTTGGTTTAGAATACACAAATAAATTGTCAAATCTCTTGAATGATTCTGTTTTGTACGGACAATTGAAATTCGAAATTTGTTGAGTTGGGGAGTGAATTTGTTGGAATGGCGGCGATTGAAGGTGCATTGCCCTATTCTGTGGCGTCTGTCGTGGAGGATATTCTGCAACAGCACGGGAATCGATCGCGTAGTCTTGATTTGGATGCTCGTAGAGCTGAAGAAGCCGGTAATTTTCAAATTTTGTGTTGGAACTTAGACGTATCATTTTTTTGGTTAAAATTTTGATTGCAGATTTTAAGAGAATGAAACTGACCTTTTCTGTTTGGATTTTTCGAGTTATTGGTTTATGAATTAATTCGTCTTCTCCGATCAATCTGAGATAAACATCCTTACATTGTGGCCTGCATAAAAAAAATTTGATTCACTCTAATTTTTTTAGTAAATAGGTGCTGCTGAAAAGATATACAGCCACTTTAATTCTCTTACTATTTGCTTACCAGAATTTTGGACTCTGATATTCAATTATTTGATAAATTTGTCGATGCAGCAATTAGAAGATATGAAGCGGCTGCGTGGTTGAGAAAACTGATCGGAGTAGTGGCCGCTAAAGATTTACCAGCTGAGCCTTCTGAGGAAGAATTTAGGCTTGGGCTAAGAAGTGGTATAATTCTCTGCAACGCACTTAATAAAACTCAACCTGGAGCTGTGCAAAAGGTTAATTAGCATCTGATAATATATTTGGATATTCTGTTCAGCCTTTTATTTTTTAATATGCCTAAACTTGATCAGCTTTTAATTGTAATTCTGGATGGACCTCAATCAGGTTGTTGAAAGTGCATGCGATGCGGAGCTCGTTCCAGATGGTGCTGCATTGTCGGCATTTCAGTATTTTGAGAATGTACGCAATTTCCTTGTAGCTGTTGAAGAAATGGGAATGCCGACCTTTGAGGCTTCTGATCTGGAGCAGGTATGCGGAAAAAAAAAAAAACTCATTAGTAAATTGATAGAATTGTGATTAGAGAACTGATTGGTAAGGTTGTAGAAATTCAAGAAATTAATAGTTCATGATCATGATTGTTTATTAGGGAGGAAAATCATCAAGGGTCGTGAATTGTGTTTTGGCACTTAAGTCCTACGGTGAATGGAAACAGAGTGGAGGAAACGGAACTTGGAAATTTGGTGGAAATGTTCGAACCACTACATCAGGAAAGCAATTTGTTCGCAAAAATTCAGAGCCTTTCACGAGTTCCATGCCAAGGAGTATTGAGAAATCTCAGAATGGTGCGGCTAGTGAGACAGATTCTAACAGAACGGTGAGTATGCAGTTGAATTTAAGAGGTCATTTAATCACTTTAGCACCTGTGATTTTTCTTTAATGTTTTTTATCTCTCTCTATTTTTTGTTGCAGACTAATTCTTCATTGAGTATGCTTGTTCGAGCAGTACTACTGGATAAGAAGCCTGAAGAAGTTCCAAATGTAAGCATTATGTTACATATATATAAGTTATGAGCCTTGGTTGGTGGATAATGATTTATTTGACTGGAAACTTGAAAATGATATATTTGTCATCTAATTTTATGTTTCTCTTGTAATATGTCATTGGGAATAATACGTCCGTAAATTAATAAAACTTTGATATGTACTCTTTTTTATTTCTTAACTTAGCAGCAACATGATGTTATGAGTTACCCTTGATACTAAGCTGATTTTGTTGCTAATTTGCAGCTTCTTGAGTCTGTATTAAGTAAGGTTGTGGAGGAGTTTGAGCATCGGATTGCAAGTCAAATCGATTCGGTATAATTTATTTTCTTTTCTGATGTCGGGGCAGACATGCACTTCTGAAAAATTTATTCATTTTTGCACACAGATTTATAGAAATATTGGTTATACTGCTTTGATTAAAAAAAAATTGGATGCTTCCTCATTCAGTGTCTCTTGTGTGTTTTTCTACCAGAAGAGGACCAGCTTTACTAGCTCCATTTCCAACTTTTCTCCTGTCAACAAATCAGTGTTAAAGCCCCCTTCATCTTTTGCGAAGGTAGTCTGTTGGAATAAAATGTCACTGTTAATATCTATTTATCATCTATGAGTGTTTAACTTCACTTAAGAATGCATACGCTTTCACTTAAATGATACATCTTTTGAACTCTTTCCAGGATAAGATTGAACAGAAGAATGCTGCAATACTGAAGAAAGATGATACAGCACAGAAAACCAAGATTGATGAAGAATCAGTAAATAGATTAATGAAGCAACATTCGATTGTTGATCAACAACGTACGGATATTCAGGTAAGAAAAAAATGAAACTGGAAGCATTTTTCATCACCCTAATCATTTCATTTCATTTCCTTCTAGGGTATTTAAACTAATAAAATGCTTTGTTTTGATTTATCTGGTCTAGGTGCTGAAGCAAACTCTATCTACTACAAAAGCTGGTATGCAGTTCATGCAAATGAAATTCCATGAAGAATTTCACAATCTTGGTATGAATTTGAACATATATTTCTTCATTCACTTGTATATATATGTATGTGTGTGTATATATTAAGTCTACTGTCAACAGGTCTGCATGTTCATGGACTAGCTCATGCTGCTTCTGGTTATCATAGAGTTCTTGATGAAAACAGAAAGCTCTATAATCAAGTTCAGGACCTAAAGGGTAAGATTTTTTGTTCTTCCTATTATTGTGATTTCTCATATTCCCAAGTGTCTGCAAGTAGAATTAATCTTGAATATTTTTATTCATCCAGGAAACATTAGAGTGTACTGTCGTGTCAGGCCATTCTTGTCTGGACAATTTGATTACATGAGTACTGTGGATCATATTGAGGAAGGAACAATTGTTATAAACACTCAAGCAAAGAATGGAAAAGGGCGGAAATCCTTCACGTTTAACAAAGTGTTTGGACCTTCTGCAACTCAAGGTTAGCCATTATCCATGACATATAATGATGACTTTTTCACTTGGCTTTCCATTTGAGGATTTAAAAATTATGTCCATATGTTTTCAGAGGAGGTTTTTTCAGACACCCGACCGTTAATAAGATCAGTCCTTGATGGTTACAATGTTTGCATTTTCGCTTACGGCCAAACAGGTTCAGGAAAGACTCACACTATGGTAATATAGCGGCCAAAACATACACATTTTAATTCATTTATGTTTGTAAATTACGATTATGTTAACGCCATTATTTTTATCCAGAGCGGACCCAGGGATCTCACAGAGAGTGGTCAAGGTGTAAATTACAGGGCTTTACGTGATTTGTTCTTCCTTGCTGAGCAAAGAAGGGATACTTTCCACTATGATGTCTCTGTTCAAATGATTGAGATTTATAATGAGCAAGTTAGGGATCTACTAAATTCAGATGGCTTAAACAGAAGATATCCTTTCCGTGGCTTAATTATAGAATTATCGTTAAAAATAAAATTTCAATCTATCATGGTTTATACAATTTTTCTGATGGATTCCTTTACTAATGATTACATTAGAAATCCGAAACAGTTCTCAGACAGGACTTAGTGTACCAGATGCAAGTCTGGTTCGTGTCTCTTCTACATCTGACATTATTGATCTAATGAACATTGGTCAAAGGAATCGAGCTGTGGGTTCAACCGCACTTAATGACCGCAGTAGTCGCTCTCACAGGTGAGCATTCGAAGCTATAACTTTTGTGCATGGTGCAATTGATGTACATTTATCTAATAGTACTTCCATTGCAGCTGTTTAACCGTTCATGTCCAAGGACGAGATTTGACTTCTGGAAACATCCTCAGAGGTTGCATGCATCTCGTTGATCTTGCTGGAAGTGAGAGAGTCGACAAATCAGAAGTAACTGGTGATAGACTCAAAGAGGCTCAGCATATTAATAGATCTCTTTCAGCATTGGGTGATGTCATCTCCTCTCTTGCCCAAAAGAGCTCACACGTCCCGTATAGGAATAGCAAGCTCACTCAGCTTCTCCAAGACTCACTTGGTAAGAACAATCAGACACTTAAATCACTTTTTATAAGTGTTTTTTCTCTCTCCCAATATGAACTTATGCCATTTTCCTTTTAGGAGGGCAAGCCAAGACACTGATGTTTGTTCACATAAGTCCTGAGCCTGAAGCCAGTGGAGAGACTATTAGTACACTCAAATTTGCTGAGCGTGTTGCTACCGTTGAACTTGGTGCTGCACGAGTAAATAAGGACTCTTCAGATGTTAAAGAACTCAAAGAGCAGGTTCTAAACTGCCCTTCTATCATCTATCTAAATATATATATATATATATCCACTTCTCATGCGTTCAAACGGTTAGATTATTGCTCTATAGCTCAGTTACTCTATTTCTAATGATAGATCGCTAGTCTGAAGGCTGCATTAGCAAGGAAAGATGGAGAACCAATGTCCCTGCATCAGAACATATCTGGCATTTCGTCTCCTTTTCAACCTACTTTAAATGCTAGAGATTTAAGCTTTCAGTCACCAAATGGACTCAGGAAATCAATAGAAGATGTAGCCAGCATTGAGGTAAATGGAACAACATTCTCACTTTACCATTTGTGAAGTTTGTATATTTTTACTATCAGTAAACATTTGACTTATCTTGTTCAATATAAATTACTCAGACTTAACTAAACTTTTCTCTGTTAAATGGATCCTGTTATTCTTGCTTTAAAGCTCCCCCATTTCAAATATAAGTCATATTCTTAGCTATTCCAAATCTTTTAAATCCTATCTCCAGATCCTCCCTAACAATCATCCTCTACTGAATTCACAGGTTCATCGCACTTCTGGATTGAGGCAAAAGAGGCAAAGCTTAGATCTAGAGGAGCTACTGGGGAATTCCCCTCCCTGGCCAGCCTTAAGCAGCTCGAGTCAAAGTAATGGGGACGATGATAGGGAAATGTGCTCAGGTGAGTGGGTAGACAAGGTCATGGTCAACAAGCAAGATCATATGCATGGCCTTGACAACTCTTGGGATCCAAATAACGGCAATATCTCCGACGTTTATCAGAAATATCTATCGGATTCTACAAAATTCTACCCCGAAAAGCCATTTGGCATGTTTGATGATGTGGATGAGATGGAGCCGGATTTGCTGTGGCAATTTAACAATTCCAAACTTGGGAGCTTCTCCAATGTTGCATCTCCAAATGTACAGAAGACTAATCCAAAACAAATCAAAAGCCCGGAAATCAGGTGACTACCTTAGAAACAGAATTAAATCATTTTTTCATGTTTTGAAATTTATTCCACATTTTAGATGTTTGAAAAGCAAAGTGAATAAAGACTAAGATACCCTCATGATATGAAAAATGTTCCAATATGTGTTATTTTGGTTGAGTCCAATAATCCTACTATATGATAACATAATTATTGTCTCCTTTGAAAAGCAAAGTGAATAAAGACTAAGATACCCTCATGATATGAAAAATGTTCCAATATGTGTTATTTTGGTTGAGTCCAATAATCCTACTATATGATAACATAATTATTGTCTCCTTTGTGATCAGGAGCATGATCCCGAAATTAGGACCATCACCGTTGAAAAAAAATGTTAACGAATGTGGACAAGGACATCCTCCACCTCGGATTGGGAGGCAGACGACGACCACGACTGATACTAAACGTAAAACAGGCAGTAGAAAGTAGAAAATTTATCGAGCTTTAAGACGTTTTTTTAATTTTTTTTGCTCGAGGTGAGAAAGAATATATGTAGAGTGTTAATTTTTTTTCTTCTTCTTTCCGTACATAGGCCAAAATAGAAATAATTACAGTTGCTTGTATTTGGAATACTTTTTATTTGGCTTTCAACATTGGATTTTGTATGAGTCAGATTTATTGAAGAATTGTCTTTAAGTATATATACATTACGTTTTGTAGAACTGACTGTGGGGTTAATATTTTATTTTATGAGGTTTTTTTGGCCTCCCAACAAATCTGCAAAGAAATTTCATGGCACATCAGATTCTTGGTTCTAGCGGTTTTAGATTGGCTTTTCAACCCCTTAAAACATGGCCTTCGCTCACTTTTGCCCTTTGATACAAAAAGATATAGAGAGAATGATAAGAAAATGCAAAGAAATATATGAACTGTGTTACTATTTTTGTGGTAAATAAGCTTCACATAATATATTCAGATATGATTGGTAGGTGGAATGATTTTTTTTATTTTTTTTCTTTTACAAAAGTATCTTCATTTATTTTTATAAAAAATAATACACCATCCATCTAATAAATAAAGTTTTCATACTTTTATTTTTAATGATAAAAGTAAAATAATTATATTTAATTGTTGATGGACTTTAGAGCCCACTCAACTCATGAGTTCTTTTTTAGCAGTACTCCATATTAGCTGCCCAATCAATAAAAGAATAATTTACCATTATTTAAAATTTTAGATTAAATTTTAATTAAGTTAAAAGTGGTGATTTGATTTTTCATGAAATTTTTTAATTTAAAAAGAAATGGTATTGGTTGGTAGGTAATAGGTATACTACATATGCCGATAAGCGTCAGATTTTGTCCGTTATTTTGTCGGGACAGAAATGATAATTGTGATTAAGGTTTCGTAATTATGAAATTAAAGCAATTTACACTCACTTTTCCACATTCATTTTCCTCGACTAAACACAATTCCTTTCCTTTCTTGCTCTACCTCTACTTTTCACTTCCCGTTCCTTCATTTTTCCTCTTTTTTTTAATTCATTCATGTAATTTGTTTTGTTAATCAAAAACGTTCTTGCACCCCTTCTTAATCTTACAGTGTTCCAAGGACAGAGACATGAAGAGGCTAGTAAGTATGTTAACTTTTTTTTTTTTAATGGTTTAATGAAATTGATTATGGGGTTTTTTGGGGTTTTGTTATTTGCTGCAAAAAATTCAATCTTGTCACTGATTAAGCTTTTTGCTGTAGCCTAAATTGTGAATTCTTTCTCTGTTTGAAAAATGTGTGTTCTTGAAATGTTCTTCATGTTTTTTTTTGTTTTTTTCTTCAGATTATTGTTTATAGAAAAGTTATATTAGGATTGTAGATCTGAATGTGTGTAATTTCTGAATAGGATGTTTAAAGGCTGACTCTCTTGATCTATGTATAAGCTCTTTTTTGCTGTAATTCATTGACATGTTTTTAAAGGAACCGATTTTGTTGTTAAATTAAATGTTCAAAGGCTAATTCATAACAAAAACATGGATTTTGTAGAAAGAATTTTATAGAAGTTTTTGTCTACTCGAAATGCACTGTTCCAGACTTCTTTCTTAACTGATGTATTGTGTTGCTGTAATTATACATTCTAAAAAGACTGTATTTTAGTTGTGTTGTTTTCCTAATGTAGTGCCTCTCATTGTAGGTATTTTTGCTAATGGTTCTTGTATCGAGCACTGCCTTCGAGTACAATGGAGAATGCGATTCTGAATGGCTGCTTGTCCCCAGGCCCCACAGTGTATCCGTCTCAGAATTTGGGGCGATTGGTGATGGGATTACTGTAAACACCGTTGCGTTTCAAAATGCTATTTTCTATCTTAAGTCCTTCGCTGATAAGGGAGGCGCCCAGCTCTACGTCCCAGCAGGAAGTTGGCTTATTGGATGCATTAATCTCACAAGCCATCTAACACTCTTTCTTGAAAAAGATGCCGTTATTCTTGCCTCTCAGGTTCGTATCATTATGCTCGTTTTTTGGTTAGTAAGCACTTGTTGTCTCTTCAATTCTAATTTAACAGCCAAGAGCTGATTGCATATCTTGTAGTAGAACTTTCTTCATTTATTCAATCTGCTTTTAGCAAACTTCGTTGTGTTGAAATTTCAAGATGAGTAAACTTCGTTGCACCACGTGCAATTTTGATCAAACTGTTTTTTCAAATATTTTTTCGCGAATCATGAAAAAAAGAGGCTGAAAAGTATTAGTATCAGCTCATATGATAAAAAGTATGCGGTACAGTTTCATTGTTCATATCTTTAATGTGACTTTTGTAGGATAATAGTCACTGGGATGTAGTTGGACCATTGCCTTCTTACGGGCAAGGCCATGGTCGAAGGTATCGTAGCTTGATCAGTGGACAAAATGTCACCGATGTTGTCATCACAGGTACAAATACTCCCTTCAAATTATTTCTCTCTTGGCTGTTTCTTTCTATGTTGTCTCATGCTTGAATACACAAACAGGAAACAATGGAACGATTGATGGACAGGGTTCGGTGTGGTGGGAACAAGTGAATGCTCGTTCTTTGAATTACAGTCGACCACATCTCATTGAATTTATCGGTTCAGATAACATTGTTGTCTCCAACTTAACCTTCTTAAATGCACCTGCTTCGAATATTCACCCTGTTTATTGCAGGTAGCTAGTTCCCTCAACAATCTTTTTGCCATTCTGTTTTCCATTTTTTCTTGGCCTAATTGTCACAAAAACCACCATCTTTGAACAACGTTGTTAAATTCGTGGTTTTTGAAGTCATCAAGCCAAAATGACGTCGTTTTTTATATCAGGTAAGGCCCAAACTGTCGTCTCAATTGCAATTGAGATGATAAAACCGCGGTGTTTGAGGCAATTACTTTTTTTTTTTGTCAATTAGTGTTGGATTAAACTGCATTTGAAACAAAGGTGGTGATTCTGGCAATTGAGCCTTTTTTTGTTAAGTATTTAAGTCGATTACATGTTTGTTCTGTGTCTGATGCAGTCACTTTCTAGTTCAAAACGTAACAGTTTATTCTCCTCCCGACTCTCCACACACGAGTGGCATTGTTCCAGGTGCGTCGAATTTGAGATTTATTGCATTCTCTAGTACACGTTGTTAGCATTGAAGTACTTTCACGAATTTCAGATTCTACGGATCATGTCTGCATCGAGAACAGCAACATCAGCATCGGGCATGATGCAGTGGCCTTAAAAAGCGGTTGGGGCAAATATGGTATAAAATACGGAAAACCAACTACCAATGTCCATATCCGTGGGGGGCGCCTTCAGTCCTTTTCCGGGTCAGGCATCGCATTTGGTAGTGAAATGTCAGGTGGAATTTCAAGCGTACGCGTCGAACATATTCACATTCAGGCCTCGAAAATTGGGATTGAGCTGAAGACAGCAGTCGGACGAGGAGGTTATGTTAAAGACGTTTTCGTATCCGATGTTGATATGCGACACGTTGGACAAGGTATAAAAGCAACAGGGCATTGCAAGTCTCATCCTGATGATGAATCTGATCCTCATGCATTGCCTGTTGTTAGTGAAATTACCTTTAAGGACATTGTTGGAGTGAATATTACTATGGCTGGCTACTTTCTAGGTTTGGAAGAATTGCCCTTCACTTCGATATGTTTGTCGAACGTTTCCTTCTCCCTCGACTCAGAATGGCACTGTCGCAACGTCTTAGGCTCGTCTGTTGATGTGTCGCCTAAACCCTGTCCGGAACTCGTGAGCTCGTCTTCCGGCTCATCTGGGGATTGTTTCATTTTCTCACAGTCGAGTCGCGAAAGTATGATGATTTGATCGTTGAACGAGAGGCGTGAAACGACGTACGAGATGAGCATTTGGTTCGATTTTGTGTACAGCAGCATCGGTTTGCTTCATTCTTGTTGTAAGAAAAGTTTTGGTAGTGATCAGTATGAGCTTTGTTTGTTTCCCATTGTACATTCTGATTTCTGGGATTTGATTTTTAATGTACAAGGAGTGATCAAAGGTTTTGGTTTGGAGAATTTCTCTTTTTCTAATGATCCAAAATTTACTGAGAATTATATTCAAAAGCATAAATTAATAAAGAGGCAAAAATATAGAAAATTGATCCTGTTTTCTACATATTCATACAAATGTGCAATTATATCCATTTTACAGTTCCGATTATCCGTCAAAAAAAAAAAACAGTTCCGATTAAGAAATTGAACCGAAACCTTAATACGACGTTTTGGTTTCGATTTCATGGAGGGTGCCGGTCTGTATTAAAGAAACAACAAGATCTTTCTTTTGTCTCTTCCAGACGATCAAAAGATAAAGAACTAATTAATATATTCAAGATAATTACGTAAAATACTGTCATAATTCATCCTATTTCATAAGATCCGGGGTGTGATAGGGTTCTGAAGGATGAATCGAATATGTATAGTTCCAATAAGATTGGATTCATTTCATCTATTCCATGATCGGAACTGGATACACGTTACACTACGATTTTGAATCAGAAGAGAGATTTCAAGAATAGAATTTGTAGTGTATTAATTTAACATCCTTTCCTTAATGATACATAAATATCCAAGTTCAACTATGCCACAAATTTGGCAAGAAGAAAAGTATATATAGTGCAACAAAGAAAAAGAAAAAAAAAAACAGAAATTATGAAGAACTCATTTAGAATTCAACTTATTTCCAGTACTTCGCAGTGCAGTGGTTCTTCTGATGGATTCAATTCTCTGCAATCTGATCTGCTCACGAAACTTGGCTATGAATTCATCTGCTTTCTTATCAACATCTGGCCCTCCATCATCATCCCTACCGCTTGATTTTCCAGCTTCCATGAAATCATCGTTGAAATCATCGTCTTCATCTTCATCGGTACTTTCCACAAACACCTTATCGGCAATCTCATTCTTCTCCTCCTCATCCTCCTTGCCATAACCGTTAGATCTAAATGTTCTTACTGATTCTGAATTAGGTCTTTTTGGAAGCTCAATCTCCGCTACACTGCTTACACTTCGCCTCAACGTCTCCCTATCGCGCGAATCTGAATCGTTGGAAATCGCGGAATTCGATTTCATCAGCGTTGATTTCCGTGGCGGAGGGGGAGGCGGTGGCGGTGGCTGAGGTGCTGTTACGCTTTTCTTCCTAATTGGGGATTTCGATTTCGATGGAGATAAATTATTAGATCTAAAAGATCTAGATTCAATCCTGTTACTCAATTGTTGAGAAGGAGAATCTCCCGTGGCTTCCTCCATCTCCAATCTCCCCGATCTCGATCGCCATGGAATTGGGGACGGCAAAACGGCGGCGTTTTCATTCTCCGTTTTCCGAAGGCTTCTAACAGGCAAGAGGAGGGGCTTTTGGGTAATTTCGGAAACAAAACCTTCATTTTTCTCTTGTTTAGGCACTATAACTACAGGCGGTTGCCCTCTATAGTACTGTGAACTGTTGAGTGTGTTATTGTTTTCTTGAATTATAGTAGTGGGAGTATGAGTTTCGGATTCAGATTGAGATTGAGATTCATCATCATCATCAAAAACAGAGGAAACTTGGAGGAGTTTGGATAAATAGGATTGGGGATTATGGTCTTTTTGGGGGGGTTCATTATCATTTTTCTTGCTGAATAATCCATAAGAAACAGCAATACCCACAAAAATAAGCTGCAAAACCTCCCAACTTCTTGCATGCAGAGTTTGGTTGAAGAAATCAGGGGCGAGTGAAGGGAAAAGTGGGACTAAAACTAGAAAAACTGTGACTAAACAAGCCTTGTACACAAAATGGCTCAATAACAACTTACTTGGATTGTTTTCAATTGCAGTAGCAGCATCAGACCCCTCTAATCCTATTTGGGTTTTGTCGGCCATGGAAGGAAGAAGATAGAGGTGAGATGGTTGAGAGTTTTGGATGATGGGAATTGAATAATGGTGAAAAGAAAAGAGTGTGTTTCTTAAAGAAAAGTAAAAGGATAGCCTCCAAGTCGAAACTGGAACAAAACATGGAAATTTTTTGTGTTTGTAATCAAAGAACAAAACCTAGCGTACGCACTCCAAAAGCAGAATCCTTACCACCTTTTTGGTCGGTTTTCCTAAATTCTTCCATCTTCCACAAATGCCCTCCCCTCACAACTCAACTCATATTGCTCCTATTTTCTCTTTATTTTTTTTACTTTTACTATCTCTATTTTGTTTACCTGGCCTTTTTTTCCTTTTACTCTTCATTTTCTAAAAAAAAAAAAAAAATCCTCCCTTCATTTGTTCTACTCCACGCACAAAATAAAATATTGAAATTTCAGGAAATAATTTTGTAAACTCTTTTTATATGTAAAGTAAATTAATTGATTCCAATCAAAGCTTTCATTAGACACAAAAAATAAAATATTAAAATTTCGGGAAATAATTTTGTAAACTCTTTTTATATGTAAAATAAATTAATTGATTAAATTGTATAGATGTAAAAATCTAAAAAGTAATATTATAAGCATAAAATTTATGAAAACATTTCTATTTTTAAAGTGCAATTATAGCACTAGTTCTTTGTGTGAATATAAATCCTTTTGATGAAACAGATAACATTAACAAAATACAAATAATGCAATTACGTATAGTACACTACTAATACTCAAAACTATTAGGAGTACTATTATTTCTAAGAAATAATTTAATTGCTAAAGAAATTAATATTATTACTTATAAAAACTAATAATATTGTTCAAAACACTCCATGCTTTATATTTACATTAAAAGCTTGAAATGGCGGGCAAATTTGAAATTATATATTCGAATATCTTAAAATATAACTTATTCTAATATTTCAAAAAATAATCAATAATTCAAACGAATACATAACACTAATCTTCAATATTCAACCATATAATATAGTAACACAAGCAAACGTAAAACACAAATTAATAAATGAATAGAGTATAATAATAAAAGAGAAAAAGGCACTTCTTAAAGATTCAAAATTCCAATTGCAATTAAGCAAGGTCCAATCAAAACAAAGTTAGTGTAATTTCAATACGCCTTGCATAAGAGTATTTGACAATGACAAGAAAAAGCGATCAAAACTCACTAGAGCCTGTAAATTAATACTAACAAAACCATAAAGATGGTGAAAAACCACCCAACACCAAATGTATCATCATCTAGAATCACTTCTTAGACTTCTTTGTGGCCCTGCATTGAAAACACACCAGAGAAACTGTAAGTTCATACAAAGCTCATATAGTAGCAAACGGAGTTCAATTTGCATTGTAAACAGGTCACTCACTGAGCTGTCTGAGATGTAGGTGCAGGAGCTGCTGCGGCTGCTGGTGCTACTTTCTCTCCTGGTCCCTGAATAAAAGCAATGATTGAAGAAAAGATTAATGGACCATATCACAAAATAACTGTTTATCAATTTATGAAACTATCAGCTAAGCAGATACTTGAGCATTGGGATAAATTCAGAGTCAATGATCTGCAAAACAGAAGCCCATATTCGTATATTTATCTACCAATGGAACATATTAATATTACCTGTGCAAGTCGTTCCTCTCTTCTAGCAAACTTTCTTTCTCTGCTAGCCTTGTTCTTGGCTCTCTTGGCCTCAAACTGATCAGACAAGGTCTTCTCCCTAGCCTTCTCAGCCTTAGACTTGTGAATGCTTTCCATCAGAACACGCTTGTTCTTGAAAACATTACCCTTGACCTTCATGTACATGTCATGGTACATGTGCTTGTCAATCTTCTTGGCCTCCCTGTACTTGCGGAGCAACCTTCTCAGAACCCTCATTCTACGCATCCACAGAATTTTTGTGGGCAACCTTGCCTCCCTTGTACCCTTGCGTTTACCTGAAACAATTTTAATCAGACTAAAATACAAAGCCTAATTCATTTCAATCCAAGCATGAAGAATCCAACTAAAAGAATCTGCAGCTCATACAAAACATATGAAACGGAATGTCAAATGTTTAAAGAATCAGTGACTTCTGTCAATTATATTTCTTGCCAACTCTAAGCTAGATAACATAAAACTAAACAACAATAGAGAGATTTTTTTGCCACAAAAGTTCAAAGAATAGTTTAACTTAGTATACTAGAAAGTATAACAACAAGTAATCATATTTGATTATCCAAAATGTTCAATGCACATACCATATCCAGAATGACGTCCCTTCCTCTTGGCCTCCTTCATCCGGCGAGCACGAGAACGTGAATGAATCTTGGTGGGCTTCCTGATAATGAAACCATCTTTGACCAATTTCCTAATGTTTTGTCCTACATTCAGAATGAATAATTTTAAGCCATCAGAATAACACAATCTCGGTATAGATATATAAACGTATTCCATGCAATAGATTCCATCAAATGTGTATGAAAGAGTTGAAAATTCATGCTGTGAGAATGTGAGAAAGCAGCGCCTACTTAGTACACACCTCTTAAATTAGAAATGATATTGCTAATATTTCACATTTAGAACAACATACAGGTCACATGGCAATTTAGTACAGCAAGCAAATGGGCTGCCTGGTTTGTCAATTGTAAAGTACTTACTAAAGAAAGTAATCAGAATTGTCAAGAGACAAATTTGATACCAATTTGCAAAATAAAATAAATAATATTTTTTTCCTAAAAGATAAAGTACTATTTCCAATTCTTCCAAATTATTTGTAAACAGTCAAATACAAACAGCAACAATAGACCAAATAAACCTAATATTACCAACACGATAAAATCCAAGGCACAATACAATAAGAAGAGCTCATATTCCATGTAAGCTACCCTAGCAGTTGTAACAAGCAATTAACACTACACAGAAATTACTGAAAATAGGGTAACATAAATACATTTCCAAAATCAACAGACACAGATTAAACAGATCTTATACAGGTCTAAACTACATCGAATCGAATTATGCCTACTCATACACAAAAATTTAAGGAAAAAGAAGGCAGGTTCGTACGAGAGTTAGCCATGGAGATTTCGTTGCCTTCATTTGGATCAAGCCAAACCTTGCCCTTGCCGCACTTGAGCACGCTGGCGGAGAGCCGCTTCTGTAGCTTCAGCGACACCATTTTTCTCTCTCTTCACCCTAACACTCTGAACAGGGTGCGCTAGCAGGAGGAAAAATGTTAACAGAGAAGATCACTTATATACTCTGCACATTAGGGTTATATGAAGTTGGGTCTTTATATTGGGCCTTAAAAATATTTATACTGGGCTTTAAACCTTAAAACCAATGGGCTTTGTCCCACGTGTATTTTTAGTCAAGAATTACTTTCTGGTTACAAAATAAAATAAAATCATATTTTTATTATTTTTTATTATTATTATGGTATATATGTTTTTAAGAGCCCGCGTTTATTAAAAAAAAAAAAAACTCAATAAGATTAATTATGAATTATGTTCAACGTTGAGTTATAGATTTAATTACATTTAACTCTTAAATACTCCGTATTTAAAGTCCCAAACACATTATAGAAATTTCAAATATAAATTACATTTGTTACTCCCTTGTATGTTTGATTCATTTACATGAATTTTAAAAAATATTAGTAATTGTTTAAGCATAAAAAGATGTGTGAGAGAATATTTTGGGTATTATGATCTCCACTTATGCAATAAACAAACAAAACGAGTTAAATGGTTTAAACTTGGTTTATGTGAAATATCCAATTTTCAATTTATTTTACAAAATGGATCTATCAAAATCTTGTGTGTTGAATCCATTTAGGACAAAATAAATGGTGTTCGCAGTCTCGCAGAAATTAAATATGTGAATCGGGTTCACACAATTTACTGTTATATCTACCACCTACTCAAAGATGCGTATATATCAATAATAGACACTGCACCTAGGGCTGTTAACAGAAACGAGCAACTTAAGAGCTCGACTCGGCTCGTTTATATTGATAAACAAATCGAGCTCGAGCTCATGAAATACTCAATTCACTCATAAGCCAGCTCGACTCATTAGGCTCAATATTCAAGGATTTTCTTGTAATTTCATTAAGCTCAGATCAACTCGTTCGTGAGTAGGGTCGAACTCTATTTCCAGCTCGTTAATGTAATCGAGCTCAGCTCGATAAAGACTCGAGTCGAGTTTGAACTTCAAGTACAAGGTTGGCTCGAATAACAGTTCAAACTGCACCCAATATAATCCATCATAAACCGCACTGAAAATGTCAGATATGTGCATCGAACTTGGTCCATTTTAACAATCCATTTACATGTATACTGTAGTTCACTACTAATGTACTAGCACTCTTCTTTGTATATACATCCCTCGACCCCTTGGATTTTGCTAGTATTTATACTGATTTATTTACTGAGGGGTTCAAAAGATGTGAAAACAACTGTGGATTAATTCCACAAACAAAAGTAAAACAAAGAAAAACTCATCTCTCCGGTGACAAAACTTTATCCCAACTTCGAACAGCTGAGCTGAGGTCAAAACAGTCATTTCAACACTCCAGAAACTGGGGGTTCTCCGATGTGCTCAGCCAGCTGCAACCCGTCGACCATCCCAAAACTCCTAGTATCATGTCCACCTTTGAACAAGCAGTCGACTGGAAAAAGAAAAGAGATGAAAAATACATGACGTTAATTTAGAATACATTTGTAAACAAGACAACACATTTTAGAGTTCAGAAGCATACCAAATCGTCCAAGCTTGCTTCAACCTGAAACAACATGACACCCATTCCCTTTCTTCGATCAATTTCAGCCTGTCATAAAAAATAAACAAGAAAATCTAGTTTCAAAAGTGGAAAGAAAGAGAGAGAAAGAGGCAGTATTGTTTAATTAAACTCACAGCACAAGAACATATTGTAATTCCTTCAGCTGCAAGTGCTGTTGTGATATCCGCCATCATGCCTGACAATGTCATCCACAAAATCATGCACAACTCAAAGATTAGAAGTCTCAACCGAAAGTTGAGTGACATACAGCAAAAATTTAAACCTTTATCCCACTATGTGGAATCAGCAATACGGATCTTATCTTCCCATGTTCAGTTGAGATTCATCGTCACATTTAAGGGTTAATTGCAAAAAAAAAAAATCATGACCTTTTCACGTTTTTTCAATCATAAAATATGTTTATAAAATAATTAGGGTTAATTTCATAAAAACAGATGTTGCAATTGAAAAACCATGAAAAGGTTGTGATTTTTTATGCAATTAACCCTAGTTATCTCTCTCCAAGACTTTTCAGGTCTTCCCTTCCCTTTTTATTTTTAGTAGTGATTCTCTACTTTCTAGTGTACTAGAGAGCATCTAAAGGTCTCCTATATATATACACAAACCAAAACAAGTGTGTACTGTGTACATAACCATGTAAAATTACCTTTACGGTCTATGCAAACGATGGACAGCCATTGGATAGAGTTCCCTTCAAGGTTGTGCCAAGACAAAATCTTGCTAGCTTGCCATAACTCCAAGCCTGGCATCACATCTCGGTACATGGGGATGTTTGCGACAATCATCTTGGCAACACCATTTCCTTGAGAGAGAACCTCTCCTTTGGCTTTCAAACTCATGTGCTGCATATTCTTGTTATGCTTCCCGTTCACAGTTGGAATCTGAATTTTACCCTTGTCGAATTGGAATATATCTTCGTTGTTTGCTTTTGCAGATGCTATTTGCATAACATTCCTCAATATTTTCTGCCATGTGTGTTTGGCCCCATTAGAATAATTGACTACAGCTTCCTCTTTGCTTTTCTCTGCAGATTCAGCAGCAAATTCCTTCACAGAATCTGCAGTTATTTCGGTTGCTGATAGTGCAGCTTGCTCCCTCAGAAACTGAGATCATATATATAGCCTCAATTAGTAGAGTTTAGGAAATTATAACAATTTGACAGGGAGAGATTTATAGATTTATATGATTATTTCAAAAAGTACCGTACTTTCATTATTTTGTGTCGCGCACTACGCGTTTTTGCATGTTGCAGCCACTGCTTGTGTCTCTGGAAGGCAGATTTATTCGAGAGCCCCTGATACCAAAAATGCATCAGAGGCAATGAGATAAATACAAAAAAAGAGGCTTCAAATTGACAATGAAAAGCAAACAGATAGGACAGAGGCAAAATATAGCTCACTGCATGATATAGATGGAATAATTTTAGGGGACGCAAAATATTGAATCTCGATAGGATGAACAACTGAAAATTTCAAATTAACTGACATTATATGTAATAATCTCCACTACTTCAGCATTTGCAAGTGAATGTGTTGGAGATACTAAATTGCCATTAACCTGCAAACAGAAACTTCAGACACTGAGACAAGAGTAAGAGAAGAATGTAATGGAAAAGAGGGAAGAGTTTGTCACAAAGAATCAGCAGTTAAAAATACCTTTGCAGCAACCATTTTGTTTCCAATTTCGGTATGGATCATATACGCGTAATCAATTACCGTAGCTCCCTTGGGTAGATTTTTAATCTATAGATAAAAAAACTGTATAAGCACAAAGAATAAAGTTCAAACTCAAGAGAAGCTATTATGATATACTTGCCTCTCCCCTCGGCGTAAACACAAAGACACGACTGCCTAGAAGATCCCTGGTGACTGTATCAACAAATTCCCTAGAGCTCATATTTCCAACAAATTCTTCCTGCCATTCCCTAATTGCATTGAGCCAGCTTATCTGAAAGGGGAAAAAATAATTCTTCATTCAAAGTTCAAACAGTACCTTAAGGATGATGTAACAGAAGATGTCACATATATGTATTTTAAAATTGGCTTAATTGCAGCTAAAATCATCACAATCTAGCAAATTGAAATATAATCTAAACACTTGAGTTTTGGCAAATAAAACCTCAATTAAAAAAATTTTATAAAAAAATGCAATTTGAACTTACGGGCAGATTGACTTGCCCATTTCTGACTTGGCAACAATTAGAATCCCAAACGAGCGTCACTCACCCTAATCACTACCCAAACGATGTTGTTCAGCCTAAAAATTGCCAAAACGAGCAAGAGTTAACCTGCCCAAAAGTTTGAATTGAGGTTTTATTTGCCTAAACTCAAAGTTCAGATTAGATCACAATTTGTGAAAAAGGTGGTGATTTTCAGCTACAATTATGTCTTTAAAATTTAAGAAAGAAAAAGTTCAGTACTGCACCCTGAGAGCAACATTGGCATTGTTAAGGCAGACAGTCTTTACTCCAGAGTTTCTGCCACTTGGCATAACATGTCCAACTAAGCCGTTCACAAAACCTTTGCCACTGTAATGCGCAGCAATCCCCCTTTCAGCAATAAGATCCATCTGTTCAGTCCTAATCTACCAACCATAAGTAAATTCTGAATAAGCAACAGTCCTGATAGAAATACATAGTCAAAAAATCGGTGGCATATATCAACGTTCTATTTAATGCTTAATTGAAAGTAAACCACAGAAAAAAAATTACCAATACATAATATCAAACCTGAACTTCCAGCCTAAACATGCTTTCGTAGAGAAAGGGAATCACAGTAGTATGAAGACTCTGATATCCATTAGGCTTAGGGGTAGCAATGTAATCCTTCATCTGTTACCAAAAGAGAGATGCTAAAAGAGGGGGGGAAAGTACTATCTATAAAAATAGAAGATTAAATCAGGCATACAGCTCGAGGGATGGGAGTCCATATTCCATGAACCAGGCCAAGCACATGGTAGCATATCTGCAACAGAAATTTAGTCAGGAAAATATGAATTCAACATAAAATTAGAAGAGTATAAATAAATTCACCTGTTGCGCACTACACAAAGGCCCAACTCCAATGCCTGGCTTTGGTTTTATAATAATTCGAAGCTGGAGTGCAATAAACTTAAGTGTGAGAAATAGTTATCCTTGACACATCAGCAAGATTGCAGAATTTTATAGCAACAAACCTGTGCAATCTGGTTAACTTCGTTTATCGAGCTTTTAGATTTAAGAACAGATTTGTAGATGCTGCATATTGCATAAAGAAAACTAAGAACCATTACAGACATCTCAATTGCCACACTAATATTGTACGAGTGGCAGTATTAATAAGCAATTCTAATATAAGCCCCAAATGATGTACAAGTGACGGGAGTGACTCAATTCTGAACTGTAATTTTACAAAAAGAAGAAAGGAAACAATAAGCATAAAAAGTGGAAGCCCATGTAGTCTGGCACCTAATCTTACTTACATGAAATAGAAGAAGTATATGAATTACCTGTATGGTTCCTTGCACACGGGCCGAACTTCAGCTTTCACAGTCATAAGGCCTAAGAACTGATCATCATCAATCCTCTTCATCAAAATTTTATTTGCCTGATAGAATGAGAAAAGATCACGAGTATATTGGTAACTTATAGAGAAAAAATTGTAATACTAGTATAAGGGATGCCTGATCATTTAAAAAATGTGCATCTAGCTAGGTGTGTCTAATGATACACTTAACAGCTTATATAGAGTAGCAAAATCACCTCGTTGAGATCTTTTTCATGTTCTCTGTAGAGTTCTGCAACTCTTCTCTTGACCTTAGCATGATCTTGAGGATTTGTGTACATAAATGACAAATTCTCAAGTTCAGACTGCAGCAAGGAATTCAAAATGAGTAGAATGGTCCAGTCAGACAATTCAGATTTCAGAGAAATAATATAATCAATTACGTCATCAAACAATATGATAAGTGATGCATAGAAGTCAAAGGATTTCAAGACTCTGGCTGGTACAGAAATAAGTAGCAGAATCTCAAAAGTTAGGGTGCACAGAGCATACAACTGATAACTCTATTTTTTCCCTTTTATCTTAATCCTAGATTTGGTACTGTATATGCTATCAAAGTTTTGCACATGGAAAATGGATTGGGTATAAATGTCTCAAGGTGTATAGAAGTCATTAAAAAGAGCCAATCACAAGATCCACAGTTACAATGCAAATTTTAATCAAATTGGACCTTCTAGCATTAAACTGATGGTATTGTCTCTCAATCATTCAGTTTACCTATGATTTCAGAGAATTGGGTCCGACTCCAATGGGAGTGAATCTTGAACCTGAGGGGCCAGACTACTATTAAAAGCAATGCTTTAGAATAGGAAACAGGGAAATTATGTGGCAAAAAGTACGTGACCCTAATATGTAAACACAGGACTAATGCGGCAAACATAAGGACACCGAATCAAAATAATGATGAGGAAATTCACTTTAAAGTGATCAAAAAATATTCACAAAGATAGCAACATCATATGCATAGTCTATGGGTGTACTTATATTTTTATGAATTAAAGAATGAATTCAATTGCTATAATGAAACAGAATGTTTGTAATCTTGTAAGCATCACAGATTCCGCCTTAAATATCAAATCTATTCAACCCTACTTAAGTATTGTCTTAAGTTTACTAAGAACAAAAAAAATACATTTGGAATGTGTTGTATGACCAACAAAACAGATTTGCTTACTTTTATTTGGTAAATTCCAAGTAGTTTTGCCAGAGGAGCAAAAACCTGCAGTGTCTCCATAGCTATGCTCGACTGTATATAATAGACAATATCAATAATATTATACAACATCAAGAACATGATCAAATATAAGATCAGCCGGAAAAAACTAAACAAGACCCACCTGCTTATGGGGAGGCATGTGAGATAGAGTCCGCATGTTGTGTAATCTGTCTGCCAATTTGACAATTATAACACGGACCTGATATACCATTAATTTGATCATCAAACTCCACAATGCAAAGACAAAATCATTAGTGTATGCTTATATACAAATTGTAAATTACCTCCTCAGTCATGGCCAGAAACATCTGACGGAGGTCATCTGCTTTCACATCTTGAACAGAATGGTTCTCATCCTTGGCCTTGAGTTTCCCAAGTTTAGACACCTGGTTAACATCCATGAATCACAAAACATATGAAATGCTCAACTATGACTGCCAGATTAAAATAAAAATTAACTAGACAAATTTCAGACTACTGTTTTCTCCTAAACTACATCATGATTTAATTGATACACTCATTTTGAAGGGGAAGGGAAACAAATGAAAGCATGTTGTGCGGAACTACCTTTGTTTCCCCTTCGACAATGTGACTAACAGTTGGTCCAAAATTTTCCTCTATTAATTCAAAAGAAACTACATTTGTATCTTCTACTGTATCATGTAACAAACCAGCAGCTATTGACTCCCAATCCAGTTCCTGAAATAGCAGAGGCCACGTTTAAAAATATATATATATATATATATATTCAAAGAAACCATCGATAGCATGCCAAACAGTAAACATTAAATTAACAAGAAAAAAACAGTTAAAATAGCATAGCTCACTAGTTCTCCTAGAATTTGAGCAACTGCAACTGGGTGTATAATAAAAGGCTCCCCGCTGCGCCTTTTTTGTCCATCATGTGCCTCAAAAGCCATCTATAAAATAAGAGAAAAAAAGAAAAGGAAAAAAATATCAGGCCGATATGTTAAACACTGTATAAAATAACATCAACCATTAAAGTAAGCAAACTAAGATGTACACGGTAAGGACTGATGAAAACTTACATTCAGAGACTTGCGAACCAATTCCAGTTCCTTAGGAGAGAGATATGAAATGCTAGGTTTAAGATCCTGAGAGGATAGATAATCAATGGCTGAATCTTGTTGTATGGATACAATGCTCATTTGCTATATCTACACTAACGCTCTACAATTTTTTCATGAGTAAAATGTGAGCGAGTTGAGTTCCAACTATGGGTGAGTCATGAAACAAGCATACTTCATGTTAACTAGAAGTTGATAAAACTAACTATGTCTTCTTAGTGGTTGTGCTAATAATATCTTGTAAATATAATTCAATACAAATTTCAGTCTAACTCTTAGACCTCGTTTGGTTAAAGGGGTTGGCCTGCATTGGATTATTTATCCGAGTACATCTGCTGTTTCATTTGAAAAATTAAAGCCCATGAAAGATTAAAGGCTAGGGCTTGTTTTGCACTTTGTCCCTCAATTGCCGGATAAGTTGTTGGCCCAATATTGTCGGATTATTCCTCCAACATATTACTACAGTACAAATAATAGGAAATGTCTTCTTTGTCCTCTTTTTTTTTAATTAGGTGACAAAAATAAAGAAGACTGGCAGTAAATTCAAGATATAAGTGTGAATATTAAGGAAACTTATCATACATTTTTTAAAATTCAATCCACATTTCCAAACATACAACTTAATTTAAATTTTACTTTTTGTGAACACTACAAATCCTCTAAATCCTATCCAATGTTAACAATCCCGTCCCCAAATGCACACGTGCCCTTAATTTGAAGTTTATTGTTCCCACCAGGCAGCATCTTTGGCGGGAATAAATATATGTAATATGTCCACTCTTAATTAATGTTCTAAAAGTTTACTTATAGCTATTTCAAAAACTGTGATTCGTGTCTTCTTCTATCTTTATGTGCTAAATAATATATCAATTAAGATGAAACTTAAAACACATTTATGTTACTAGGTTATGAAAAACTTTGATTCCACTTACCTCCCACAGGCTGTCTGGAGTAACGTCATAAATTTCTGAAGACGACAAAAAAGAAGATGGAGAGCAATACAACCTCCATCTGTTGCCAGCAAAATGTCTGGTGCTCGCATTTCCATGCTTCTGCAAAGTGGCAAGATCTGAGGCCACATATAAGCCCCATCCTCCCGACTTATGAATTTCACATTTCTGGTATAAATTAATTAATGGCTGACCATAATTAGTAACTAAGTAAAATCCACTCCCCTATATATGGAGGAAGTATTATAATAATGCATCTGCAGGTCATAACTACTAAAAATATACACATAGTGGAGTCTACATTCTATTTCTGTTCTCGAGCACGTGTTCATTAATTCAATTCTTCCCACAATCAAATTCTACCCCATAAAAACACATGCAGGATCATTGGTGATGTTGAACCCTTCTTATATGTTTCTAAAATAGCAATGTGCATGTTCCAACACCTGCTACTAGAAGTAAGCTAACAAATTGTAAAGGGGAACATAAAGCTTTATCTATCTTAAAACTTACAGGCATTGTTCACTGATTAATCAAACACCACAGCAATTCAAGTAAATGAAATCTCGAGAGGATACTCACACATGGGCTGCAATTGCTTCTCATTCTTCCACATGCCTGAGGAGGATGGGCAGTACTAGCAAGAAATCCAGACAGCACTCGCGGAGCTTTAGAAGCACAAGACAACATGCTGCAGTCATATTTTCCACTCACATCCCCTTTCCACAACTTACATACATTCACGCATTCTATAGACACTGCCAGATATTCAGAAAATGAAGATAATCATTAAAACCCTCAAATAAACCCTAGAATCCAAAATTCAACAACCAACTCGAATCCGAAAACGAAGTAAACAACAACAACATTTCCCCACAGCCAATAATTCGGATAAATATAACGAAGCCCTCCGAATAAAGCACCAAATAAAATTTGCAAGCCACAAATTCGACAAAAGAGCAAGGAAAAAACATCAATAAAACAAAATTGAACACTACCACCTTCTCCATAACAACACAAATCACTTAACAATCCAAAAAATTTAAAAAATTACCTGACATTGAAGAAGCAGTCGCCATTTCTAATTCGAAGCATCGGTAAGAAACCTAATCATTTAAACGCAAACTAAAATCACAGCTCCCCAACACAGACCACATAAGCCGATTCCAGAGCTGAATTAATAGAGCGCGAAGTGTGTGTTTTATCTGCAAACACGAACAATAGTTCCGTCCGAAAAACAGCAAGCAGCAATTCTCCAATTTATAGCAGAGTTAGAGAGGATTTAGATTGAAGGAAGGTAGTGAAATTATGAGATAATCAAGAGAGAGAAACAGAGAGAAAGGGTGAGGGATAGAATGGAGTTTTAGTCGAGGCCACACAATGGCGTATGATAAAGATATTTTTCTTCACCCTTTTTAATTTAAGATTTTTGATTTTGTATCGTGGTTTTATTATAATGGTTTATTATTAATTTTTAGTATTTTATTTTAATATAGTGTTTTATATGTCGAAATTAGGGTGTGGCAGAGGTTTAAGGCTGATTCATGCTGAGTGAAAAGGAGTGTGTACCTGGGACGTCAAATTAAGAAACGTGGCATATTCTTTTATTGTGCATATATTATTATAATAAAAAAACATAAAAATATAAATTATTTGAAAATATTACAAAAAAAAATATATTTGTGTTTTATAAATTGCACGAAAAGTCGAGTGTTTGGTTTATTAAATCGAGTAAATTATCTATTTTTCATAAAAGCAAGTTAAAACTTCAATATTTAGAAGGGAAAAATAATACCAGAAATAGCGAAAAATGGTTAACTCGTTTTTTGAAAAAATTGAAGTTGATATTTAATTTAATACCACATGAAAATCCGTTCAATTTTTAAACCACGAATTAATTTCATGTAACAATTTCAAATCAAGAGGGGGCCTTGCAATTAACCCCAAATTAAATAATGTTCCGTTTCATAATTACTTTCACTTTTTTTCAAACATCACTGCTAAAATAAATATTTCATCGTTCCACTAAGAGTGTATTAGTTCTATTTTTGTATCCACAAAAAATATACTTATTATATTTAAATAGTTAAATCTTAAGTTTCTTTTTTTACTTTATTAACAAAGTTGATGAGTTATCAATAATATTTTTTATTCGTTACTTAACATATCTATTTTATAATTAAAATAATAATTTTTAAAAAAATATGTGTAAAAAATAAATAAACACACTTTTAGTGGATAAAAGAGGTAACTTAAACGTAGTCGAAATTTTAAGACAAGTTTGTGTTAATTTTTTAGCATAAAACTCAAGGCATATTCTTAAGTTAATTTCCTTCATGAAAAGCAAATAAGTCAAGTCAAAGTGTTCAGAAAATTGTGCATTCTTTCTATTCAATTTGGATAATTATATAAATTACTATGTTAGTATCTGTTGAGTTTTAAAAATGTGTATTATATTTTAACTCTTTTTTCGATAGAAATTATATATATTGATTGAATTTGTGATTGAAATTTCAAAAATATATTTACATGTCAGTTATTGTAGTTAATGTCGAGAGTTGTGCAGGACTTGTCTTTCACCTCTCGCGATTTGGGCTGATTTCGACCCAATTAATTTAATTTAGAGATTGGGTCCATTCATTTTTACATAAAATAAGTGTGTCCATTCATTTTATATGTTTGTATGTTTTCATGCAATTATCTTGCATATATAGTTCCATAATGCTTCTAACATAATATACTATCATCGATGCATTTCTACTATATTTTTATACAATATTTACCAAATTAAAAAATACAATATCTATTCCATGTTACAAATATCTAATATAAACAGAAGACCACAAAATGAAATAAAAATATTTAAATAAAGATTGTGATTAATAAATTAATATAAACATCTAGCAAATAGGGGCACGAGGGAAAACTCTGCCTCCAACAGAGAATTTAGCGCTGGAACAAACAGAGGTTAGGGGCCCAATACGACCAAAGGGTGTCAAATTAATATTAGACAGTTCCATTCTGTCACAAGGGGAACTTGAACTACAATTCAAATTAATTGGAATTGGTGAAATCGTGGTGCCCCAAATGTGTCTGTAATGAATATCAATTAGCTTCACACTTGATTGCTGCAAGAAATTGGAAAAAAAAAAAAAAAAAAAAGTTTAGTAGTATGAATTTGCATAATGAAGTAAGTATGCAAGAAATTAAGATGAATATATATATATATATATATATACCTTAGGTTTTGTCTTGGATGCATAATGTTGATCAATTACGATGGGGTTTTTTACTCGGATCATCAGAAGATCTTGAAAGTAAATGTTGGAAGCTTGAATTCTAGGAGAATCGTGATAAGTTTTTATTCTTGCACCGTTTGTTGTACCTATCAATGTGCAGTTTATTACTGTGATTCTTTTCAAGTCTGTTTCGTTAGGCCGTTTTCCCAAACTTCCAACACTGAAAAACAAAAAATATAGTTAGAAATTGCACGTGACTGATTTGGTGCGTCCAAAAAAGGAAAGTGTATGAGTTACTAGGTACCTGATACCATGTCCGGGGCCACATGTAATTCGGGCGACGAGAATGTCCTCAGTGCCGTGACCAATGGAAATGCAATCATCTCCGGTTCCGATGATGGAGTCGGTGATGTTGACATTATTGGAACTGCTCAGGTGCATTCCGTCGGTGTTGGGGCTATCTCCGGGAGCCGTGATTTTCAAATGACTAACGTTGATGTTACTGCTATCTGTAACCTTTGAGTGGAAACCCATGCTATCCACGAAATTCAAGTTATGCATTTGTGCATTTTGCACTGTTTGGAGGACGAGAGACTGCAAAGAATTATACAACAATTATGAATGGATTTTAAATATTTAGATTTTTTATCATACTTTTTTTTTTTAAAACTGAGATGATTTTAAATTCTCACTAACTTACAGTTGGAAAAAGAGGGCCACCCTTGTTACCTTTGGCATACTGCCAAAGTTCCGATCCACGTCCGTTGATGGTCCCACCTCCGGTTATGAGGATGCCGTTAACCTTCTCAATTTGGATCCAAGCACTATTAGGGTAGGAACTGGGATCCGAGTATGCCAAAAGGGTGCCCTGAATGTCAAGGGTCATATAATTCATGCATGGCCCTTGAAATACTATCTCAGACGTCATGAATTGCCTCATACGAGGGAACACAACCCTTGCTCGTGCTGGTGACTTGCATGCTGCTTGCCAAGTATCCATCACCGCCTGTACGTAATTCATACCATATCATATCAAAAATATTGAAAAATATGGAAAAAAATAAAATAAGTAGATGTATTAGAGATCTGACTGACCATTGTATCGTCCTCTTGGCCATCACCTTTAGCCCCAAACTTAGTAACATCAAAAATTGCCTCACCAACTGGGCCACGACGAGGTCCACGACGACGTGGAACTGGACGAATGGGTTTGCATTGAATCTCGTTGATCATCAACACAAGGGTCATACCCAACACGAGTCGTGCAACATTCCATCGAACCGAGCCCGAGATAGCCATGACAATTTTCGCGGTTACTGATGCATGCATCAATAGCAAACCTTTTTTTTTTATACACAATGCTAATTACATTTTATGGTGGAACTTTTTCCTTTAATTTCTACGGTTCGTGTTGCTTCTATTCTAGTTCATCTATTCTTTTGTGGTCGTAATTTCAATTAATGTTTTTGTTTTCATTTGGAAATATTAATCCTTATAATGGTGTTTCATATTATCAATTTTTGCAGTACATTTATATTAACCGTGTGATTAATTCAATCTACTTTCTCGTAGATTCTTAGTTGATCTTGTTATAATCGTATCGGATTTTACGGATTAAATAGACTTGTATTTTACAGAGTTTTTAAAGAGTTAATATTTAAAATATAAATTACATTTAATAATTAAAATAGTGCAAATTTTTGTATTATAAATGATTTTTTTTTAATAACGGTAAAGTGTTATAGTAAAAATGCGTGTGCATTAATATAATCCATATTGACATTTAATTTTAAAAAAAATTATATGTTTCCAAACAAAGTCATAATGGTATAATGGTTTTTAAAAAATTATTCTATAATTTCTCATCTTTTTTTTTTTCGAAAATATATAATGATTTATCAATTTTTATGTGAGTATTTCTGTTGGATTGATGTGTGGACATCAATATGTAGTGTGTTTTGTGAATACAGTTCTAGTAAAAATGGAATGCAGCTTGACTAACAAAATTTCATTTTTACAATTCTCACCTCACTTTTATATTTATACTAACTCACACACACTATTTTATATTTATTCATTTAGAAGCCTATTTTAAAATTTTGATTCTCAATACACATTAATTTTAAAATAACTAAAAGGAAGATATATATATATATATATATATATATATATATATATACCTTTGAGTCAGAGATGGATTATGCAATTTCAGTGGTAAAATAAGAATAAGGGAAGCGAAACCTACAACAAAGCAATTTCACATTTATGAGTTAGCTAGCCATTATAAAATCTTAATCGGAGTAAGTATATTGAAAAATATCATCAACGAAATCCTACTATATTATATATTGCAAATAAAAAATGTAGAAGATATCCTTAAATTTGAATTCAATACACTTTTTTTAAAAATACTATAACAAATAGACTTGTGATGATCTTTGAAAATAATTGACCACGTAAGAAAAAGAGATAAACAACTACGAACAAAAAATATGTTAGGAAAGAACATGCAAGATTAAACTTCAAAGATTCAACCTGTCGAACAAAAAATTCAAAGAACATGCAAGATTCTATTGAAAAGGGAAGACACAATATTCTACAAAAATGAAGAACAATTTTTTTTTTAAATAAATATCTTTGAATTGAATGAAGGGCGGATTTTAAGCAATAATTATGCCTAAATTTAATCAAGTTAATATTTTAGTTAGTAATTATTTTAGTTAATTTATACCAATTATACTAAATATAATTGATTAATTGCACATTATCATGACTGGAATGAAAGAAACCCATAGTTTCGGGGATTATACATTTTTAATTACAGTAGGTTGAAAATCATTAGTTGATCTTTCTTTATATAATTATGTACAAAGTGATTTTCAATCTTTCCTTTTATTATGTAGTTAACATTTCCATTTTAATTTAGTATACATTAATACTCCCTCCATTTTTTATTAAATGTCATTCTAACCATTTTCAACAAATTAAGATAATAATTTATGGACCATTTTACCCTTCATTAATGTTAAATAATTTTGGAAAGAATTACAATATTTTGGAAAACAATTAATTGGTTGGAGTGGACAATTCAATTTTAAACTAAGACTAAAAAAGGAAAAAGCCTAAATCAAGGTAAATAAAATGGTGGAATTATAATGTATAAGGGTAAAATTGTGAAAAAAATGTAGAATGACACTTATTTTAAAAATATTAAAAAAGACAAAGTGACATTTAATAAAAAATGGAGGGAGTACTTAATTAGCTATAAAATGCCCCAAGTAACGATCAATTAATATTATCATTACACATCATTATTAAATAAATCAATCAACCCTCTAAAATTATGACACTTGGATTTACATCACCATTCTTATATACGACGCATCCTCATATATACTAATAGGGAGTTAATTTTAGTGACGTGTCGCCTCTACATTAGTTTTGATGATGTGTCATCTCTACATTAATTTTGATGATGTGGCGTATGTTATTCGCATAGATATATGTTTTTTTTTTTTTAAATCATACTTACTTTTACATACACTCTAATATATCTATTTTATTGTTTAATTTATCTACTTTATTAATAACCAAATATTTTTATTAATATCTATTAAAATATATATTGCATTGGGGATATGAGATATCAGTTATAGCCCAAGTAGACTTGTTCTACAATTGGGCTGGCATAATATGGGTCCGTTTATAGGATTATTTTGCCAACACCCAACAACTTTCTAATGGTATCAATTTATATTATTCTCACTATATTAAGGAAATTATGAGTTTTGTATAACTCAACAATGTAATTAAGTGTATTTTAAAATATTTAGTTAATCAAGTGGGTTTTAAATGATTAATGTATATAAAAAAAATCTAATATATAATTGATTTATGTTCTATACGGTCTAAAACAACATAATAAACCATTTGACCAAAAACATTAACTACATCCCGCATTGGAATTCAATACAATGGTTAATTTCATTCTATAAAAGACATCTATATTATATATATTTGCAAACTTTTGGAGTGACACGTGTCGCAATCTGATTCGTCTAACACAACCTCTCTCCTCCCAAATGTCTTTCATTTCAAAATCTCTCTTCTCCCCACTTTTTCATACTTTTTATTTTAATCTAATCCGTACATTTAAACAAATTAATCTTAACCGTTCGATCTTAATATAATCTTCTATATAATAATCCTTCCACATTCATTTTCCATCATTTCCTATTGGATTTGTCCTCTTCAACAATGTATCTCATAATTGTAGCTCTGTAATCGTTAATGTATTTTATCTCCATTGATCTACGTTGATAAGACGGATTTTGTAAAATCAGATGAAGATATCAAATCTTTTTCAGACATCCGTCTACATTCACGAGTAAATTTTTTTGGTCATCCTTAATTCTTAACATGCATGTTATGTTTGTCTTCGGTGAATTTTTCTAACAATTTCTTATTTTAATCCTTATTAGTAGTTTTGATTATATACATGTATTCCATTGAAGAATTCATATTCGATAAAGATTGACAGGAACGTTTTTTAAATAGAATGAAGAACGACCGACAAGTTCAATGACCCTATTTTGAATGAAGGATGATAACAACTTTGGACTCCGTATTTATTTATTTTCTATTATAATTACATGTAAATTTATTTACGTTAAGTAAATTGTTGTTATCTATAATGTATAAAAAAGTTTACTACTTTTGCAATGTAATTTCACATTTGTATATGACCCATTATATGGTAATTTATCTATAATTTGATTTGAAATTTGTATACTTTTGTTTAAGATTTTTTTTTCTGTTAATGATAATTGATAAGTGAATTTTAAATAATTAATGTAACATATAATTACATGTAAATTTATTTACGTTAAGTAAATTGTTGTTATCTCTAATGTATAAAAATAAAAAAGTTTACTACTTTTGCAATGTACGTAATTTCACATTTGTATATCGACCCATTATATGATAATTTATCTATGATTTGATTTGAAATTTGTGTATGTTTAAGATTTTTTTTTTCTGTTGTTAATGATAATCTATAAGTGAATTTTAAATAATTAATGTAAATTTCAATAACCAATTTGGTCTCAATATTTTTTTATATCTACTAAACAAATTATATAATGAAAAATCTTCATTCCATATTAAAAAGGGATTCAGTACAATAATTAGTTATAAAAATATATGAAACATTTAACACATATTTGTAAGGGATTTTCTTATGCTGAAAAGGAATGATATGATTTGATTAGTTAATATTGATTTCTTTTTATTTAAGTAATTATGAGCAAATCAAAATTATACAATGTAAAGAATGTAACTCCCGCATGCATTTAGGCAAAAAAAAAAATGAGAACACATACGCATGATATTCCAATTTATTATTATTATTATTATTATATATATATATATATAGATATTACATACACATGCACCAAATCAGATTTGCAATATACAATAACATCTTTTTTTTTAAAAGAGTACAATAACCTCTTTTTTTTGTTTCCTTAATTATCAATTTTTATATTTGACTTAAATTAAGTCCCTATATAAATTCAAAACATGTAGGTTTATAATTGAAAATTCGTGAAGTACTATTTCCATATCAATTACATACTAAAAATATTGACTAAATCAATGTTAAATTGAATTATAAAAATAATTAATATCTTTCCTTATTTCAAAATTTAAACACAGTTAATTAGCTAATTAATAGTTATAATTAGTTACGTATTATATCAATTTTAATTAAACTGATTGATCTATGTGAATTAAATTAATATATTAATTAGTTTAAATTTACTCCAATATCAATGTTAACAAGTTATTTGAACCGTTTCAATATTTACCGTCACTAATTGATTTATCTTTACATGTTAACACAACCTCTCTTCCATATTTATCGAAATCTCTACGCAATCACAATTAAACTAATTTTATCCTAAATCACGTTCAATTTAAAATATAATTATCATTCATTTTATTCAATCTTAATCTACCCTTAATACTAATTATGAATAATATCAACACTTATATTTCTTATAAATGAAACCACAAATAAATACACATCACTTAATTTATAAAATGATACAAATACCCTCCTAAATTGTCAAATACGTCCTTACAAATAGAATGAATTATAACAAACCCCTGGATGTACTTTAATTAAAAGTTTCTTAAAAATCTCAAAGACATATTAAATGTGATATAGTAAAAAATATTCAAATAATCGAGTATTAAGGAAATCGAATATATTCTAATATATTCTCATATATATATTAGGAAATATCAATAAATTCCAATTTTTAAAGTATACACTACACGAAAAAAATTTAAAATAAATTGAATAATAATGTACATTTACCATTTTCTAGAAATGCTACAAATTAAGAATTTTTGACTTTAAAACTAATTATTTATATCTAATCACATTTTAGTAATACCGAAATGACAACACCTAATTTATCTACTTAGTTCTTAAATTCCAAATTATATGTAAATAATTTTAAATGTAAACTTTTGACTAATATTATTTTTTGAGAATAATTTTCTATAATCTTAAACAATTAATCAAATTATACCTAAATAATTTGTGACGGAATTATGTAAAATTAAAAAATATCAATAACAATTAAATTATAATTTATAGCATTTAACAACAGTATAAAAGAACTTCATGATTAACAAAAAATAATCGAACAAATATATAGATCAGCAAGAAATGAAATGAATAAAAAATTATCCAAAAAATAAGAGTAGTAAACTCCTCCACTCAATAATCAATTAATCGATTTTAACGAGAATTATTTTTTATTTAATAAATAAAAAATGAAGAATAATGTCGAGTCAACACCATAATAATGTTCTCTTATATTTCCTTAGCAAAATTTCAAAAAATCATTTTAATACAAATACAAATTTATTATTTGTGCTTTGCTACTTCTTTTTATAATTGAGATCATATTTGTATGTTGCAGTCTTGAGAGTGTGGATTAGAAATTATTTACCTTAATTCAAATAAAAAAATATGTAAATCTACAACAAATGTTGTCTATAAATTAATCCCTCGTCCCATATTAATCTTCATTTGGTAGATGGACATGCAAATTAAGAAAGTGTAATAATGAGTGAAGTTTTGAGGGGTAATTTTGTAAAATTTTATGTATAAAGTAAATTAATGAGTTGACTTTTGTGTATGAGTGAAGATAAAGTAATGACATTTGTGTAAAATTAAGGTTATTGTGAGGGTGACGTTTATAAATGATTTTCCATTTTAAGAGTGTGAAAGTTATTGTGGGACGTCCTAAAAAGGAAAATGTGAAAGTTATTGTGGGCAGAGGGAGTAGTTTTTTTATCATTGGTAATTTTTTTTAGGGAATCTTCGATGGAGACCCAAATACTACAATTGCCTCCTAAAATGTTCTATATGCACCAACAATATTTGCCACCAACTCAAAGTTGTTGGCCAAAAACTCCTGCCTGTTTGTCCTCCACAATTCACTTTTCTCATTGTTTATATATATTTTTTTCATTTTTTTTATTAATTTATTGTTTAATTTATTTATAATGTATTGTTTTATAATTATTATTTAAATTAAAAAATGAAACAATTTTAAAATTTATGATTAACCATTATGCAATACAACTTAAATATAATACTATCAATTTTAATAATATTGAGATAGACTTAAGTATTACGGAGTACATTTTATTGTAATTGTGATGTAATTTATATTTTATGCAATTGAATTTGATATTTCATTTTTTTTATATTAAATATATTACTTTTTATTTTGTTTAATTAATTTAATTTAAATAGAAATATTTGATAATAAACAAATATTTAATAAAATATAAATAAAAAAATAACATTAAGAATATTCTTATTGAGTTAAATTTTGAGTTTCATAATTAGAGATGATTTTAGTGTTTGACTTAAATTTGGTGGCAAATTGGTGATTTTGGTGGCAATTTGATCCGAGGTTTGGAGATGGAATTATAAATAAAAATTTAATTTTTTATTCTATATATATATATGTGTGTGTGTGATGTGATGTAATATATATTGCTGCAACATTTTTTTAATCTTTTATTAGAATAACAAAATTACATTTCTATACATGTTTTGAAGATTATTTTTTAATTAATAAACTAAAATTAAATATATTGTAAATCATTTCAATCCGCGTAAAATACGGGATTTACACTAGGTAGATAATAAAAAATTAAAAATTTCATAAATTTACACAATTCATGTTGGGACATAATTTACATCATACAACTTATAATTGAATTTTGAATATTGTCAAAAGTCGAATTTGTAAAAGTTATTATTCAACGTGAATTGTTAATAGGGATTTATGTAAAAGTTATAATTATTATAATCACCATTTTAAATATCATAAATATAAAAATAATTTAGATAAAATTTTTAATGAAATATAAGTAATATAAATAATAAAAACATTAATAAAGAATCAAAGCTCCAACACATAAACAAGTTGAAAATATTAACGAGACGGTGTACACAATAATACATGGTGATATAAAGGGAATATTTGAGTTCAAACATAATTTATCTATTAGAGTTTGAACCTGGTGGTATGAGACATACATTTTCAATTGATGTTCTCATTTATTTTAAGTGTTATGGTCTATTAATATCAATTGATTCTCAAAATATGTGTCACTATAATGCTGCTTAGAAACATTATTATGAAGTTCGGATTGTGCAATGAAATTAAACTAATTGTTACAAGACTCGAAGAATAAATTATTTGTAAAAGAAACATTGGTAGTAAAAAGATTATCCTAAAAATGACATTGAGTGTTTTGGATGACACGTCTTCCGTAAAATTTTGAATTAGACAAATCACACATGAAACAGTTGTATGTTCAGCCTCTAGAATCAAGAACAAATTAAATGTTCAGCCTCTAGAATCAAGAACAAGAATGAATTCATTTTATTTATTTTTTTCCTAAATTCAAATAAAAAAATATGTAAACATTTAACAAATGTTGCCTTTTAACAAATGTTGCCTATAAGGACGTTTTCCACAATTTTTTATTTTGTACATTGATTTATTTTATAAATACAATTATAATTCCCTTCTTCATATATGATATATTCTATATTGCTACACAATTTTATTTTTTTTATATTTTAATAGAATAATAAATTTATAAATGTATACATGTTTTAAAGATTATTTTTAATTAATAAATTAAAATAAAAATATATTATAATATAAATTTATTTCAATCCTGCGTAAAACGCAGGTCTTACACTAGTTAGAAATATTTTGATAACTACTACGGAGTATTTTACCATTTTATGGAGCTCCAATTGTCCAACTCAACTATTTTTTAGAGGGAAATGAGTAAATATCAAAGAAACTTTCATTTATTAGCCTAATGAATTTGAACGAAGGAATTAAAATGTACTTTAATTCCATTGAAAATTTGAAAGCTAACCAATTTTTTTTTTTCGTTCGGTCCTAATGAAAATTACTCATTCCTCTTTTAAAAAGTCCTCTCTCTCATATTTTATTATACGGAGTATATTTTTTTTACTCAATCGAATCACCTCTAATACATTTATCGGGACATACTTTGATAAAATTTTAAATGAGAGATGGGTATAAAAAAGAAGGTATTTTTTTTAGGGGCATTTGTTATAAGAGTCATTTCACCTATAGAAACTACAAATAAAAACAAACATTTTGAAAGTTAGAAAAAAGAACAAATTGGTGGACAAATGTACAATTCTACCCTTTCTTTATAATTAATTACATCCAAAAATTTCATATTCAATTAATATAATTTATATTATTCAAATTAAGATTTCATAAAATCACAAATTATCGGAAATCACGGTAACTACACTCTCAAAATTCAAAACTTTCCTAAAAATGAGCTGGAGTATTGGAGAAGCTAAATTACATAAATTTTGGAAGGTAGAAACTTGGGGTTTTCTGCACATTTTTAAATTTGATTATGCAAAATCCACGAGTGTATATTTAATCACGGTGTTATACCCTAAAAATATCTAATATAATTTGTTATAAAAAAATAAAATATGCTGCATCAACAAAATTGTTCGACATAATTTATATTTGTTTGTAATTTATATATATAAAAAGAGTTTTTATATAAAATCTACTTATAATATTAAACTTTTAAGTAAATTGATATTTAAACATACCATGAGTCTTATTAAATTAGGAATAACTTCTCCATTAAATTAGGAATAAATGATTGTCATATTAATGTTAATTGTAACTTCTCCATTAAATTAGGAATAACTACCAATAAGCATTAATTTTAAATTAAAATGACTTCGTGTTATTAAAAAAACGGTTTAAGCACAAGAATCAATAAAATAAAATAACTAAAAAGATTTACACATTTTAATATGTGCTGCATATATGCAAAATTCACGAATTTTATCTTTATTTATAATTAATATAATCATAGTATTATTACATAATAATGGTGTTATCACCTAAAAAAATATATATATAATATAATATAAGAAAACTAAATGTTATGCAACAACAAAATTGTCCCACATAATTTATATTTGTTTATAATTTATATATATAAAAAGAGTTTTTAGATAAAATCTACTTATAATATTATTCTATTAAACTAATTAATTTATTATTTATTGATTAAAAGAATATAGGCTTGGTGATATGCTAAAGAGAAAATGCACATTTCGATATATGGAACATATATGCAAATAATATGACTTTATCTTTACAAAACAAATTAATATAATCATAGTATTATTAAATAATCATGGTGTTATCCATCCTAAAAATATATAATATAATATAAAAAAATTAAAATATTAGGCATCAACATAAATGTTCGATAAAATTGATCTATATTTATAATTACTCTTAATATTAAACTTTTAACTAAATCAAAATATAAACATTGATGGGTCTTATATTGATGTTAATTATTAAAAAAAAATAAGAGGTTAAAATCGAAATATAAAAATATATAATGTAATATATAAGAAAAGTAAATATTTGAATTAAATATGGATATCATTGAAAGCATATAATATATTACATATAATTATTAATATTTGTTAAAATATTATTATAACATGGATACCATTTCATTGGAAGTAGATAATATTTTGCATATGCGCATTTTGCGTCAAAATAAATGCAAAAATAATATTAATTTATTGCATATGTGCATAGAACTAATTAGATGTGGGAAACAAAGTTACATCTGTAAATGTATGTTAGTAAAATAATATAATGATTGTCTTGGTTTTGATTGGAGAGGGATAATACGAAACCAAAAAAAAAATGATAAAAAATATTACAGATGAACAATACTACAAGATAAACACCTCAAATATATAATAAGAATACAAATGAATAAAAAAAAATTATGCCAAGCCAATAGAACTGGAAAATATAATAATATTGAATAGTGATTCAAACAATTCTACTCTTCCTAATCACTGCATAACATATGATTACCACCTAGATAGTGGCTTGGTACAGAAACCAAAAATTCATATCTAAATCGATAAATTTCAAAATGAATAAGCAACAATAAAAAAAGTGAAAAACATTCTACTAGACAATATTAGTTTTATCAGTTCCAAAAACACATGAACATGTCAAGAAATCATGTCTGCCCTTTTTACCACACCTCTTACAATTGGTAGGTTTTACTTTGCGAAATTCTCTATAGGACGTCATCCTCTTCTGCTTAAGTCTTCTGGGTGGGTTCTGCAGAATTGAAGAATGGTTGTCGATTGTTGAACTGGGAATAACTTCATTTTTTCCTCATATTGGAACTTCATAATCACATAATATTTCATTTTTCGATTGTGATTTGATCCGCAAAAATATATGGAACAATCGATTAGTAAACCCTAATAATATGCAGGCTTGTATAAGAAAGATATGGATTAAAATATGTCATATGCAAGAAAACGATGAATTAGAATGATGAAATCTTGAATTCTAGAAAAAAACGAAAGACCAAAGAAACTCGAAGAAACTGAAATGGTTCTGCAAAAAGTTTCTTATTTTTGAAAAGCAATGAAAAATCAATTGTAAATTGGGATATGAAAGGTAATTGATCAATTAAGGAAAATTTGGTATTGATTGAGTAATCTGTAGTTTATAAGGGGAATGAGAATTTAATTTCAATTTAAATAACAAATGCGTGGAAAATGCAATTTCAATTTCAAATTTATTCCATTAATCAATTAATATTAGTTTTTAAGAGCAAGGGTATAATTGGGTATTAATACATCAATTTGACCTTAATAGAAATGTTTTAATTTGTTTCCTTTGTTTGAAAATGAGTGTATAGGATTGTCCTTCCTAATAATTAAACTCTTTTTTTTATATGAAAGATGGGTAGAAAAGAGATTAAATAATAGATACAGTACAAATCAAATGATGTAATTGAAAGAGAGAAAAAATAAATATAAAATGAATTGAAACAATAAAAAATAGAATATATTTATCAAAAAAAGTATGATAAGTTTATATGGTCGACTTAGGAAGGTCGAACTTTTTAAATTTTTTTTGTATTATTCTTTCCGACAAACCAATGTCGATCATATTCAATATGGTCGACACTGGTTTGTCGAAATTTAAAAAAAAATTGAAATTTTTTGAGTTCTTGAATTTTTTTGTTTGTGGAGAAATTTTGTTGTTCGTTGTTTGTTTTTGTTGTTATTGAGGTGGTGGTGGTGGTGGCGGCGACGACGACGGCGACGGCGGGATAAAACTTAGGTTTAGTGTTTAAAGATGAAGGAGGGTGCACTTAGTAATATGGGTGCATTTAGTGGTGTAATATAAGTTAAAGGGTATTTTTGGTTTTTTACACCATTATTTTATTATTAAACTCAGAGGGGGAGTGTTCTAAACCGAAATGGAGGTGTAAATAGTCCCACCCGTATAAAAAAGAAGGTATTGGCAACATTGGGTCGAGGCCCAAAACGAAAAAGCCCAAGACTGGTCGTAGGTCCAAAAGTCGAGGCAAAATCTGACATAGGGCAGGAATGCAGCTTTTTGACCACGTGCCTCAGCCAACTACTTCACGTGACACTTGCCATTTCCCCGCCAAATATTTTCTTCAGTCCCAACGGTCAATATTGGGCCCCCCAACTAACGGTATAAATGTGTATAAAATACTGTAGTATATACATACTAGGTAAAGTAGCTCTCAAAAACAGTATATTAGGTAAAAGTATCTGTCCCAGAATTTACCAGTATATTTGGAAAAGTGTGATTACGTAAGTCTAAATTGTACATTGATTAGTGATTTTCATACATATGGAACAATTTTGTCTTTATTATAATCAATGTTCAAAGTACTAATACAAATTGCAAAATCTTTACGATTTAGTTCTATAAATTGTTCGTCTGTAAATTTTTTTTTTGTTACGTTTTGACATATAAATTTAAAATATAAAAATAGATATAGTACAAATGATGTGATTGAAAAAAAGAGAGATAGAAAAAAACTTCAAATATAAAGTAAAGTGTAAGAATAAAAAATTAAAAAAATTGTTAAAAATGGTATGAAAAATTTATAGACGGACAAACAAAAATGATAAAATGAAATGTTTATAAGCGGATAGAGAGATTATGCTTTAGAGATGATATAAATTTTAAGAAATATACTACGTATTTCATTTAAAGTTGTTGATGAAAACATCTTAAAGTGAAAAAAAATTTAAAATGTGGAGAGAGTAGGTGTTAAAAAAGAAAATACAAAAGAAAAAATGAGTGACAATTTTTGTGTAAAAATATGAATAATTGTTAATATAGGTAGGTTCACTATTTGCCATAAATTGAAAGGTAGTAAAACTTTAAAGAAAACAATTAATATAGCAAAATGTAAAGTTTAAGGAAAAATGAAAATAAGCATATAATAAAGTATTATGTCTTTTTTTTTTTTTTTTGAGGGTATAATAAAGTATTATGTCTTAATATTACCTAAGAACTAATATTATTATCTGGCACAATGGACTAGGTATACATAATTTTTCAGGTTTTTTTTTTTTTTTTGGAAATTTACTTGAATATAGAATTGCCCAACAAGTGTATTAACTTTTCTATATAGAACACTACAAAATTTGTTCAATAGACTTGCCCTTTTTTTTTTTTTTTTTTAAATTTTATAATAGGAGTACCATTTCTCTTAAATTCAATTTATAAAAAGATTAAATTTTCATAATCCTCCATAAATAAAATTTTAAGCAGTAGAGGACACATAACAAGTTCCAAAGCAAGAAAATGAAACAAAACATAACACACCCAAAAGGGCAGAAACCCAACGCCATTTCTCGACCAATCACATTCACAGTCAAAGCGCCGTTTAGATCACGAAAGTCGCATTTCTTCCATAAAAATCGCATTCATTACACTTGCCCTACTAACACTTTCACATCCTTAATAATATAGTAGTATAAACCTTAACAACTTTCAACCCCAACACACTCTTACAATTAGTACTACTAAAACAAGGATTAATAATAATCTAAACATTGTGAGCCAAACCCCCTAATAAACATGTTTGTTTGGCTCCTAAAAATAGGCCTCATCAAAGTTGGCCAAATGAGTGTGCAAGATAGGTCAAGGCTCCAACTAGAGGTGCATTGATGTAAGTCGCCGGTTCGGATTGCTCGTAGTCGCCCCGATCATCCGGGAACCGGTCGTTTTGATCGGGCCCACCGACCACCGCTCCGGTCAAGATGTTCGGGTTAGGGGATCGAGGATTAACAATGTTGTACCCGACGTGACATTGAATCTTCGTCGGGTGAGAGCTAATAGACGGCAACGAGGATCCTCTGTGGTGGATCCTCAGAGGGTACCGTGGACCGTAGCCCACCATAAACGACATTCTCGACGGATTGTCGCCCAACAAGTAATCGACCTGTTCAAATTAACCAACCACACACATTAGTCGAGAAAATTTTCGAGAAATTGTCAATAATCGAGAAATCGAGATCAATTCTTGCCTGTTTCTTGGCGAATGATCGTAGTTTCTTCGGGGTAATAACCGCCCCACCGCAGTTAACGACACGACGGGCCGTGGTCAAGTACTTGGCATAGGTTACAAGCAAGAAAGAAGTGGATGTCACATATTGCATGTTGCTATCATTCATCTTGAACAAAAGACCACCTATTTGAGGAAATGTGAAAGAATGTTAAAAATAGTCATTTTCATAAGTTATGGAAGAAAGACTAATTAATCACTCCCCCCACCTTTTGAGACAAATATACCCCCAAAAGTGGGAAGTGAGTTTCATCCAAAAACATACAAGACATGAACCATACAAGTAAAAACTTTGTTGTAGACAAGGGTATATTGGTCATTTTACCAGGGGTGTACTGAGCAGTAGTGTAAGGTGAGCCTGGAATCAGAGAGCAAATGAAGTTATCAGCATGGCTTTTGTAATCATGGAGAGGCTGCACATTTTGGACAAGATATGCCTGAAAATTCCATAAAACCACAATAATCAATAATAGGCCTCAAACAATTTACACAATTTCAAGATCAAGAATTCAAATTTCAACCTTGGAGAGGAGAATTCTAGCTCCAACATGCTTGTTATCCCATCCGAATGTGTTATCCGTTTCGTCGGCCCCGAGCGTCTGCCCGTTCGCTTGAATGTAGCTCAAATACATCGGATTCCTCGTAGCCTTGTGTAACCAAGCCGCCCCCCACAACAATTCATCCTTCAAACACAACATATAAACTAAATCAAAAAAACACAAATACAAACAAACCAAGCCTTTAACTAATTACAGAATCACATTTTTACCTGATAACCTGAAAAATCACAGTAATAGGGACACACATAAGGCCTCAAACCAGTACTGTAAGCACCTCTATGTTTATCAGCAAACTCAAAAACCTAAAACCAACATAACAATATCAGAAACGAAAACAAGATTAATGTAGTCATATACTTAATTGTGAGGTTATGTAAAATACCCTAATTGCCCTTCTGGCTAAAACTCTGGAGTAATTAGGATCACACTTCCTGAAGACCAAAGAAGCAGCAGCAAGGGCAGCAGCAGTCTCAGCAGCAACCTCAGTGCCAGGGGTATTTTGGTCAATCTTGATCACAGTTCTTGGAGTGTCCATATCCTCAGGCCTCTCCCAACAGTTGTGATCTTTAGTAGCATCCCCTACCTAATATAATCAAGAAACACAAATTAGACATCTTTTTTCTCACTTGTCAACATCATTATAATTAAAAGTGTTTTAATTTTCAAGAACCTGAACATAGATTGTGTTTGGATGAGCAGTGGCTTTGAGGAGATAATCAGTGCCCCATCTAATGGCTTCTCTTGCATTCTGCAACTCCCCTTTCATAAGACCTCCGAACTCAATCACACTCCATGAAAGCATGGTTGTAGTGAAGGCCATTGGAAATCCAAACTTCACATTGTCCCCTGCGTCGTAGTAGCCTCCCACTAAATCAACCTGCATTGCCGTTTATACCCCTTGAAATCAACTAAAATCTTTCCAATATGGGGGATTTTTAGGACAAAGATAAGTACATTGTTGATTACAGTACAGAATAAGTAAGACCCACTTCAGATCTTTTGGTTTCAAGAATAATAACCGGAAATATAAGTACATTGTTAGTTACAGTACGAAATAAGTAAGACCCACTTCAAATCTTTCGATTTCAAGAACACTCAAAAACAGAGTAAAGAACCAAAACCCACATCAAAGATTGCATTTTTAAACCAAAACACTTAGCAAAAACGCAAAACAAACATCATAACACAAACCCCATTTGTTATTTTGCAACAAAAACAACGTGCATTGTGAATAACATCATAAAATGAGCAAAACCAACACCAAAGACTCAATTTTTAAGCCAAAACACTAGACAAAAACGCAAAATAAACATAATTTAACAAACCCCATTTCTTATTTCACTTAAAAAAAACACATACATGCATAGCAGCTCCATCAGAAAGGCCAGAATCTTTCCTCCAAGTGATTCTCTGGTTCTGCGGCAGTTTTCCAGAGCGTTGGCCCTCAAAGAAAATAATGGACTTAGCAAGGGCATCTCTGTAATTATGGGAGGCGAAGCGACGGTGGCGGTGGCGGACGCCGGCGCCGCCGCGGTAGGCGTCGCAGGGGAAGTATTGCAGAAGGAGAAGAAGGAAAATGAGTGTTGAAAAAGTGAAAAGGGAGGGAAAAGAAGGCATTTTGCAAGAATCCAATGGAACAAAATAAGCAACCAACCGGCAAGGAGCAGGGAAACCAGACTCCTCACTCTGCACTATTTATAAACCAAAAGCAAAAGGCAAAAGCCAAGGCCTGCAAATTTTTTATCCCAATTTCTTCCCTTTTTTTCCTTTTTGCTTTAATCAATTTTTGTAATTAGTTACTAACCATCATTTGGTTGATTTGGACCCGGTGGGAGCCTACCAAATGAAGGATTCAATGGGTGAATGGGTCCCACCCCCTAATTAAGGCAAAACAAGGGCATTTTTGTCAATTTTATCACTAATTGTATTTTATGTATAAAAAATTGACGAAAATACCCTTGTTTTGTCTGCGAATTGGTCCGACGTCATTTTTTTTTTGTAACAATTTGAAAGTTCGGTACCTGCTCTGCAAAAGTTAAAAATTTGGTCCTCGTAGTGCAATTGGTGACAAAGATAAGTTCTTTTTTTTGCAATTTGTCCTTGTAGAAATATGTGTGTGAGATATCGATACTATAAGGCAACATTAAACAACGCGGTGAATTCCTTAACGGTGGGGTGGGGTATACTTTTTTTTCGGTTTCACCTTTTTGGGTACGTGACAAGTGTATAAAAGTAGAATACTCAACGGCTATTTTTTTCAAAAAATACGCGGTTTGAAAATGTAGACCGTGAAATATAGGGTAAAAAAGGATTCTGTTTCAGGCCTATAATTGTTTCTATTGCATGCTAACTAATGGTGGTTTTGCTTAATTAGTGGGTTGTTTAGATTGTTTTTATTACTTCAGATACACATACTATTTCTTGATATTTTTTCCATTTATTAGATGTGAATATGATGTGAATATGATGTGAATTACTCTATGATTATTAAAAAATAGTATACTCTTTTGATTATTTAGTTAATACTGGTGTATAAGCAGCAATGTAGCATGGAAGAGACGTTATTTTTAGTTTACTGACAACAGTGTTTAAAGTGGAAAACTGTCTATTTTCCCATCAAAAATTCCTGTCCAAATAGAAAAAAATTAGGAAAAGGGAAAAGGCAACTTGCACAATTAATGGAGCAACATCAGGAAAAAAGTAAAAAAATAAAGAAAGAGAAAACGTTTTTATTTTCCTCTTTTTTAAAAAAATATATATTATTTTCTTCTTTTTGTTTTGTCTAATCATTAGCATTTTATTTTTTACTTTTTGCAAGAAAATTAGGAAAATATAGTATAAAATGTGTATTAAATAGATAAAGTAAATAAAAATTGAAAGAATAAAATTTAGACAGAAGTATGAAAGAGAAAAAGTAAAAGAATGGTATAAATGAAAAAAATTAGAGAGAGATCCTAAATTTTGTACTCCTATGTACTTATGAAGTGAGAATAAATACTGAATAAAAATATTATGCTAATCAATTGCACAATGAAACTAATGTAATTTTAACTCGATCACAATAATATATATAATAAACATTATTTCATATAAATAAAAATAGTACTACGTAGTTTATACTCCACATAAGAACGTATTTGCTTGCACATTAAATTATATTAATTGTTTTTAATATACCATATACAATTTTCATTATATATCTTGATATTTTTCATCATATAAACTCATGAATTAATACTTTTTAGACCATTATCTTATAACTCGCGAAAAATATTTGTAAGAAACAATTTGTTTGAGAAAATCCAATCAAAATTGTATTGTTACACAGTTAACTGATGCTTCGAGCTTTTACTCGACATATATTAAAACATGACACAAGGTACTAAATGCACCCAATACATGGTACACTTATCAGTTTACTGACTTACACTTTTTAGTAAATGGTGTTGCACTTTTCAATTATTAAACTGTATAATAATATTTTTAGTAATAATTAAAAAATGTAACACTATTTACCAAAAAGTGTAAGTCAGTAAAATTGAAAAGTGCACATGTACTAGGGTGCACAACATGCACTCGAGTGCATACTAGACTTTACCTAATAGTAATTGTGTTTGGATAAAAATTGAAAAAAATAGATAGAGGTAATCCATGAATATTAATTGCGTTTGGATAGAGATTGAAAAAAATGGATAGAGGTAATCCATAAATAGTTGTGTTTAGATAGAAATTGAGAGGTAGAGAGTGAAAGTAGTTTTATGTCAAATCAAAATTGATGTTATAATATTTTATCAGTAGTTAAAAAAATAATATGAGAGATAATGAGTGTGTAAAAGAAAAGTAGAAGAGATAATACAATTAAAAAAATTGTGATATAATTGTATAAAAATAGATGGATAGATGTTTTATAGGGGTATATTGATACGTAGATATGTACTCAAATTGTAATGGACGAAGAGAGATTGAATTGGCCAATCTCAAACCAAACACGGCTTAAGAAAACATCATCTTTCATATGCAATACTTCTCGTAATTACTTGCACACTTTTCTTATTGGAACGTCTCAAAAAATTATTTGCACATTCTTAATATGAAAATACTCCACAAAATTAATAAACATTATTTTATTTTTAAAATTGTTACTTTTTTTTTCCATACATTTTACTTTACAACTTATCAAATTATCTAAAATATATTTTCTCTTTTACATCATCAACCACTAAAATTCATTTTCTTAAAAAAAAAAAAAAAAAACGTATTAGTCAAACAATGCACATTATCTGGAGAGAGAGTACGAGTTACCTTGTGAAAAATTCACACTTATTATTTGGACATGGGAATGGATTGATTACTTTATCAACGGTAAGAATGAATGTGACTTGTCACGTGATGCAGCTTGTTCCTTCCACCTCTGTTCATCAACAATTGGATAATACCTCTTCTAATAAATCATTCCTTTGTCCTTTTATCATTTAAAAAAAATCCAAATGATTAACGTATATATATTCATATCTCGTATTTGTGGGTATACAAGTATAATTTAATTAACTAGTACTTTGGATTTCATTTATTACAACTTATAAATTATTTTGTAGAATATTAAAAATAAATTTATCTGAATAGAAGAGAGTAAGATTTTGGATAGAATTGACTACCTCTACATGACTACATGTGCCAGTCATGTGGGTTGATTGGTGTGTCACATCATCACGTACAATGTATTTCCCATTTATGATTTTTTAAATTGTTATATTTTTCTTAAAAAAAAAAAAGAACATTAGTAAATTTAAATTAATATGTTACACTTGGTGCTACAATAATGTGCCATCACAGCAAAATGAAATGTTTTTGTGGATAAGTGGTCACCACTTGCATGAAATGTCACATTTAAGGATACACATTTGCAAAATAATTCACATATATATATATATATATATATAATAGTAGCCTACATAATTCATCGAGTGGTGCATTTGTTTCTTTATGTTTTATATTTTTTAACCTTTGGCCATAACTCAAGCAGTAGAAAGTAGAAACGTAGAAGTAAGAATTATCTTATTAGCTGAACTGACCATTTAAAACGAGGGTTCGATTCCTGTCAAAAACATTACTCCTTTCGTCCCAAAAGAATTTGCACTTTTGAGATTGCACACATCATAAGAAATATGTACATGTGAAAAAGTAATGTCATATGAATAAATATGTATATATTTTAAGGGTGAGAGTTATGAAGATGTTTCATTTTTTAAAGTGTACAAATTGGTATAAGATATCCAAATATAATAAACGTGCAATTTTTTGTGGGAGTGACGTTGTAGAACAATTCATGGTAAGCACAATTAAACAGAAATCTCAATCATGTATTCATGTTCCTTCAAATTTTTGTATACACAAGTTGCATATTGCTACAATTTCTTGCAATTTATAATATCACCATACTTATAAAATAATACCACTATAAGTTTTTCATTTTCTTTTATGGATGTCTCACAATAAGTTTTTCTTCAATTTCTTGAATTTTTTTTCCTCTTTTCTAATAACATCACTTATATTTTATCTATTATTTTATCATACTTCGTCTATTATTTTTTTTCTCACCATTACATTACTTGTACTGCGTTTATTCTTTTATCATATTTGTTAATCAAAATACCCATAAAAAAAGGGAAATTTATAGTGGAACGAAGAGAGTACAATTTAGTATGTTTAAACGTGTAAGAATATTGTAGTCTCGCCACATTTTACTTCATGTTTTATGTCAAATCTAGTGTCACGCTTCTGTTATATTAGTCTACACGTTTTATTGCAACTGACGCAAGAGTGTGATGTATCCCTTTCTTATATCAACACCCCATTCCCATTTTTTAGGAACATGAACCAAGAAAAACATTAAATAGTAGTAAGAATTACCCTATAGTTAGGACAAAGGAGGAGAGTATGGGCTACATATATGAGTTGAGTGAATGAGTCAACAAAGTGGCAAAAGAAGGCCAAATGCATGTGCATCTGCAATTGCACTTTTACCAAGAATAGGATTGAAAGAAATATATATCCAAGAAAACCCCATATTTTTGCAAATCAATTACTTATTCTAATTCATCTCCCTTTTCTATTATGTGTGTATACTCTTTTTCCAATTCCTCTCATAAATGGTTTTAAATTAATTAATTCATCCATTAATTAATAAAAATGAATGTATTATCAATTTGGATTATCTATTGCCACCTATATATGTCATGTGGGACACCTAAATATGTCAGCTTTGCAACTTTACAACCCTTTTTTAGAATAAAATCATAAGGATGCAATTTTTGTTGCTTTAATTGATTTTTACCACCCCTTTCAATTTTACCCTCCATTTGTTAAAAAGTTATGGAAAGATGAAGGTAAATTGAAAAGAAAAAAGAAAAAAAAAATAGTTAAAGTAATTAAAGTTTACAAGATAAAAAATGTACTACTACAAATTAAAAAAAAATCTGGACACTTAATTTTTTCGACGAATTCTTCATAATATTGTTTGATATAGAGTAAATCACTTACTTTCGACCCGTGAAATATTTTGGACGAATCGGATTCAGACTTTTGATCCGCATTTTTTTAAATAATGATTTCATTAGATATTTTCATGTGTGAATTAGGTATTAACAATTTTAAGTTTTAAGTAACCAATCAATTCAACCTCAACCCAAATGAAATTAAACCAAATAAGCCAACCACAATTATTGGCACCAAGTGTGGCCAAGAATATCATACCATGCTCTTTTATCAAGAAATAAAATAAAACAAATAAATCAATTTTACACAAGAAAATAGGAAAATGCATTGGGAGAGGTGTATTAGCTATAGCATTAAAGCAAGAAAGGGATAGTATTAACTCTGTGAGAATAGAGTTAAATATTATCAACATCTTGATTGGTGTGAACAAATGAAGAGACATAATATAAAAAGTCTCATTTTTGGTGAGAAAATAAGAAAAGAGATTTTGAGGGGCAGAATAGAATGAGAAGCATGTCTGTTCCCTTTTTCCATATCCATGTGCTCTTCTGAATTAATTTCACATGCCAAAAAGTATCATTTATAATTGCCTTCTTTTCTTATCTTTTATTTCCCTCCTCACACTGCAACCTAGCTATTTCTATCTCAATAATTAATGCCACCTCAACTATTTCAATTACGGGGCATCGATTTCGCGCGTTAAATACGTATATGGTGTATAAAATACGCGTAAATTTACATTTAGAGACTTATACAGTGGACAGATTACAAGTGTAATACTATCTTTAGATACGTATACAGTGCATCGATCACATGTATAATACTACCCTTAGATACTTGTACGGTGCATAAGTCACGGGTTAATAAGTGTGTTTTATAAGGTGAATCTACGCGTAAATCTACATTTAGAGACTTATAAAGTGCATCAATCACGTGTGTAATACTATCTTTAGATACTTATACAGTGCATCATCGATCACATGTATAACAAAGAAACTAATCCCACTTAGTTAACATATTATTTGAATCCCGTGTATTGTACACCACTAATACCACTGTTTGTTAGGAACTAATACTACTTTCATCGTAATCATTGATGTCACCTCAACTATTTCATGTACAATACATCGATACTTATATACCTTTAAATACATGTTCGACGCACCCACCACGTGTTAAGCGGTGTATTTTAGGATGAAACTACACTATGAGTAACATGTATAACATGTAAAATACTATTTTTAAAAAAGAAAAGTGATTTATAATTTGGTATAAGAATAATAATAATAGTAATTATTTGGCATTTAGAGGATCCAATGCTTCGAATTGGAAGTGACGTTCCTTATCTCGTTGGCATATTTTTCTTAGTTGGCAATATTCTTCACATTCCTTTTGCTTAAATTTATAAAATATAAAACAAGATAGACAATAATTGCATAATCCACTTAGATCCAATCCAAGTTCCAACCCAGTGATTTAATATATAGGGACCAAAATTACAAATCCAAAAATCACAAACACTTCCATAAATTTGATTTACAAAAGTTCAATTATTAATTTATCAATATAATTTAGTATACAAAATAATAATATTTAAATAATAATAATAAGAACAACATACGAGTTTTTTTTTTTTTTTTGAGAGAATAACAACATACGAGTTAAGTGTCATAATTCCGTAATTTTGAAATTTTAATTAAACATTTAGAAGTTTTTTCTTTTTTCTGGTTGTATTTAAAATTAAACAATTATAATTGAATAATTTATGGAAAATACATTTTTTGGTCTCTTAAATTGTACCAATTTTTATTTTTATCCTCTAAGTTTTTCAACTTTGAAATTACTCCCTTATGTTTATAAATTTTAAAATTTTAGTTCTTATTACTTGTAATTAAAGATAAACAATTACCTGCAAATCGTTTATTTTGTCGTTTACCTATACATCGATTCTCAAATCTGATATCTGCAAATTGAGTTCCGGATTGCATTTGTACAAATCGGATCACTGATGATTTATCTTTAATTGTAGACAGTAAAAATTAAAATCTTAAAATTTATAAATATAAAAGACTAATTTCAACGTCGAAAAACTTAGATGACAAAAAATAAAATTCTTTCGGGAGTGGAATTAATTTATAATTGAAAATTTTATAAACAAACCCCAATAAACCAATTCTTTTTCAAGTCAAATGTAAGTGAGGAATAAAATAAGGACTAAATTGAAGCGCAAGTGAGAATATAGGTGTACTTCCTTTATTTGTCAGAATACATAATTAATTTGATTATTTAACACAAATAAATCTGTACAATCAATCACTTTATCACACTGACATGAATAAAATTGCACCCAATCATTATTTAATAGACTTGAATATTTTTTAGATAAACTATTTTACAGGACATATTCATTGCAAAAATCCAAATACTCATTAATTTTATCTGAACACAAATTTGGTCAAACATTAATATTAAATTTGAATTAGCATTGGTGGGGTCTCATCATGCAGTAGAGTAAAAATTTATATTTTTGTTGGTAATAAAAAGTAATTTTATTATTTATATCAAACAAATATAAATGTACTTCTCACAAGTTCATCACACTACAAAAATAAATTGAATATTTAATCATATAAATATTCACAGACTTCAACACACTTACATGACTAAAACTGTACTCCCTAGTACCTTACCCAAATTTTTTACACCAATTTTAATGTATGAATTATTTATTAATATTATAAAAGATAAAAGTAAATTTTTAATTTTATAAATAGTAAATATATATATATTTTTTGTATGAATAAAATGATGACATTTAATGTACTTCCAATATTTAGATGTTTTGAAGGGATTGTTAAAAATGTACTCCTTCTGTTCCACAGGAATTTGCACGCTTTCCATATATGGATGTCCCATACAAATTCGCACACTCCATAAAAGGAAATATCTTCACAACCCTCGCCCTTGAAATATACTCATATTTACCCACATGTCATTTCTTTTTCACACTCAATCTACTTTTTACTTTACTTTATTCATAAAAATTTACAAAACTACCCCTCAAAACATCAATCATTATACTTTTTCTTACACATTTCTTAAAATGTGTGCCGGTCAAAGGGTGCAAGTTCCTCCGGGACGGAGGGAGTACTTTTTACTATTTTAAGTATTGATCATTAAATAAAGGATATAAAAAATGATAAAATAAGTCATTAAGTATGTAATGGAGTACCAAATTTTTAAAAACTTGAATATGAATTAGATAAAAACCAACATTCCTTTTAAATAAAAAAAAACAAAAAAACATTCCTTTCAACTTAAAAAGAAAAGTATAAGTTGAAAAGGAAATTGGGCCCACCATTAATAAAGCCCATGCTGTAGTGTAGTAAAACGCAACCGTAATGGGCCTTCTCCCCAAAAACATTAATTTAATATCCATTGGCCCAGATTTCTTATACCATCGTTTTCTCTATCTCGATGTAGGACACAGTGGAAAAAAGAACTATCATGGTAAAAACTTGTGTGAGACCGATCCGTTTTAACTCGTATTTCAAAATTTTGAATAAGATAATCCATATTTTTTTTTTCAGATATTGATTGGTAAAAAAAGTAATAATGTTTAATGGAAAAGTGATAGTATTTTTAACAAAAGTGACTATCACTTTTTGCTCAAACATTATCACTTTTTATATACAAGGGTCGTCTCACGAATCTTATTCTGTGAGACGGTCTCCCACCCAAGACTAGCCCAACTATCATTCCTCCACTTTGTAAAATTCAATCGGGACAACACGACACGATAGTACAATACGAAAACTATAAAAAATTTGGGGTTTGTGTTTGATATTATGTTGTTCAGGTCGTTAAAAAGTACAATATAATTAAAAGGTAACACATTAGCCGGATAACAACATGTTACTTCTTGTTAGTGATCTGATACGACACAACACGATAATAACATGTAACCACTAATAACACGATGGTTGCTGATTTTAGTCATTGTGCTTCAATGGTATGTCAACTTCTTTTAACAAATGATTGTCTTTTGCTATCTATATTGGTTGAAGAACATGCATACGAAACCGGTGAGAGTGAAGAAAGATGAGCAATTGATTATCTACGTTGCTAATTGTAGAAGTTTCAAACATAAGTATTTGTTAAGACAGTACAATAATGAATTTCCCAGAACAAATGGATTTAGGGCAGGTTCTTTTAAATTATGATAATCAAATATGAAATCAAATGACCCTTGCTTAAAAATAAATGCTATATAAGCAAAAAAATTATCACTAGGTTTTGAATAATACATGCATGTAAAACGATCAATTTAAGAAATGCACCAGTCAATAATATCTCACTAGGCACCAAACAGAAAAAAGTCAAAAAACTAAATCCTCAAAACAAAATTTATGGAAATAAATATTGAGTTAAACACGGAAACCACGGCTGTTTCTTTTTCCCCTAGCTTTCTCAAACTTCCTGCCCTTTGCTCGTACATAAGGCTTCGTGTGGCTGTGTGGAACACCAGGTGCTGGGCCAAAGTGCTTCACTGCTTCACGAGATTTAGGAGAACCTCTCAGAAGTATCTACAACACAAATGAGATAACAATTATTTTTCCAAGTTTGTAACAAGAGTGAATTTTTTTTTATGGACATAAATACACAGCAACTTCTAATTTTCACATGCATGTTAACTGGAAATTTCTAAAAAAGGAAAACAGTTAACCTCTATATAGTACAACAATTTACATAAACTAAGAACACTTAATTATTTAGATGTTTGGTCTTTCACATTTTGTGCCATACAAAAATTAGTAAAATGATGATTCACAAATGCAACTAGCAGATATACATATTGATGGAACTGAACCTTAAAAAAGGAAAACAGTTAACCTCTATATAGTACAACAATTTACATAAACTAAGAACACTTAATTATTTAGATGTTTGGTCTTTCACATTTTGTGCCATACAAAAATTAGTAAAATGATGATTCACAAATGCAACTAGCAGATATACATATTGATGGAACTGAACCTTAAAACAAACTATATCCCTTCATGTCAAAATGGAGTGTAATTTTAAAATTTTCAATGGTTTTAGAGTTTAAACGCACAAGGATTAAGGTCCTAGTTAAAATATACTCCATTAGATATTAATATGTTCAAAATTAGAGCTGTTAGTGGAGCCAAGCCAAGTACTTGACAATAGAGCTCAGCTCAATAACAATGAAGGGCAAGAAACGAGCTTGACTCAACCCATTAAAGAATTGAGCCTAATGAAAATTTTAGATATAAAGCCTAACAAGTAGAGCAGATTCATTATTAAATTGAGTATCCAACGAGCACAAGCTTGACTCATTCAACAAGTGAAAACGAGCCAAGATTGAGCCTTAGCAAGCAGAGCTCATGAGCAGCTCTGTTTGATTAACAGTACTAGTCCTAATGTATTAGTTTAGAACACTTTATCGTTCAACTAAGTTGATAACATTATAGTACTTCTTTAGGTTGACCATACATTATTTAATCAGAAATCCAAGTATCCAACGGCACATCAACACACAAAGCAATAACAGAATGACATGTACCGGTTCAATTTTTCATTTATTTCTAGAAAACAAGGAATAATTTGCAGTAAAAAAGCTAAAGACTAGTTACCGTGTTCTGCCCAAGGGGAGCCCTTAGAGCGAGCTGGTCAAAAGTCAAGCATTCGCCACCAGCCTTTTCAATCCTAGCCCTGGCTGTTTCAGTGAATTTCAGTGCAGTGACCTTAATCGCAGGTACTTCTTGCACGCGAACATCGTCAGTGATTGTGCCAACAATCACAGCAATTTTGTCCTCCTACAATGGATGACAATAGTCGTCAATTCATAATCCATCATTATAATCTAATAGAGGTCAATTCTACATTAAGCAGTTCTTCTATCCTTGCATTAATATTGAACAAGATCCCTAATAGTATGGGACAGACAAGATCAATTAAATTCAAGTAATTGTCGCAGCATAATTTCTTCAAGCGACAATATTTTCCCACATATCAGAATACTGATTTTCCAGTATGTTATCCAAATACAGTAAACATAGGTAAATTTTCAACAAGACGATTAACTAAATAAAACAAACCAAAACAAAATGAAAATCAAATCATAACGAAATAATACCTTGCCCTTGGCGAGCTTAATAAGTTTGGAGAGAGCGACAGGGGGTTTGTTGACCCTACTCATGAAGAGCCGTTTCAAAATCACCGCATTGAACTTACTCCCGGTCCTCCTCACCAGAAATCGGTACAACTGACGCCATCACAAACTCAAAATCAGAAAATATAACAGAAACACTACTGTATCACCCCATATATTTAAATTGAGAGAGACTGAGGAACCTTGACGAGAAGCTTGAGGTAAATATCATTGGATTTTGGCGCAGTACGCTTTGTTTTCTTGTTTTTACCTCCGGCGACCAAATCAATACCCTAAAATGAAGAGAATCAAACATTTTATTGAAAATGATTCAGTGAATCAACTCCGAATAGAGAGATCGGTAACGTACCATGATTCCTGTGGCTGCTCCGCCGCGACGGCTCGAATCGTGAAATGGAAGTGAGAATTAGGGTTTTGCAGCGGCGATTTGTCATTGCATTTAAGTGCAGATGTATATATATATGGGTCAGGGTTTTAACAGGCCCAAGTCAAAGAATTGTTATAAGGCCCAAAGTTTACGGGTACCGATGCTCGGCCCGGTAAATATATGTGTTTCATAATTTTATTTTATTTTTGGACAGTTGTAACAACTTACTCCCTCCATCTCTCAATAAGTTTAGCATTTTCTTTTTGATATTCCACAATAAGTTTTTCATTCTATTTTTATCAAATTATTTTCTCTTTCTCAATCACATTACTTATACTCACATCATTTGTCAACATCTATTATTTTATTATATTTCTTAATCTAAACACCCAAAATAAGTGGGAAACTTATTCCGGGAGTCGGGACGGAGGGAGTATTTGTTTCAATATTTTTAATATACATAATATGAAATATTTATTTTAGTGAAGTGCTCCTCATAATAATTATGTAATCATTAGGAATGGCAATGAAAGAGTCCGAACTCGAACCCGCATTGAACCGGTTGGGTATGAACCCGATTAGTTTTTGTCAAACCCTCGTGCCAACTCGTACTCAAATCCGTTATATATAAATATTTTAAATGTAGTTTTTTAGTGTAAACTAAATATGAAATGTTATTTTAAATAATTACTCTTTCCATTCTCCGTTCGTCTATAAGTTTTCCATTACCTTTGAGTACGTAGATTAAAAAAATGATTAAATTATAAACATGTATGGAAAAAATACTACCAGACGGACCAAAATTAAAAAATGGAAAACTTATAGTCGAACGTATGTGTAATACACTAATTCATGAACAACTAGTCAAGTCAAATATCCTTCCCACTCCCACACCTACCAAACCATGAATCACAATTCCAATTAACACCCCCCTCCATTTCACTCTGCACTGCTTCCAATTCCCAATTCTGCACTCTGCTGCATCTCCATTTCCCAAACTCCCTACATGTCTCCCACCACGCCCCTCCTCCTTATCCTCTCCCTCTCTCTCCTCTCCCTCGCCACCGCCAATCCACCCACCGTCTACGAAGCTCTCCAATCCTACGATTTTCCGGTAGGTCTCCTTCCGAAAGGCGTCACAAGCTACGAATTAGACTCCACCACCGGCAAATTCTCCGTCAAATTGAACGGAAGCTGCAGCTTCAACATCGACGGCTACGCTCTCAAGTACAAAAGCACAATCAGCGGCACGATTTCCACCGACAAAATCAAGGATCTGAAGGGGATTCAAGTGAAGGTGCTCTTATTTTGGGTGAACATCGTCGAAGTGACTAAGGATAAAGATGAATTGGATTTCTCAGTCGGAATTGCGTCGGCGGATTTTCCGTTGGATAGCTTTTACGAGAGCCCGCAATGTGGTTGTGGATTTGACTGTGTGAATTCTGCTGTCGCCGGAAAAAGGAGATGCGGCGGATTAGGATTCATCGAAAGGGTTGTTCCTCGTGTTCAGTATAATCAACGGCTGTGATTTGATTGTTGAGCTTTTGGATTAGCAATTCAGCTTTTTGTTTTAATCGTGTAAAAGTGTTTAATAATATGACGCTTTTCTGTACTGTACTATGGTAATTTTCCACTTTCATGGAATAAAGTGACGTTTTTAGATTTGCGTTTGTGTTTAAAATGTTAATTTTGTTAAACCCAGCTTAAGGATCCTTAATTGCTTACTTAATAGGAACACTGAAGAAACTCCAATAGTTGTTCTAGTGGTATAGACTTGAGACTTAGGAATACTCCTCTCTAGGTCTCAAGTTCGAACTCTCTAAGTTGCAAACAATTTCTATGGGGCCATGTTCATACAGAGCACAAAGCTCTGACAATTTTCGACACGACAGCACGATACGAATTCGACACGAAAATAGCGGATAATAACATTTATTTCTTTATCGTGTTGTTATCGTGTTCGAGTTGACACATATCCTTATCGTATCGTGTTCGTGTTTGGTCTTATCGTGTCGTATCACTATCATGTCGACACGAAACACAACACGATAGCACTCTTTATCGTGTTGTTATCGTGTTCGAGTTGACACATATCCTTATCGTATCGTGTTCGTGTTTGGTCTTATCGTGTCGTATCACTATCATGTCGACACGAAACACAACACGATAGCACGAATTGCGAGCGCTAATCAAATGTACATCAAATGAAAACAAGAGGCCAATTATAACAAGAGACCAATTATAGTTTCTTTAAATGCTTTGGTGGTGTTTATGTTGGTGAATAATATTTTGACAAAATTAAAATTACTAAAGCAATTGACCATTTGAATTAATCTGTCATACTTTGAAACATTTTATGGGCTTGGCCCATAACTACTTTATAAAACTAATGGAAAAAATATTAAGGCCCATATTCCCCAAATTATAAAGTCCAGTGCTCGACCAATTTACAAAGTTTTGTGTGGATCAAGAAATTAATTTGCATTTTGTAAATATTGTTTTACTATGAAATACTACCTTCGTCCCTAAAAAGTTTGTATAGTTACTATCACGATATACCCATTTTTACCCTTCATACGATATTTTTTGAGGTAAATTCTAGTATGCACTCGAGTGCATGTTGTGCACCCTAGTCCATGTTGCACTTTTCAGTTTAATGACTTACACTTTTTGTTAAATGGTGTTGCACTTTTCAATTATTAAACTGCATAATAATATTTTTAGTAATAATTGAAAAGTGCAACACCATTTACCAAAAAGTGTAAGTAAGTAAAACTGAAAAGTGCACATGGACTAGGGTGCACAACATGCACTCAAGTCCATAGCAGACTAACCCATTTTTTGGAGTCCATCATACGCTTAATCAAACTACTTTATTTACTTTTTATATATAAAAAATTACAAAAGTATTTTCAAAACTCTAATTATTACACTTTTTCCTTCAACTTCGTTCCATCAAATGCAAACTTTTTAGGGACGGAGGGAGTACTATTTATAAAATAAAGATAAATATTGAGATTATCATTGGCAAGTTCTTATTCCTTCCTAGACTGTTCGAATTTATTTAAAATATTATTGAGTTTTAAAATTTGTGGAATTATTGGTTAATTAATGAGTTGAGCTCGAACAAATATTAATCAAGTTCAAGTCTATAAGCTTGATTTATTAAAATATTTTTTTAACTTGTCTGGATAAATTTTAAATACAAAATCCTATTTAAGCTTGCTTGATTGATGCCCGACAGCCTTGTGTAAAATAATTTGATTTTAAATGTTAGATGCAGTGCACCTAGAGATTTAGATGTTGATGAATATGAAAGTTTGGCCAGAAGGCAACTTGTGGTTGTGGCTTGTCTAATAAATTAATGACACTTTTAATATTTTATATAACTAAAAATAATTGGCCGGTCGTTTCCATTAAATAAACTAAAAATATCTATCTTGGATCCACAGGATAAGAACACGTCGTACAAAAACTGGAAAGTATTACTCCACTATTTGCCGCATAATACTTTTTAACAAAATACTTCTTCCGTTTCATAAAGTTGTGTTTGGATGAGAGATTTTTATTTGAAAAAATGATCAAATGAAATGATTTAAAAATAGAAATAATATTTGAAATTCATTGTTTACTTTTTAAATTAAATAATTGGAGTGGATTTAGAATATAAATTTTAAATTCATATCTAAATCCTTTCATCCAAACACAATCTAAGTGTTTGCACCATAAAATTGACACATTTTTTTTAAAAAAATGTAATGAGTTAAATGTTGAAAGATAATTTTGTAAATTTCACGAATAAAGTAAAAAGAGTGATTAAAATGAGTGTAAAAATAATACTCCCTCCGTCCGCCTATAAGTTACACGTTACTTTTTGGCACATAAATTAAGAAAAGTTATTAAATAATAGATATAGTACAAGTGATGTGATTGAAAGAGGAGAGAGATAGAGAGAAAAAATAAGATATAAAGTGATGTGTAAGAAAAAGTACATACCAAAAAGGGTATGGGAAGCTTATAGGCGGACGGACCAAAATGGTAAAATGGGAAACTTATAGGCGGACGGAGGGAGTAACTTTTTAGATGAATATATGAATTTTGTAATATTGAGATTTATGAAGACTTTTCTTTTTAAGAGCGTCCAAACAATTGTAGGACAGCGAAAAGTTGTTCATAAAAAAACCAAGAATCGAACTTGCGGCTGCACGATTATATTTTTTAGTACTCCCTCCGTCCCACTATAAGTTTCCCACTTTCCTTTTTTGGACGTCCCACTATAAGTTTCTCATTCCATTTTTGGCAAATTATTTTTTCTCTCCTAATCACATCACTTATACTTTATCTATTATTTTATCATACTTCATCTCATACTAATCTATTATTTTCTCTCTCACCATCACATCACTTGTACTACATCTATTATTTTATTATATTCCTTAATCAAAACATCCAAAAGAAAAGAAAGGGGAAACTTATACCGGGACGGAGGGAGTACAATTTAATATTAAGTTACTAAAAAAAATTACTTTATAAAATTTCAATTATTCTAAAGAAACATATCGGGTATTTCAGTTTGTCGAGTGTGCATGTATTTTAAATCATTTCGAATAAATTTAATTGTAGTAGAACTAGTCTCTCCGTCCGCCTATAAATTTTCCATACCATTTTTTATAAATACTTTTTCTTACACATCACTTGTTACTTTTTTTCTTCTTCCCATCACATCACTTGTACTATATTTATTATTTAATCTATATTTATTATTTAATCATTTTCTTAATCTCTGTGCCAAAAAGTAAAGTCCCATCACATCATCACTTGTACTATATTTATTATTTAATCTATATTTATTATTTAATCACTTTTCTTAATCTCTGTGCCAAAAAGTAAAGGAAATCGGACTTAGTGAATATATAATATTTTAATAATGAGTAAATTATATGTAGATCAATTAAAATTCCAAAATTTGAACCAATAAGTATGACTTTTTATAGCCAAGAATCAGGCGAAATTTGATAATGGAAACTCCATTTTATTAGATTCATAATCAAACCGGAAACAAAAATACAATAAAAAGAAGAAAAGGGTATATAATTAAAAACAGAGTAGGGGCGGCAACCAACATTTTTGCAACATGGAACTCTCCTTCGCCGGCCGGGTGGTGTTGTGAAGTTGAATCGGAGGCCCGATATGTTAGAACCGGGTAGGGTCTAGTGTCGTCTAGTTTTGTCTGCTTTGTTGCTGACTCGCTCAGCGGTTTCGTTTTCCTTGGGTTGAGTCTCGGGTCGGTAAAATCCGGCAACCGGGTCGGGCACCCATGAAACCTTGGTAGGCTCTTGGGGTCGTTTGTTCATCATGAGTTTGGGAGTGGTAGCCTGTGACGCAGCTGCAGCGTAACCCCTGGTGGATACATGCGAGATGAAAGCAGACACAATCTTAGCGGTGGAGAGAGAAGGAGCCATGGTTTTTGTGGGATAGTAAAGAGAGAGAGATTTGAAAAATATTTGATGTAAGAATATTTTGTTTCTCTCTCTCTCTCTGTTTGTGTGTGTGTTAGAAGGAGTAGAAGGCCGCCTTTATTTATAGAGAAAGTGGGAAATTGTAAAGTCAGAGTCAACGTGAGAATGATTCCAAACACGACCCACTTGTTTCACTCACACCCGGTCAAATTATTTTTTGACAACATTGATTAGGGTTTAGGGTCACTATTTTTTAAACAATTTTACTCCATTTTTAACCTGTTTCCTTTATACTCCCTCCGTCCCGGAGGAACTTGCACCCTTTGACCGGCACACATTTTAAGAAATGGGTAAGAAAAGATGTAATGATCGATGTTTTGAAGGGTAGTTTTGTAAACTTTTATGAATAAAGTAAAGGAAAAAGTAGATTGAGTGTGGAAAAGTAATGGCATATGGGTAAATATGAGTATATTTCAAGGGTGAGGGTTGTGAAGATATTTCCTTTTATGGAGTGTGCAAATTGGTATGAGACATCCATATATGGAAAGTGTACAAATTCCTGTGGGACGGAGGGAGTATAACTTTGATGAAGGGGTACTCAACCCATCTTGCATTACTATCCATTTACGGAGTCCGTTTAAAGTCAAAGTTTTGCACTTTGTATGTCTGAATTAGCATACTGAAATTCTAAAATAGTCTTTTTATTCATTATTTTATCAATATTCTAAATGAATTTAAAATTTGGCCAAATTAGAATCAAATTCAAAATTAATCCAACTTAAATTACTCCAAAAATTTATATACTGAGAACTTTCAAAGAGAGGAGATGGAGAAACGTGGCAGAAATCGGGCGGTTGATGTGTTGTTGTACATGACGTAATAATGGCCACGCGTCATTTACAAACTGGAATCACATGTCGGCTGAGAGTTTCCTCGTAGAATCCACAAATAATATCTAGCTGACTTGTTTGGTCAGGAATAAGAATTTTCAAATTTTATGAATTTCTAAATATATACTCATCTCATCTTTTTAGAAGTGGTTCATTCAGTAGTAATAGTGACTTAGTGAGAAGGTGAGTGAAATTGAGTGTCAATTAAATAATTAAGTGTGAAGATATAAGGATTATAAATATATATGGCATTAAAGTTTGTAATCGAATAAGTTTAATTTATTAATATCACCGTCTTATTTGCGTTCCCCATAAATAATTATATTTTCTTAAAATTGTGGTACGCAAATTAACAACTGGCAAGAGACAAAGTAACGTGTTTGGTTTTGATTCTTATTACGAAAGCAATTATCACATTATTATTTCAATTTTTTTTAAAAAATCAAGAATAAATAATTGTTTATAAAAGAATTTTACGTTAGACAATCTTATGTATTAAACGTTGTTTTATTTTTGTATTATATCGACCTCATAAACTCATAGTCATATAATATAGTGAATGCCTTTTTTTTCTTTCTATTAATAATTCAACATAAATCAAGAATAAGTATTTATGATAAACAACTGAATTTCAAGTAGGCGTGAGAGATTGAGAATAGATCGAGTCGAATTGGAATATTCACATTAAAAGGTTTGAATTTGGTAAATACTCCTAGCTGTTATATTAGTTGGACCCGAAAACCTATTTATAAAAGTCTTTTTAAGATAATTTCACTATAAACCTCAAATTTAAAAGTAAATGGAATATATTAATATTGTGATTATTTTATGTTTCATTTTTTTAACAAAATTTATGATTAATTATGATTGTATTTGTTTTAAATATACATTAAGACTTGGTCGTAGACCCTTCCTTGGTAGTTTGATATATTCCTATCCCTAGTTTCCACTTTCTAGTAGCCTTCTGGACGATCTTGACATTTCAGCCAAACACATTCTAAGTCATTAAGTATAATTATATATATAAAAGGTCATTTAATATAAATAATATTTAAAGAGAATTATAAAAATCGACAGAGGAAGTACATTTTTTTAAGTATAATTCATTTCAAATTTTAAATTCTTACAACCCCTTTTAGAAATGGAAAGATCGAAGTGCATCTAAAAGGAAAAAGAACCCTTGATAGTTTGGCCTTTTAAAAGGGGAAGAGACAGTATGTTCTTTGTGGGTGACCTTTAGCCAAATCCATATGGTCCCTTCTTTGTGAAGTTACCAAAGTCCCAATGGATAAACATGAATCACTACTTGCACATTTTTTAATGAGCAACATTTGTGTGAAATATATGATAAAAATGTATAACGTATTAGAAATTGAGAAGTATAAATCAGACTATTTGACACATCTCGATTTTAAGCTAAAATTATTTAAGAAACATATAGAAATGATTAAATTATTTGAACTCAATTTGTATTATCGGTACAGAAAAGTGAGAATAATAAAATTCAGCGTCTATTTAGAGCTCTTCAAAACCTTCTTCATCTATCCTCAAGAACTCTCTCCTCCATATTTCCATCTGCAATAATTTGTTAAATAATTTTATGATAAAGTCTATTTGTATAAAGAATGTAAAATCAAAAGGCAGTGCCAGTGTGAAAAGATAAAAATAATACTGTAATAATAATATAAACATGATGTAAAAAACAAGAAACACCCATCTACAAATCATCATATCCGCATAAAAATACTATATACATGATCAAATTAATATTAGAAAATTAATGTAAATGAATTAATTTCACACCTCTCCTCGAACTTTTAGATGAGATAGTTGAGAATCAAAAGTATTGAAGTTAGTTCTCATCGGCTGAACAACCTTATTTGTGGCTTAAATTTTCTCTACAAATTTCTTTCCCTTTTCAAGATTTGCCTTTTCTTTACACAAAAATCTCATTTATGTTTTTCACAAGTTACTTGATTTCTCTAGAAAAATGAACACACAATAATGACCTTCACAAGAAAGTTCAGCATAAAAAAAGTTGTTGACCTGATCATCAGACAACTGCAGCTGCTCGGCCACGAAAAGTATATTTTCGTGGCCATCGGATGATTCTTTCCCGAGTTTTCTTCCAACTTCGTCATACTCGATGATCTTTACCCGTAAACCATGGCTCATGAAAACTTTGTCCATCCATTTTGTTGTTGTGGGCTACATCACAAGAACAAACAGATGATCTTTGCTCTGATTTGGGGGGTGGGGAGGATCAAAAAAGGGTTTATTGCACTCAACCACTCGTGGTTTGGAAATGTTGCACTAAATCCAAATTACGAGGGGATTTCACGCAACATTTTCTAACCACGAGGGGTTTCGTGCAATTAACCCGGGAACAAAATCAAAATGGAGCTTACTATTTCTCGTAAAACAAATTAAAGCTTGCTAACCTTGATGCCAATTTCAGTTTCAACCAACCAACTAGGCAGTTCTCCTATGAAAAAACATCCCTTCATAGCTAAACTACTTACAAGGTCCAAAATATCTTTGAAGTTAGCCAAAGTCATTGTTGGAAATCCCTGCAAGATTGCAAACAAAATCACCATTGTGTATAACTTGTAAAGGGTAACAATGTGTGTTCTACAAGCGTGCTTTATTTATCGAGGACAAATTTAATCCACTCCCAATGTGAAAAAGAAAACATCACCTGGAAAATCCATAGACTAGGTCTGGCGCCATTAAATCCTTTACTCCGTAAAACTTGTTGAATATCCGAGGTTTCAGATGGGACATGAAAGAACAACCACCTTCTAGGAATCTTAGCACCTACATCTAATTGTTTTCCAAAAACATAAGAGTTAAGAATTAAGATACAATATATATTTCAGATTCATTGACATGAAACTGAAGAAATAAGCTTTGCTATATTAATTCAAAAACAGCTGCACTGTTTCAAGATTTGATCAATGCCACAACATAAGTATTCTCAGGTTCAAGATTTAACAAACAACTAAGCAAATACTAATGCATAACGTTCTTATGAGTTTATATGGCTGTACAATACAGACCTTCAAGCTTCTGGATCGAACTTCTGAATATTGTGTCGGGAGATACATCGAATAGAATGGTTGATGCTGGCCAATTAAGCCTATAAGGCCGAGTATCCATACCATCTGTCAACAAAACAACCTGCAACAAGTAAGAAGAAAACCATTCGTATAATTTCAAAAGCTAGTTGTAAAGATCAACTTGGCCTTCACCATTCATTGATACCTGACTAAGCCCATCGGTTTTTTCTATAATGCTGAGCAGTTTATTATCGATAAACTTGGTTGCAAGGCAATGTTTGTGCAAAATCTGAATCGCATTCGTTTGAATATCGGATGGAAGAAGGCATCTGATGTAAGGGTCTGTGAACAGAGGATCTGCCCAAACAAAAGAATGAATCAAACACCATTCTCTTCAATTCAGGAGCAACATCCGCACATTATATCACACACTCTATCGCAGTAAGAGTTTCAATTCATAAAATTCAAGCTAAAATGAAGTATCAATTTCTGGATTCTGCCACATAATTAAGAAATATCCACTTGTACAAAATGTTAATAAACAACACGCAACAGAAACAAGCGTTCCAGAATATGAGCTGCAGGCGTTCGACGAAATGCCTGAAGGAAAAACTGCAAAAGTATAGCATATTCTGAATGAATTTAAACATAGAGAGGGCGAGATTATGCCTGGTCGAAGGGTTTCCTGGAAACGAAGAGAAGCGCGGTCCATAGCGGCTTGGAGAAAATGGTCATCTTCTTCCTTGACGAGTTTGCAATTGAATGGCTGATTTGCCCTTTTCTTCGAAGCGGGAAACAGCCATGGCATTGAGCTTGCAAATGGAGTAGCCGTTGACTGCGGAAGCCGCAGAAAAAGTTTCATAGTGAATTTTGCCCAGCTGCGCCTCGGCGTGGCCTGTTATTGCGTCTGTGCTGAATCGATGGACTAATCAATAGACCATCTTTGTTTTGGAATTTACCTGACTGCACGGTTATTTTAAGTACACATTCCTATTCTAGTTCGAAATTTAACATAGGGTTCTCTCCGTCCACGAAATGTATACCCAATGAATGAGACTACATTTAGTGGATGGAGGGAGTTGATAACTTGGTAAGGCATAACATGATAATATATACCAAGAATCAAGTAAAATTAATACTCGTATAATAATTATATTTCTATGCCACTGGGAATAACTGAATATTTTACACAACCAGAACTGTAAGTAAATAAAATAAGGCCCTGCATGAAGGCAGAATTACTTAAATAGTGCCAGAAAACTTTAAAGATGACAATGCAACAAAAATAAGCCATAGTATAATCAAATACACACATGTAATCCAGGCCCAATGTCTTGGACCTCCTAGTTCAGCACCCAAAGTAAGACGCCGAAATACCAAAACTCCGATGCAACCGACAGACGTAGCGAAGAAGATGAGCAACGAGAAGCTGAGTCCCCCTGCGTGCTCTATCCGCAACGGTTGTTTGTACGCAATGTAATTGTATAACGTGTTGATCAGCCACGGGACGCCAATGCCCACATATATGTTCACCGAATTGCTGCATAACATAAATAAACATAGTGGGCATAGGATTGCAGAATTCTACTTTAATGGTAACTAACATGAATATGAAAGTAGGTAAACACATTTAACGGCTGAAATAAGAGATGAAACGTGTTTTTGGAATAGATGAAAGATGCATGAGAGGTTGAAAGAAACCTGCAAGTGATGTTGGCTATGGCAGAGTCGGCTGTTAACTGCCGTTCTGCAGCAATTTTGCTTGCCACTAAATCAGGCCACGACGTTCCAGCCGCCAAAGCTGTCAATGCTATCACATAAGCATTAATACCTGCAAATCCACATTGCGTATTAATTTAGCAGCTAATGTAATGTACAGTTTACATAAGAAAAGAAAGAATATCTCTAGCAAAAGAGAACCTGTGACACAGCTTATTAGATCAGTGATCTTTGTGACAACGTATGCTATTCCGCTGATGAAAGCTAAAGAAAAAATGAAGGCAATCCATCCATGAGCAATCTGATAAGGAGGGATAAAGGCGAACAGAAATCTCCACGGTGCAATGAGCAACTTCCAAAAAACTTTTGCTACACGAAGGCCAGTATTCTGTCCTTTTGATTCTTCACTCTCCAACTGTTCAAGGAATATAGAGATAATTCAGAAAAACAAGAAGATTATTGTGAAAATGACAACATCAAAGGGTATTGGAAGAGCTCGACTAAATTGATGCATGAAAGGAAAGTAAAATGGATGCAAAATAAGCCAAGAAAGAGTACCGTGATAGCATCAATGAACTGCTGCTTCCAGATGAAGGGCAGATTAACTTTATCAGGAATCATATCATCACGAGATTGCTCTGAGGAGGAATCAGCAACGTCAGTATCAATCAAGTTTTCGTATACATAGCCTGCATTTTAAAATGAATGAACTGTACAAATAAATGCTATAATGGATTCCTAATTCAACAGTTCAAAACACAATAATCGGGATGACTGAGACCACTTCAAAAAAAAAACTTATTTCTCTACAGTTTCCCTCTTCATTATGCTTACTTCTATACGTCGTTAGGTTTTACAAATGACGTGATCCTCCAGGTACTTTTGAAACCAGAGTAAATTTTATTTAACCTCTTTTAATAGTATCAAGGCATCTCCACATATCCCACTGCATTTAAATACTGTTACCTATCTATCTTTGCCGTCACTAACAATCACATATCTCATGTAACAAGGATTACCTGTGTTAGCAGAATGGATAGAAAATATGTCAGCAATATTCCTGTTTCCTACTTCATGCATTTCAGATTCAGAGTAATTATCAACAGTTGTATTCCTATTCTTGTATGGAGGAGTTTCTGCTGGTACCCAGTCTTCCGGTCTCTCATCTCTTGTCCTAATCAATGAAAATGATGTCAGAAGTAGAAATTCTTACATTTATTCTCTTCTTTTTGAACACCAAATGAGCTCTAGGCTATTTAGTTTTGCAGACAAAGAAGGAAAACAATATGAATTTTTTCAACATACATGGGCAGAGACACGTATGGCCAACGCTTATCTTGAGCATAGGCATGTATAATCAGCAGACCATATTGCAATACTGTCAATGAAGCTTCACAGACTGTAATGACTTTTGGGGTCCAAAGCTGCAAATTTGAAGTTATCTTCAGCACAAAGCTTAAAATGTAATAAAGGAAAATGATGTTTATCTCACTAGCAAAGATCATACATGATCTGTGCATTGTATGGTAAACGCATAAGGTATCAAGGGAAATTAATATGAATCCAAATAAAGTTATCACATATTCAAAGAGTTATCTTCCAATTTTCAAGTCTGCAGTATTTTAAGGATAACATGTGTGACCTCCAATATTATGTACAACCAGACGTAAGCCCAGAAAGACCAAACGAGCCCTACAAGCCAAACTCCAATATCTGATATCTTCTTCAGTTCTCCAGCTTTAGGAACAACAACGCAAACAGCATGGATGGGGAATAGATCAAAAGCAGCAGAACCAACAAGCGTCCCTGGACCTAAACCTGTTTATAAAAATTATTGCCAATTTCTACCATCAATAGAAATACGGAAATTCCCAGACTATTTTACAATTCAAAAGTTTTAAAAAGGTAAAAAAGATGTCACGGTGAAAAATATGCATTGGTTTTGATTTGTAAATGAAATTATGTAAAAAGCAATTATAGTGCAATGCAAAAGAGGGACGAACCTCCAGCATACAAGTTTCCAAGATTCCTTAGTGCATCAATTGTTGCCAAAGAAATCTGGGGAAAGCTAGTCCCAAATGCCAGCAGAGCAATGTCAGCTATTGCATAATTCCAAACCTTTTCGTATCGAACAACTTTAGCATTAGTACGAGGATCTATCACTTCCACAGGTCGAGAATGCTTAACGACATTTTCCATGGAATGGAAAAAACGATCAGTAATTGCTGATAATCCAATAAAACAATAGGCAAGTGCCAGAACATATAAGAAGCCCCGAAAACCATTGCCAAGTGTAGTTTCAAAATGGAAAAGCAAATAAAAATGGCATTTCTCAAGGCCAAAGTTACTGGGACCTCCATGCGTGCCGTTATTACTAAGTGAGGCCATCTTAATATAGGAATTCAGGTTTCCAGCCCAACCAGGACATAAAAATTTCCCTCACGAACCTATTAAGAAGTCAGTAATGAAATACCCATGATCAGAAAACATCAGAAATTTATGAGTCCAAAATCACATTATATAGCATCATCTTGCAGCACCTTGAAGTGAACACTCTACATAAAGAAATATCTATACAAAACATGTACTCCCTCCATCCACCAAATTTGTTCTCATACCTTTTTTTTTTTTTAAATCATCACTTCATCTTCACCGCTCAACCATCGTTTAATTACTCAAATTTCCATTCAACTTTATTAAAAAACAATCACATTATTCATACAGGACACTACAATACCCTTACTTTATTTATTTATTTTTCTTAAAATTTGAGTCATTTTGATGAGCACAAATATTGTGGACAGAGGGGGAGTATATTTTTAACAAATTATCAGAAAATAAGCTTGTTAGGGGATGGGCACACAAAACATGTCCTTCATGGAGAAATCAATTCTCTAAATAGGCAAAATGAAAAACATATAGAAAGGGAAAACATCAAGCATTTGCACCATAGACCAGTACCTACACACAACCAAGAACTCAAACTAAGTGCTCTTAATACTAGCTCTGTGATTCTCTACCGCTCAATATCTCTATATAAAACCAATCTTATACTATGCATAAACCGAATTGACTCGACATTGACTCCAATATTTTAATTGAAATACTTTGTCAAACACTTGCTTCGAGTTCAGACTTGTACCAATAAAATTCTCTCATGAATTTCACCGCTCTTTCCGCTGTACTTTTCATTGCTGGTTTTCTCATATGGTTCGTGCATTTCTCGTAAACTAAAATCCAAAATTCGATTATGACTCTTAGGCCCACAGAGGAAGCATTAAGCATGCAGTCGTTTTCACTTTAGTGGACTCTTCTTTTTTAGTTACCAACCAAACCACGCCTATCCTATCGTAACAACCGGCAAAACGCAACAAAATCGGAAATGCAATTACGAATCGGAATTCAAAATTTCCAAACTTATACGAGTGCAATAATCACCGTGTAACTTCAAATTGGTGATAGAAAACAGAAAACAAATTAAATAAAGTAAAAGAAGAAGAAGAGGAAAACACACCTCGGAATGAGATTGCCGGCGAGAAGTAGATCTGTAATCTCCGGCGAACGGCCGCATCCGAGGGGAGGGGAGTAGGGCGGCGTTGAGAGATGTTTTGGGAATCCTAATCCAATTTATGAATATGTGACATTTATGCATGGACTCTATATAGCAGTAGCAGTAATATCATTTTCCGAAAAAAGAGGAAAATCCTGCTTTTGGAGTATTTTTTTAATTAGGCTTACAATCCACAAAGAGAATGACCATCTTCAACGCTAACCAATTTTTATGGTTTTCAACTTGTCTTTCACCGGACGAAGTAGGATAGTTAAAGTGTGGTTAGAGCAACACTAACTCACCATAAAATGCAAATAAAATGAAGTAATTTAATTAGAAAAAAAATATTTGTTCAATAAAATTGTGAATGAACTTTAAAATTATGATTGACTTTGTAAGACAAAATCACTTTTTTTAATGGGTTTGGTGTAACTTTATCACCAACAGTAGTCACATTTTCATTGTACTCTCATTTTCATTGTACTCTGACGTACGATGAATTGACAACAATTTAGATGAGAAGTGATTTCGACTATGACGTACGTTGAATTGACAACAATTTAAATTAGATGGGATTCAATAATAATTTAAATGAGAAGGGACTTCGACGATAATACAATTTATTTTATATATATATATATTTATCCATTCTTTACATTTTGATGGCCGTCACATCTTCATTGTGTGTGAGGAAGCGGTACTCTGACGTACGATGGATTGACGACAATTTATCGATTTGATTAGCGATACAATGCATCGGCGATGGTGGGGGAAGGGGGAGGAGATTCTGAGTTGACGACAATTTAGATTAGATAAGATTCAACAACAATTTAGATGATAAGAGATTTTGACTATGACGTACGATGGATTGACGATAAAAATTTAGAGTAGATGAGATTCAATAACAATTTAGATGAGAATGGATTTCGACGATAATACAATTTATATTTATTTATTGGTCTATAGATAAAAATTATGAGAAATATTATTTGTCAACCAATCTTGTTTGATATGCCTTGAATCACACACTTCGCTGAGTTGTTCGGGGGTCAGCGAGTCGGGGGGGTCAAGGGGGGCGACGTCCCCCTTGCCTGGGGGTCCGGGGGGGCGGAGACGCCCCCGGCCCAACGACATGCAGTATTGGGCTTTAGGCCCAATTTCGGTGTTTTATCTCAGTGCTATATATATGGTCTTTGAGATCTGTAATCTGTAACCCTAAATTGAATAATAAAATCCGTTCTCCCCTCTGCCCGTGGACGTAGCCAATTCATTGGTGAACCACGTAAATCACTTGTCTTCTTTACGTTTCTTGTTCATGCTCTATTGTTCATGCTCTATAATCCTATTCTTTCACAACAAATCTAAATAAATTAGATGTCAAAATTCTTGTATACAATTGATATCATAAATATAGTTGTGTTACAAATGCATAATGTTTGTAGTAAATGTGCTTTGCTGAACACACAAATAATTTTATGTAATATTCTATAAATATAAAAATAATTTAAATATAAAAATTATGCAACAAATAAAAAAAAATTTAAAAACAATTTTATAAAAAATGTTTATAGTTTGAAATTTGAATAAAAAGTTTTTATAAAATATGAATTAAAACATTACTGTCATGAAATATGAATTAAGGGTTCAATATTCTGTAAAAAAAAAAAAAAAAAAAGTCTCTAATACACTGTACAAGAAAAGCTGTCTGCAATATTGTGGAGTGAATAAGAGTTCCCTAATGCCAAATGTAGTGGGGAGAAATTGCCAAGATATACATTACTGTCAAAGGGGAAAAAAATGAAAATATGTATAATACTAGTACTCATGAAATTCGAATATTTTATAAATATTCGTTACCTGTAAAAAAAAAATACAGATTGAAACAAACTCTCATGAGTTACAATTGGTCTTTGTATAATTAATGGGGAGAATATTATTCAATAGCTAGAAATTAAAATAAATTGAGACAAGAAAATAACAATTGATGAAAATGAAATAATAAGTTAAGATAAGTATTCGATATGAGTAATGGATTAATATGATTATTCAAAATTTAATAATAGATTGTGACAATTTAATAACAGATTGAGTCGATTTTAATTCTTGGTATTCGTGTGTAAGACTATTATCTAATACTTAAAATAAAAATGAGATGAAAATATAACAATAGATGATAATGAATAAGATTATAATTAATACTAAATATGAGTATAAACGATTGCACTTAATGGTTAATATCATGTTAATTAATAACTAAGTCACGCATATTTAATTATATCATGTGGTTTTTTTTTTAATTATTTGTAATGATTATTAATTTATTACTTATACTTTAGTTTTTAATAAAATTAATATATCATGTAATTGTACATGAATTCATGATTTTTTTTGTAGGTTAATTCAATAATATGTAGATCCGGAGAAAAAAAAAAACCAGTTCAGAAAAGTAAAAAATATCAACAAATGATTTTCAATTAATTTTATTTTTTTTTTCCAATTTGAGTTGGATAATTTCCAAGTTATTTGCATCTGGTCTGTATTTCATGTTTTACACTCGTTTATCTATCTATCTATAAATACATATCAAATAATGAAAATATTATACAATAAATAGAAAAAAATTGTGTCACCAAAAGACCATTGCTAAATGTGTCATGAAATTATTAAAATTACGCATTACGTGTTAATTAAACAATAAATATAAATTACCACAAATATTAGAAAGAATTAATTACCACGCACTCACATATAGAGATATATACCTAACTCATTCCCCTTATTTAATTTCCATTCGATTAATTCATTATTGTTTTTATGCTAGTGCTTTTTATCACAATGGTTGTGGGGTACGTAATGTAAATTTGGGTGGTTTAAGATGATAAGACAGACTTGACTGTTTCAAAACCCCAACACAAAAAACGATTGTGGCTCATTTTCAATTGTATAAGATCAGTTAATTTGTTGATTGGCGGTTGATTTCGATTTATTATCATTTCATAAAAAGTAATTCATAATTCAATTCAGTCAACAGTTAAGATTTTGTTCTTAAATTCATGCTTGAGTGTTCAATTGCTAATCTCTAGGAAAATTGTGTTGTAGTATTATGTATTCTCGACATTAATAGAGGTTTTTTTATCCTTTATCTGGACGTAAATCTTACCGTTGAACCATATGAACTCTTGTATTTGTGAGTTTTAATTCCATTCGATTTCATACTTGTTCATCTTTGGGGATTGCATGAGTTCTTGTGACCAAGATCTTTGTGGATTGTCAAAGTTAAACAAAACACTTTGGGCTCGTTTGGTTTGTTAGTCAGGATAAATATATTAGGACAGGATTTAGTAGGATTGCACTGTTTACCATTTGAAATTTGAAATTAATTTGTATGTTTGGATTAATGGATTGAATTGTTGGATAAAATCAATGTTTTATATCAAATGTCAAAACTACCCTTTTTTTGTGTGTGGATGACTTTTTTATTTCAAAATTTGAGGACATTTTTGGTAATTTACGTCCTCCTCATATTAATGAGTGAAACTTGATAATTTAACTTACCTCCCTTCACCAGATTAGAAATCCAGCAAGAAGGGGATTAAGTGGGAAATTGGTCTCGGGCTTATTACCCTCAAACCATGGGAAATTGGTCTCGGGCTTATTACCCTCAAACCAAACATTAGATTATCTGGTATAAAATAGTCTATCCATACTAATCTTTCAAACCAAACAAAGCCTTCGTGGATTATCAAGAAGAATATAAAAAAAGTACACAAAAAAGAAGAAAAAAACGAATATCACAACTATTTTAAACTCACTAACTTGTGTCACGAGTTATATACTAGTTTTACAAAAAGAAAAAACTGAATATGTAAGTTCTAATTTATTATACTAAATTGTTATATTTCAATTATGGAGTATCATTTACAACAAGTATAAAAAAGTGCAATAAATTAATTAGTACAAAAGAATTCAAAGTGCGAAATAATAAGTTTATCTTACACTGTACTAGTTATAAATATTGTAGGACTTTATATATTTCAGATAGACACAAATTAGGTCATAGTGCTTTGACGTAATTTCCCAACCAATAGACAAATTTGTGGATACATTTCTAAAATCATTCAGCATTAACGGGTAGTTAAAACTAAAGAGGCCCAGTGTTTGTTAATAATTGTAAAGCTCAACCCATTTTCTTATAAAAAATAAAATAAAAAATTCAGTGGGAATTAATAATGACATTCACACGGATAACACAAAAGAATTGAGAAGGGTCAGGCTGAGAAAAAATATATTGCTAAAGCCTATAATATAAAAATTTGCAGAATAAGAAGCAACATTAAGATCACATTCACCCAAAATTCAAACCGAAAGAAGTGACTAAAATTCAAGATAAATAAACAGAGATTGATCCAAGAAAGTGGCTCTGACAATGTCGAGGCAACCAGAATCTATAACAAGAAACAAAAAATTCAAATTTAGTCTTCTTCTTCTCCCTCTTGCTCAGCAATGTTGAAGTAACGCAATTCGTACACGTTTCGGTCTTTGTTGGAAGCAATCACCCGAAGCCAATCTCTCACGTTATTCTTCTTCAAGTATTTCTTTGTCAAATACTTGAGATACCTGCAAGAATTTAGTCCATAAAATGGCACAATAAATCAACAACACAAACATATGGTAAAACAAGTGTGATTCTCAAACATCGGTGGTATGTATCAGATTCTACAAGATATGATAGCAATGTTCTTCTAATCGATAACCCTTCCCAGAAAGCAATGTTTTTTCCATAACGATACATAGTGCACAAGGGTTTAAAAGCTTATATTACCTAGCAATTTTACAGTCACATAATGGTAGATAGAAAGCAAATCATTTCCATTCTGGGACAAACCCATTCTTTTCCATTCTGCTATGTATTCCTATTTGTATGCTAATTATCCAGGCTCAAAACAGTTGACAGTCATATCATGCATGGCCACCATATTGCGCAAATTTTAAAATTTGCACTGTTTATTCTCTACAAAAACCTTTCTTCCTCCCAAAACATGACAAAACAATTCAAATTTTCAATAGGTTATTAATCACTGATAAATCACTTACAATTTTTTTCCTCAAGAAAACATCAAACATATCAAAACAGTGTATCATTCATCGTTATACAACTTCACAATTTCAAAGCTTTCCAGTAAGGTACAAATTAAAATTGTAAATGTGCAATTAGAAAATCAAATTAAAATTTTTTATCTATTCCCTTGCAACGTCTGAGAGAATTTCATAGAGGTTTAAACATGTTAACAGCCTAATTAAAAGCCTTAATGGAGTGACAGTCAAAAACCAAACAAGATAAATAAATATAGAGTATGAATTCAGTTTTTCAGTTCTTCTAAAGATTGCCCCACTCACTTTTGTTTATGGTAGTTTGGACAGAATAAAAAAATACACCATGGGGCCTCACTCTCACTAAACATCCGCCCATCACAGAAGTTAATTCATGTGAGTAGGAGAAAAGTGGGAGACCGGGATCATGAAGTTCTATTGTAAGGAATAATTGATTTTAATCCATTTGCCAAAATACATGATCATGAGAATCGCTTCAAAATTATCTCGTCTCTAATAGCAATATTTAAGGAGATAATACCCATCTGCTTCTTTAACGAATTCAAGAACAAAACACAGCCGCACGACTGAAGGTATATGATGGAAACAATTATATAATCACCGATTCAGTCCCTCAGCCAACAATGCAAATTCTCATACAAAACAAATAAAATATATGTCCAATCAAATCATGAACAGGTTAACATTGCAAAAAACATCAATCGCGCACAATTTGAAGTGAACATATGCACATATTCTAGATTATCTAAACAAATCAACAAGGTTACTCAAAAAACAACAAATTAAAGTACCTTTTAGAGAAAGTAGAATCGGCAGTGACAGTGATCTTGTTCTTTTCGCGGCTAATAGTGACAGAATCACCGAGAGCTCCGGCTTTGCCGCCGACCTTGATCCTTTCCTGCAAAAATTTCTCCAAAGAAGCAATCTCCATGATCTTATCATCAACCGGCTTCGTGCAATCGATCACGAAGCTAACTCCTTTCTTCTTCCCGCCCTTGGCACCCGCAGCTGCTGCGCCTTTGCTCATCTTTGATCCCTGTTTTACTGCCTACAATCTAATAAACAAAACCATTCAGAAACATCAAAATTGTGAACACATTTGTATACATATAATGGAGAAAAAGTTATACGAAAATGGTTCAGCTCGTACAGGTGTGGAATCGGCGGCCGAGTGTGTGAAGTGCGTGTAGCGAGACTGAAATGGGAGAACGATGGATACGCTTATTAGGGTTTTCTTAGATTGGGTATGGGCCTCTAGGGTTTAGGTAGATGTATTGGGCCCATGATTAAGATCGAATGGACTTCAGAAATTTGGCCCAATTTCAAAACTGGGCCTATTTATAGCTCATTTATTTGACAGTCTGCATACATACTATACATGCATGGGAGAATTATTTTATTTACAAATTTTTATATATTTCCTTTTACATTTCATGCTTTGTTATTTTTCTATTTTTGGAAATTTTGTATATATATACTAGGATTTTTTTTTAACAATTTTTTGTTTTTCATATCTGACGCATTTGGTCTCGAAATGTGTAAAAGTAAGTCAAGTTTGGTACACATTATTTTTCTACCAATTTTAAAATACATTTTACAAATTGATGAATTTTTTTTTTAGGATAGAAATAAGTTACATTTACATTGAGTTCTTTTGTTTTAATCTTTGTACCTACACATTCAGTTTCTACCAGAAAGTCGTTCTCCAAACTCCAAACTCAATCGTGAGAGAAAGGAGAGAAAGTAATCTCTCGTGCCAAGTTGTGAGCCAGCCAGTTTTCTGTTCTCGGTTGGTATCGAATGTCGCACACTCCGACCTTTGACTTCAACCTTCTAATGTTGTCGACCCACACTCCCTGTGGGCTCCAAATATCCTGCCCTACCTCAACCATTTCCAACGCCTGCAAACAATCTGTTACGATCACTACTCTTGTAAGTTTTTTGTCGACCGCAACTTGGATGCCCTGCGTGATTGCTGCGAGTTCCCCTCCCAACGCAGACCTCGGGTTTCTAGTTTTTACCGCCCCTGTCCCTATCACCTTACCCTCTCCATTTTTTATGCAAAAACCAACTCCGAACCTTCTCTCCTCTAGTGCAAAAGCCGCATCAACTTCGATCATTGTTTCGTCCCTTGTTGTTGGTTTCTTCTGGTGTAACCTGCTCGCTTTGCTTTTATTCACTTGTCGGAATTGATGAAGATATTCTGGCAACCATCTAAGCTTCATTCTGAGGTTGTACACATGATAGTCCTCCTCATTTAACATTTTGCAATATTCCATTCAAATACCCCACATTAACATAATCCCTTTTTCACAATCTTCTTTAGATAGTGTGTGCCACAGCCACCCCATGAAAATTATCGAGTTCATACCTCTACTCTAGGGGTGGCAATTTTCGACACGACACGATAGCACGATACGAATCCGACACGAAAATTGCGGGTTAGTGTTTGGCCTTATCGGGTTCGTGTCGTTATCGGGTCGACCTGATAACGACACAAAAATTTCGTGTCGGGTTCATGTCAAACCGTTAAGCACGATAAAATTAACAGGTGACCCATTAACCTGTTAACAACCCGTTAACCTGTTATTTACCAGATATGACACGACACGTATGTGATAATAACACGATAATGACACGATAATTCTTTATATTTATATAAATATAATATTTTTTTATATTTATATAAATATAATATTTTTTTATATTTATATAAATATATTATTTTTTATATATTTAATACAATTTTAAATTGATTTATTTTCTTATCGTGTCGTTATCGTGTTACATGTCGTTATCGTATCGTGTCATGTCGACACGAAAATTATCGTGTTCGTGTCGTGTCGACACAGATTCTTATCGTGTCGTGTCGACACAGATTCTTATCGTGTCGTGTTCGTGTTTGACCTTATCGTGTCGTGTCACTATCGTGTCGACATGAAACACGACACGATAGCACGAATTGTCAGCCCTACTCTACTCTCTTTGAATGTTTCCCAGATGTTCCACTCCTTCCAGACTTCCTTGATGCATCTACAACTTCCCAATATATACATAGTTGTTGCCTCATATCCGGAGCAGAATTGACATCTCATATCGACGTCCATTGATCTCTGTTGTAGATTCGTTGGTGTAGGGAGAAAATCATTTGCTAGTCTCCAAGTAAAGATTTTCACTTTCGGTGGCACTTTCAAATCCCAAATCCTCATCCAGAATTTCTTCTTCTCTGAATCACTCGACGACATCCCCTTTTCCTGGTTGTAGGTCAACATCTTGTTCGCAATGATATACCCCAACTTGACCGTATAGTGCCCTTTCGCCTCCGGTTCCCATAATACCGTATCTTCACTACCTTCACCCCCGATTGGCGTACTCAATATTGCTTGAGTCTCATGGTGCATGAAAGCCCCTTTTAGTAGTTCCTCATTCCATTCTCCCTGCGGGGTGATGAACCTATTAACCGAGGAGCCCGAAGCAATTTTTGATTTGATTCTGCCTCCTTCTAAATTCCGTACCCAATCATCCTTAAAAATGTGGATGTTTTGTCCACTTCCAATTCTCCATCTTGCTCCTTTGTTGATCACTTCCCTACTCCACATTAATGGTCTCCACACAAAGGATGGGTCTGCCCCTATCTCAGCCTCCATTATTCCTCCATGTCTATGATATCGGGCTGTAAAAACCTTAGCCAATAGCGACTCTGGTTTTGTGTACATTCTCCATGCCTGTTTGGCCAATAGAGCTCGATTGAAAGAGTTTAACTTCCTAAACCCCATACCTCCTCCATCCTTAGGTTTACACATTTTCTCCCCATGAACTCCAATGTATCTTTCTTTTTGTGTCCTTGCTGCCCCACCAGAACCTGTTAATAGTATTCTCAATCTCAGTACACAGAGAAACAGGCAGTTTAAAGCACATCATCGTATATGTTGGTATTGCTTGCAACACCGCTTTAATGAGGACCTCCTTTCCCCCCATGGAGAACTCTTTCATTTTCCAGCCTTTCAACCATTTATGAATTCGATCAATTATGTAGCTAAACTGGACCTTCTTTGCTTTAATTGAAAAAGTTGGAAGCCCCGAGTACACTTTATGGCCCTGCTCTTGCATTACTCCCAAAATGGTCTTGTTATCGTATTGAGTTTGTCTCGTGGTATTCGGGCTATACACAATGGCCGACTTTGCTTTAATTGATGATTTTTTTTGTTTGTTCTCGTTATTCTTGTAACATATCCAAACTAACATCCCAACGAAAGGTCCTACATTCTTAAACTATTCACATTTACTCTTATTTATAGTCATAAAAGAAAAAAGATGGAAAGCATATATGCGCTAATAAAAAATAACAATAGATAAATCTTGAGGTTAAATTGACCATGTGACAAATTGAATTTAAGTTTGAGAAGTGTCCCTTTGAGTTAAAGTTTGAGAAAGAATTTTGAGCCCGGAAGGTGTGTGGGTGGATAGAATTAGGGAAAGTAGGGTAGAGCGACATTTGACACCACTCTAGATCGAAAAATTGATCGGCACACCACCTGATAAAAGAAGTTACTTTTTTCTACTTTCACGATTGAGTTTGGAGAAGGATTCTACTGGTAGAAAACTAAAGAAGTAGGAATAGATTTGAATTTTTAAGGAAAATTATGTAATTTTTATCCTGTATCTCTATTCTAAAAATAAAAAGCTCGAGATTGAGTTTGGAGAACAAATATTTATATTAGTATTAAATTAATATAAATTAATTAATTGCATACCTTTTACAAGTTATTAATATTTTTAGATGAAATAAAATTATTTTATGTTATTAGAGTTTTACACCCACATTCATACTCCCTCCGTGCACAATTTCCTTAACGGACGTTCCAACATTTTTTGCACTCTCCAAAAAAGGAAACAACTTACATATTTTTTACCAATAATACCCCTCATTTATTTTACCTTCCCTTCCTTTTAGTCAAATATACCACACTTTAATCAACGAGTTATCAATAATACCCCTCCTTTATTTTACCTTACACATCACTTTATTCAATTTTCTTAATCTCCGTGCCGATCAAAGTGTGCATAAAACCTTGGGACGGAGGGAGTACATGTTTAGTACTACAAGAAAAACACATTTTTTTGACATTTATTATTGTAGTTAGATATCACTTAATAGTACACTTAACTTATTATGACATTTACTTACAATGTCGTGTAATCTAATGTAACTATAGATATTGAACTATTACTACAGTATTAAATGTGGTGATTGTGTAGTTTTCACTACACTTAATTAACCATCAATTTTCGACAATTAATTAATAATAATTAATTATTCAATTAATTATTAATGATTTAATACAAAGCATACTAATACCTATTTTATAATAGCCCCTTTCTATTATTATAATAGCACTAACAAATGTCATATTAAATTATTATTAATACTAATAATAAAAATAACAATCACACAATTTATGAAAATATTAATTATAAATATTTATCCGCCATAAATTAATATTGAAAAAACATCATCCCATTAACAATAGTAAATTAAAAACATTGTCTTCCCAAATGGTCCAACTCATTTCTAACTTATTCTACAGTACTGAACATATATAAACTCCATAGAGTTTATTCTGAGAACAAAAAAAAAAAAAAAACACTAAATTTCTATACTAAATTTCTGATGGTAGGTTCTCTCATCCTCCAATCTTCAATAAACAGCTTCTCTAAAGATCAACAAAGTGATCGATCTTCACCTTTTCTTATCCAAATGTTCAGCCCACCCTTGGCAAAAACATGTAGCATTTTCCTTAAATCTGCAAAAATATAAATTGGAGTACATGAATAAACAGAACATGTTATGAAAAAATAGATCATTAAATTGAGGGAAAAAATACACACTGCACTGCATATCATGAAGTTTATCGTGTTCTCCATATTTTTGAATAACACAGTTGGCTCAAGCTTCTTTGTTGTTTCGAGGGGAGCAATTGTAATTGGGCCTTCCTCAATAATCTAACTTTAACATTAGCATAAAATACAACAAATCAGCAAAGAAGAAAAGCAAATGCGTTTGTTCTTAACATAAGAATAATTAATTACTAACTTTAGTACAATAATCTAACTTTAGTAAAATTAAGAGCAAGTTTAAGCCGGGATAATGTGGAATCAACCAATTACAAGCAATGTAGAAGCTAACATTTTGATGTCTCCTTTCAACATTTAACCACGACTATACAAAGCTGCAACATTTCCATATTGATCACAAAGCAGCTGGACTTCAAGATCATTTAAACAAATTAAAAGCAAAATTACAATTACAAAGTATGCAGAACTGTCTATATACATCTACAGGCTAAAGTCCACTTTTTATAATTCATTCAAACAAGATGCTCATACTATAAATTCACTCAAACTGGCTGAAATATCGAACTGCGACCTCTTACTCTACTTGGTCATACTATAAATTGACCAAGTTGCTCACCTAAGAAGCTAAGCAAGCCATATAAACTACAAGGCCTATTAAGAAAATATTTCCCAAATGATATAAAAAGATACATATATATAGGTCTAGAAAATTCGTCGAACACACTCATGAACTATTAAGAGGTATTACCCATCTCATCTGTTCACTAAATCTGTGAAATTTCACATGCAAAACAACATTATCAATGACTAATTCAACCCATTCAACCTCTCATTCAATATTAATAATGCAGAAGATATTTCCCTCCATATTGAAGCACATAACCATTATCTACACGACTACATCCAATTCATCAAATACTCAGAAATATAACTCACTAAAATCACTAATTTTTTGTCAAAATCTGTAACTATCATCTCAAAATTAACAAATTTGTACCTTCTTTACTCTTTCTAATTCCACAGTCAGTAATCCAGAGAGTTTTGTTAACAATTTTTTCCACCTTTTCCTGGAATCAAAGAAGCCCAGGAAGAAAGAATGACTAACACACAATAGGAAAGCATGATCAGAATTGTCTTTGTGGACTCATTGATGTTAGAAACACAGATGCGAGAAAGAAAAATAATAAACTTTTGCAAACGATAATTTCAAACCTTTAGAGGTAACTTCGGAAAAAGGATATTCACTGGTTACGGATCCTCTCTGATGAAAGTCTTCAACGGTGGGAGGACGCTTCATTCCACAGCACCGGAAGTGGAAGCATTCTCATGGCGGACGATAGTGGTAGTGCCGCCAACATGATTGAAGCTAGATGGGATACAAATCACATAATGTTGAGGGTACCACACGAAATTCAGAGATGACAGAAACAAAAACCAATTGTTAAATCAACAATATCATAAACAAAAACAAATTTTGCCCTAGGTTTTTTCAGATTTGGGGTAAACAATCATTAACCAAAATAAAATCAGTAACAACAATAAAGGTGGATTCAGATGCATAAAAAGAAAAATGAGGGAGATTACAACCCTAACCTAAAAAAAATGCAGCAGTTCTCGAAGAATTAATGATGAACGGAGCCGATGGTGGACAAGGAATTGATGATAACGGGCGCGGCCTATAAAGAATTGAAGCAAGCAGAAAGCTTCAGCCAATTGAATTGTATGAGAAATTGGGCGATTGAATTGAAGAGCATGAATGAAATCGGATGTGAGTAGAACAGAGTTTGAATTTTGTTAGCGGGATATATTTGGGCGCCTTGCGATTTTCCATTCCCCCTAAAACGATAATCACATTTTCATTATGTATACTTTAATATAATTTACTTTATTAATAAATATATTTAGTTCTTCAAAAAAAAAATTATTACTATATTAATAAATATATTAAAAAATTATATTTAGTTCTTCAAAAAAAATTATTTTATTAATAAATATACTAATAGTATAAAATTATAAATATTTTTTTTAAGCATAAAATTATAAATACTTAAAAAAATAAAATAAGGCTAATAATACATTAGTTGTAATGTCATGATTGCATTGTAAAAGTGACATTTAATTAATAGTGTGATAATAGGTCATAGAGTAGTGTAGTTTTAGGTTATTAGAATCCATATGTACTAATAGACTAGTTTTTAATACATTTCTTTTAAAGTATACTTAAATTAATGTACTAATAGACCATTTTTCTAGTAGTGGAAATTTGCAAACTCTATAAACAGCTTAAAAACACTTTTGAAAAGTAAAAACTGTGAGAGAGCAGTTTTTTTAAAAAAATGATTCTGGAAGCTGTTTTGTAGAGGATTTGGTTTGAATATATCCAGTTTTAAATTACAAATGATGAGTCATTCCAATATTTGAAAAGCACAATTGCGTCTCTCAAAGAAATAAGTAGAGGAGGTAAATAATACGGAATTGGCGCTGGTGTGATGGGCTACCGACACGTGTCCGTTTATAAATATCGAGATTCGGGATGTGGATAGAGAATGGGTCTGAATTTTTTTTACAGATAATTCCTCCCACATGCACCTCTTTATTATATCCATACTTTACGTGTGTATATATATTTATATTATATATATCTTCCCTGTTTTTATTACATCAAGCAAAGCCAACAACACGTAACCTCATCAGCAGAGTTTCGAAACAACTCTCTTTTTATTTAAATTATTTGAACAAGATCTGGATTTTCCTTATTTTTTGGGTCATTAATCGAGTCTTACTTAATAAAAATAATCTCTTTTCTGGGAGAGTCGAAGATGGAAGTTGAATATGGTGATGTGAGTTTTCTTTACTTTATTCTACTCCCTCTTTTTCAGAATCAGAGTAGAATATTGGTTGCTAATTATGAATTTTTTTGTGTGTGTTTTAGGAGTATATAAACAATTCCAGAGGCGTGAAGCTATTTACTTGTAGATGGCTGCCATTGTCTTCACCAAAAGCTCTGCTTTTTCTTTGCCACGGTTGAACTAATTAATTCTTGCATATTAATTTCTAATAACACCACAATTTTTTCAAATTTTTGGATACCATTTTTTATAATAAATTCTTCATCTAGGTTTAATTTGATGAATGAATTTGCAGGTTATGGCATGGAATGCAGCAATTATATGAAAGGTAAGTTTCTTACAACATACTCCCTCCGTTCCGGGATAATTTGGTGATTGGTGATGTAAGATAAAGGAGGGGTATTTTAGATAATTGCATAGTTTGACCTAAAGAAAAGTGGATTTAGTGGTTGGTGATGTAAGATAAAGAAGGGGTATTTTAAATAATTTGATTATGTGTAAAGTGAATTTGATGATGTGTAAAGTGAAATGTATGGATAAAATGATGTTGTGAGGTTATTCATTTTGTGAGGTATTTCCATATTAAGAGTGTGCAAGGAATTTTGGGACGTCCAATAAGAAAGAAAAGTGTGCATGTAATTACGGGACGAAGGGAGTATTATATTTAATTTATTTTTTCTATTCATGCATGTCTTGTAACAGGCTTGTTACCACATTAAGCCAATCATGTTTCCATTGGTGAAATCTATTGACTTCTAATTTTGGTTTCCCCACTTTTGCTTTGTCCTTTTTTTTTTCTTCTGATTTCTCTCCGTTAGTGAAAATTTTAATTTTGTGGGTTATTTTCATATTGAGAGTGTGTCGTTAATGTTGAAACGGACTAATAACGAAAATGTACATGACTACATAAGTGGATAACAACAAGGGAGAGAAGGAGATAGGGATTTAAACATTGATGTGGTAAAAGACTAGATAATGCTAAGATATGATAAGATAGTATGTTCATTTATTGAATATGAACAATGACTACATAATTCATACCAACTAGATAAGGTTATGGGCTTACATTAATGTTGAATTTCTTAGGCATTATAGGTGTTTACTTGTTTTGTTTATTAATTGATTTGGAATCCTGTTATTTTTCTGTCATTAAAGACTTTTTAGCTAGAAAAACGTTTTCTTATAGCGTTTTAGCTATTTTACACGGTGAACATAGGACGAATCATCGTGTTAAGAGGCTTGGGTATTGTGCCATCGTAGATGCATTATGTTATAAGAAAAATCATCTTCGTTTTTTTGTGTTTTTTTTTAATTAGGTGTTGGGATTAAACTTGCAAGTCATGGCTATGCCGTGTTTGGAATTGATTACGAGGGCCACGGACGTTCCCCTGGCGCTCGTTGTTACATCAAGAAGTTTGACAATATTGTCAATGACTGTAGTGAGTATTTCAAATCAATTTGTGGTAAGTTACCAAACAAATCTTTAGTTCTAGATTTGAAATGAAACTAATTAGTTTTGGGAATATGGTAAAATAATGATATGATTGTGTTGGAAAATTAAATGATCATCAAACATGCATCGATTTTGTTGTATTTCAGAAAAGGAAAATTATGTCGAAAAGAGGCGATTCTTGTACGGAGAATCAATGGGAGGGGCTGTTGCTCTTCTAACACACATGAAGGATCCTAGTTTCTGGCACGGGGCTGTTCTAGTCGCGCCTATGTGTAAGGTTATGCTCGACGCCTCCATGCTTTTGAACTAGAACGAGAAGGCATTAATCGGAAGTATGTAGAAGCAATTCGTCTGATTTTGCTTTCGTTTTTTAGATATCTGAGAAAGTGAAGCCGCACCCTGTAATTATCAGTTTGTTAACTAGAGTCGAAGACGTAATCCCAAAATGGAAGATTGTCCCGACCAAGGATGTCATCGATTCAGCCTTCAAAGACACTGTTAAACGAGAAATGGTGAGTTTTGTCGTTATAGTTCTCAACTTGAATAGTGTAAATTACGCGATTTTTTGTATTTTTCGTGTAGATTCGTAGCAACAAATTGATATATCAAGAGAAGCCGAGGTTGAAAACCGCTTTAGAATTGCTTAGAACTAGCATGTACGTCGAGGAAAGCTTGAACGAGGTTCGTTTTTCAAAGCTATTGTCGATTAATTCGTTTTGCGTTATGCGCAAATGCTTGTAGAATTTAAGGTTGTGTTTGGATGAGGGGATTTGATTTGAGGAGGTATTTCAAATGAAAAGATTTATAAATAGACGGATTTCAAATGACCTGATTTTATTGAGGATTTAAAATCTTCTCAGTTTTAACTAAAAACTGTGTGCAAAAATTTAAGTATTTGAAATCCATTTATAATCCAATTGGAGTGAATTTGAATGATGGATTAAAAATTCATAGATCAAATCCCTCAATCCAAATGGAGCCTAAGGACAATATCCAGTTAATAGGCCTCACAAACCTATTTTTTCGAAGGTAACGTTGCCCTTTTTCGTGTTGCACGGTGAAGCCGATACGGTGACTGATCCGGAAGTTAGTCGGGCACTATATGAACGAGCAAGTACTGTAGACAAGACGATGAAATTGTATCCCGGGATGTGGCATGCATTGACGTCGGGTGAACCGGACGACAACATTGAGATTGTCTTGTCGGACATTTTGTCGTGGCTCGATAAGCGCTCGGGAGGTGGTGGAGCTCGGACCGTCGAATCGAGCCAGTGTCATAGTTGTCCACCACAGGCCAAGAATTTGTGTGGGTTGAAAGGTCGTGGTTACCCTCATTCAGCACTGTAATATGGATTGAACATTGTTGTGGAATAATGGATACTGACTGATTGATAAATGAAATGGATGCATTGAAATCAATATATTGATCAAATTGTTTAGTGCAATAAGAAATAGACTGCGAGTTAAACTTATATTAAGTGATTTTATGTATTTCCTTCCCCTTTTCAAAATTTCTTCCAAAAAAAGAATAATCAAAACCTTGAAAAAACTTGAATATAAACATAGGGAAATTTGTTTTGGGTTTCAATGGTTGAAAAAATGAAGTTTTGTACACAATGTAAGGGTTCCTTATATATACATTTTTTAAAAACGGTGTGAAACGTAAAACTCGACTCTGGTTCATCGAGAATTTTTACAAATCTCGGCGAATATTTTCGAGTTTTTTCGAAAAAAATCTTCCACAAAAACTCTCAAAAAATATTTGCTAAATTTATGAGTTTCTTATTAAAATTCGAAAATATTTTTCGAGCTTTTGATAAGAACTTGATTTTTTGGTCGAGAATTCCTCAAAAACTGGGAAATCATTTTCGAATTTTTTATATTTCTCGACGAATCACTGTTGAGTTCGACACTACTGTAAAACTTTACGATTTTTATTTATATTCGTTCAAAAATTCAGTTTTGTCAATGAAATTTATATAAAACATTTCCAATTAGTTTGAAATTAATAAAGTTTGAATAAGGAAAGAGAAGGGTGTGAGAGAGAGGGTAAAGGGAAGAGGATAGTTGTGGTGAACTCAAAATTAGGGTGAAGACATAATAAAAAAGGAGGGGGCATTTAACCGTGGCCATTGGGCTTCGACAAACATGAAAGCTGAGATGGGCTTTTAGGCCTAGTATTAGACTAATTGGGCCTCTCTCTATAAGACTAAGTTTGCCTAGACTAACTTGCACGTGCAACATCACCAAGTCTTTACACGTGCCAATATATCAAATTGGGAATTTGTGGGAGTCGTTAAACCCTAACTCGCAAAAACCCCTCGCTCGTGACTAGTGATTTCTTCTGAATTTCTAGTTTTCAGGTTGTTCTTAACTTTGAATCTCTCACTTTCCTCCTCTTTTTCATAGTTCTCTCTCTAAAACCCTAATCTCTTTTCAATTGCCTATTCCGCAGCTCCAATTCCCTAAAGCTCCGGTGAATATGAGGTCAGTGCTGGAGTTGTACTCTGTCTGGGGTGCTATTAATCACCTCTAGTGCAAAATTAGCTCTCTATTTGATATTTTGCCTGTTTCTTTTGAATTCGTGTTTACCGGCACCTTCGATTAGTTTTTGCATAATTTTTTTTGCCTAGTGTCTGAATGCGGCTGATATATTCTAGATTTTTTTAATTTTTCAACGTTTTACATATTCTGGAGGAGTTAATTTGAACCTTTTTTTTTGTGGAGACTTTAATTGATTTTCCTGTTGTGTTTTCTGTTCTGCAGTCGTCCAATGGAAGAAGACGCCCCTGTAAGTTATTGATCCTTTTGTATTTCCTTCATTCTTTTCTTACAATTTATTGTCATCTGGTTTCTGCTGTTTGTCAAGACTTTTATAATTGGCAGTTGTAGAGGTTGCTTATCATAGATACATCTTTTATCAACGCTTACACCCATATTTTTAAAGAACAATGTTATGGGATTTATATTTCTTTGATAGTGTTTTGAGCTTTTAGTTTCAAAACTTTTAGGTTGAAATGATAATTTATTTTTATCAACCACATGGTTTTTGCTGTTGCATATTGCTTATGACATGTATTGGATTGTTTTGTGCTGTATTTAGCACCTACCATGACTAATCAATTTGCAATATTTTTCATTGAGAAATGAATTACTTGCACTATTCATTACGACATTCTTTGATAGGGAAGTGTTATGGGTATGATTGTAAACAAATCGAATCGAATATCACCATATCTGATTTGTGTTGACACATTTATAGAATATTTGAATTCAATCATTTAATTTAAAAATCTAAACATTTATTTGAATCGATTTGGTAAAAGTTTTTGAATAACTGCAATTTTTTTCTTAAAAAAATCTTATTAAATTGCAACATTAATTATTATATTAAAATTGTTCTAAACTTATAATTATATAAATAATATATATAATATTCGTATATGAATGTATTCAAATCAAATTTATAGGTTTTCATGTTAATATTCATAAATAGTTAATATCTTAATAAAAAATTACTTGGATTCGAAGTTGAATCTTGATATTAGAATTCAAATCTCAAATTGAAGCAAAAAATGATTCATTTGTTTACAACCCTTAATGGGGAAACCATGTATGGAATTCAAAATTCTGTACTTTGGGCTTTGGTGTAAGAAGTAATGAAGTATGAGAGGTGGAAGCTTCATTTATCCATTTTTTTCTCACAAGCATCGATTAGTCACATTAGTTATGGAGGGCTGTGGTGTAAGAAGCTATGGTTTAATTTGATCAAACATTTAATTTCACTTTCTGTAGTAAAATGGGGTACATGTTTTTTTAGTACTTTAATTAGTTGCCCTATTATTTTTAATTTTTCTTCTTTATATTAAATTTATGTAATTAACTTGTGGTTAAAAGAAACTTTGGAGATCATCTGTGGCTATATGTTTACAGGGGAAGAATGAGGAAGAGGAGTTCAACACCGGTCCACTTTCTGTATTGATGATGAGTGTTAAGAATAACACACAGGTACTAATTAAAGCTCGGATATGTTTTCCTGCAATCCTGTTAGCATGATTCTTCCTTCTTCAGCTTGAAAGTTCTTGTTTGGTGACCTTTTCTTCCATTTCATGTGGTTATTTGACTTATTGTTTATTGGATGCTAGGTGCTCATCAACTGCCGGAACAACAAAAAGCTTCTTGGCCATGTGAGAGCTTTTGATCGCCATTGCAACATGGTTCTCGAAAATGTGCGGGAAATGTGGACTGAGGTCAGTTCATTTCTGGATAGACTATCTCTCTGTTAATAGTTCAAATATCATAAAATGTCACACAATTCTTTGTATGCTTATTTAATACCTTAATCCAATTGTTTTTGACTGCATAGGTGCCGAAGAGTGGTAAAGGAAAAAAGAAAGCTCTTCCTGTTAACAAGGATCGCTTTATTAGCAAAATGTTCCTCCGAGGGGATTCTGTAATCATTGTCCTCAGAAATCCCAAGTAACAGGTTTGAATTTTGTCGCTAAGCAATAATTTTTAGTGTAGTGTGCTTGATATGAAACTGCACAACCATGACCACTAAGAGCCAGTCTGTCTAAAACTTATTTTAAACATCTTATAAGATCTAACATCTTATATACTCCGTATATATATTCTTTTTATAAACCAAACACTTTTGAGAGCTTATAAGCTCCTAAACATCTTATGAGCTGTTTCAAGAAGCTGATGAACTCAGCCAAACGGGCTCTAAGTAGTTACACTCTGTATGGTGTGGGGTATATATCATTCATATCAGTTTTTTTTCACAACCCTCTAATTTTATTTTATTTATGCAGGCTGGAAACTACTGAATGTCATGCGAGCCTATTGTGGTTAAGTCTGGTATTTCACTCATGTCAACTTTTGGCCTCATTTTTTTAACGCTTTATGAATTTGTAGTTATAGCATGGCACCTTTGTAGATCAATGAAATATACTGCCTGTTGTTGATTCTTCATCATAGTTTACCACCTTGATCTCGTGATAACGTGTTGGATGTTCATTGCTGCTAATTCTCCGTATTCCTAATCCTGAGAATATAAATTCGAAACTTTATGTTAAAATTAGCTAGTAGTTGCCCTTCAATAATTTTACCTATAGAAACTTGGTAAAATGCAGAATTAGGGAATGAATTTACTATACCGTTCTCTGTATATCTTATGTTTCATTTGTATAGTGCATGCTATTTGTATAATGAATGATAGAGATCTGAATTTATATTTTTTTAAGGAAAATGACACACACACACACACATATATAATGTAAATTTTTGATAGAGATTATTATATAATGTAACAGATTTTGAAATTTGAATAGGTATAATTTTTTTTTTAAATGTGGTGTATGTATTTGCATGTCCCTCCCTCGTGCATGCTAAAAAAAACTTATCGAATCACTCTTATGTGCACCCAATTGCATAGTGCAATTGATGCCATTGAGCTTCAATTTTGATTTGATTCAAATGTGGAGGATTATAAATCCAATTGTATGTATGCATTCATACCCAAATTACGGTGTTCTTTTTATAATTTGGGCAAATGGTTCGTTTGGTAATTTAGTCACTCGTCAAAGGTTTGTTTGGTAATTTACCCAAATTTAGGGCCCGTTTACTACTTTATTGACTTTCGACTCTTTGGCGTAGTCCAGTACAGTACACTTTCCTAGCTTATACTAATAATTACTCCATTTTTTTTTTGTACAATCCATTTACTTTGTCAACCAAACAATAAATTACTCAAATTCAATTTCATGTGGCTGTAATTTGGTGTATACGAAAAAAGGAAAACGTGACTATTTTTGTGGGACAGGCGGGTTAAGTCAAAGGAATTAGGGAGTACAGGCAGGGCACAATACAGTGTCTTTTTTTGACAATATTGTGCATACTTTGCAAATGCTAATTAATTGCGCAGTTTTTATTGTCCTTTGTACGTTAACGCCACCCTGCATGTTCCTCTATATATTCTGTGGAAAGAAAAATAAAATTTCAATCTCCATAGAAGAAAATTAACAATGGCATTCATGAGTATTCAACTCCAACCATTTTATGGCTCTTTCAACCAGTACCATTTACCAAAGATGAATATTCTTCCAAAAAATCTCCCACAAAAATGGCAAATACACTCCCAACAACATCGCCCCCACCCAAGTTCTTGGAGTACCGAATCAATTGAATGCGCTTACAAAAATATACCCAAGGTAACGTACGGGGCAGAAGCGATTAAAGTCAATTTCGTCCCACAACTTTGTTTTTAACTTTTTTTATTTAGTCGGTCACAACTATTTGACTTGCTCAATTTTAGTCCACGTTACAGAATTAGCCTGAAAATACGTTGTTTCTTCAGTCGTCACGTGTTATTTAAAATATTTTAATATATATATAGGTGGAGGCAGATGAGAAAAGTGTAAATAAAATGGTGGGAGAAATTCAAGCCATGCTAGAGAATGAAGGCATTGAGGCATCAATATTGCTTGAATTAATGAATGATGTTCATCGTCTAGGGTTGGGATATAGGTTTAAAGGGTCTATCAGCAAAGCACTTGAAAGAATTATGCTACTTCAATCTTCTCAAATTGATCAGAAAATACACAAGAATTTGCATGTTTCCTCTCTCTATTTCTCTCTCCTCAGACAATATGGTTACCAAATTTCAACAGGTTCCATCATGAAAATAGAAAAAATTGCAAAACTAGTCTCACTCGTCACGAAATCTAATGCTTCAGTGAACAGGGTCTAGAAGCACGAGGTACTGTGACAGGTGGGATTAGTCTTGCAATTTTTTCAATTTATCTTTTTTGCTTTATCAATTTTGGTTTTTTTTATTGTGTGTTAATTTTAGTCATCTTCGACGAAAAATTCAAAATGAAAGGACAATTATTGCATATTAACTCGTATATATGATTGTTTTTCAATGGATCATCTGGTGGAAAATTAAAAGATATATTCGAGAACTTCAAGGACTCTAATGGAAATTTTGCGACAAGCTTAGCTACGGACATTCAAGGAATGCTAAGTTTGTACGAAGCTTCATATCTTGCGTTTGAAGACGAGAAAGTTCTTGAAGAGGCTAAAGAATTTAGCAAGTTGCATCTAGAAAATACATTGGGACGGATGGAAAAGAAAACGGCGAAGCGAGTGAGGCATGCCTTAGAAATTCCATTCCACCAAAGAATGCAAAGATTGGAAGCAATGTGGAACATTGAGATGTATGATAATAAACAAAATGTCACAAATCAAGTATTGCACAAATTGGCAATCTTGGATTTCAACTTAGTGCAATCCGTACATCAAAACGACCTCCAACAAGTGTTGAGGTACTATCGACTCGTTTTTTATTTTAATTAAAGACTTTTAAGTAGAGAATCAGTGACGTAGTTTTGTTTCAGATGGTGGAAACACGTGGGCTTAGCAAATAAGTTAAGCTTTGCAAGGGACAGGTTAATTGAGTGCTTCTTTGCATCAATTGGAATTGTGTCTGAACCTCAGTTTAGTAAATGTAGAATAGAAATTACCAAATCCCTTCTCCTAGTTACTGTGTTAGATGATATTTATGATTTTTATGCTTCTTCAGATCTTGCTCCAGTAAAGTATCGATGATATTTTGTAGGCATGTACCGAACAACAAATTAGTGGGTAATTTCTTCTAGTATTTTGAGAGTAAATTAATTTTTGCATAATTGGTATAAACGGTATTTTACCACCCATTTTGTATCCGATAGTAACTCTAAAAAAAAATTATCACTGAAATATAAAAAATGAAGGTGTAAAAAACTCTTAAAATAAGTATAAAATGTATACATATAGACCGTGCAATAAACATATTTATACATATCATGCACAAAATTTACATGAAATGTGCACATAACATTTGTATTTTATTCACTGCAAAAAAAACATTTTATCACAAATCTTTAATCAAACTCATTATATAATCATGTGACATTTATCATTATATGTTTCAATGTTTTCTGTAAACATGTCATAATTAAATTGCATCGTTTGTATATAATTAATTAGTTTATATATATTATAAATTTATAATTAAAACTTATCTTTTTCAGTGGGCAGATTTATGCAAAGCATTCCTACAAGAAGCAAAGTGGAGAAACAGCAAACACATCCCTAAGTTGGATGAATACCTAAATAATGGAAGAGTTTCATGTTCTGGATTTATAGTTTTGATATATGCCTACTTTATGACTCAAACTATCAATGTTGAAGCTGCAAAAACCTTGGACAGTTGCCCTAACTTATTCCGTTTCGTCAGTGCAATTTTTCGTTTGGCAAACGATCTGAGTTCGACAACTGATGAGGTACGTAAACTAATAGGAATAATAAATATTAAAAAAATTAAATAAAGATGGAAAAAAATTGTGTGAGACCGTTCCAGTGATCTTCTTTAGATTTTTTTGTTGAACAATTCATTTTTTTCTTCAGATTATATGTATATTTATAAAAAAAATGATAATATTTTTTACAAATGTGACTTTCACTTTTTACTTAAACACACGTATATTTTTTTTTTTTTAGATTTTGCAGGAAGACATTGAAAGAGTGGGTCCAAAGGCAGTGTCGTGTTACATGAATGAAACGGGGTCGTCTAGTGAAGTGGCTGTAGCGTATATAAGAGATTTGATTGATGAGAATTGCAAAATGATAAACAAAGAAGTGACATATAATTCGACTTTCGATAAATCATTCATTGAGATAGCTTATAATCTTGCTCGGACAGCCCTATCCCAGTACCGGACTAGTGGAGACAATTTTACTGCCCCCGGGGAGGATATGAAAATTCTAGTTAAATCTTTGATCATGGAGCCCATTTACGACCTTGATTCGTTTAACAACAACACCCACGACCAGCCGTGATTCTACTCATTTCGCAGTCTTCTTTTTTCTTCCCAAAATTTAGGAGAAATGTCAATTTAAGATTTGAAAGGTTGTAAAACTATTGATGCTAAATTGTGAATCGACCAAGGGAGGGGTATGCTATTAAGTTTCAAGCTTACACCAGAATAAAACATAAGATTATGTTGAGGTGATTCTACTCATTTTGCAACCTTCATTTTTCTACCCAAAATTTAGGAGAAATGTCAATTTAAAATTTGAAAGATTGAAAAAATATTGATGTGGTCATGTTATTAAGTTTCAAACTTACACCTGAATAAAAAAAATAAAAAATTATGTGGAGGTGATTCTACTCCTTTCGTAGCCTTCTTTTTTCTTTCCAAATTTTAGGAGAAATGTAAATTCAAGATTTAAAAGGTTGTAAAAATATTGATGATAAATTGTGAATCGATTAAGGAAGGGTTCAAGTTTACACGTGAATAAAAAAAAAGGACAAAATTTGAAAGGTTGTAAAAGAAATGTCAATTCAAGATTTGTGAAAGGTTGTAAAAATATTGATGCTAAATTGTGAATCGATCAAGGAAGAGACGTGCTATTAAGTTTCAATTAGGTTGTAAAAATATTGATGTTAAATTGTGAATCGATCAAGGAAAAGACACGCTATTAAGTTTCAAACTTACACCGGAATAAAAAAAATAAAACTAGATTGTAAAAATATTGATGTTAAATTGTGAAAGTTTCAAACTTACACCGGAATAAAAAAATAAAACTAGATTGTAAAAATATTGATGTTAAATTGTGAATCAATCAAGGAAGAGACATGCTATAAGTTTCAAGTTTACACCTGAATATAAAACGTAAAAAAATAAAATAATGTGGAGGTGCGGGGAATCGAACCCCATGCCTCTCGCATGCGAAGCGAGCGCTCTACCATATGAGCTACACCCCCTATTTAATAAATTTGTTTACGAAATATATTTTCTCAAATGATATTTTTAATTCCAACATTAGATATACATTCAAAAATAGGCAACATTAAATCATTCATTGAGACCATACTATAAGCGCCAACAGCCCAATTTATAAAATATAGGCCCATTTAGATTTTCACTACTATATAAAAAAGGCCACCGAATTGGGCCGGAAAACCGGCTAACGTTATTTCCAATAGATAAACACGATATTAATACGACATCGTTACACGTGTGAGGGTTTTTACACACGCATATATTCCCTTCGAGGGTTTATAAGGGATACACCGCTTCGCTTTCCTCACACTCTCTCTGTACTTCTTCTTCTTCTAGGGTTTCAACTACCTTTCTCTCTCATCTTTTCTCTAACCAGACTGCGAAAATGAGGTAATATTCTGCTTATTGTTTTGATTTTCGTTCTCATGCTGCATACCGCTCGTGTTTTCCTTTCAATTTTTAATTTTCTGTTAGGGTTATAATTGATTGGATTTTGATTCTGTTAAGCTACGATGCCTGGTTAATTACTTGAAATTTTGCATTTTTTTCTCGATTTTGAAGCGCAAAGGCTACGATGCGATTGGGTTGATTTTTCGTGTTAATTTTATTTGTTAATCGGTTTAAGTTTCTTCAACTTAGTGGTGATTGTTTATTGCTTTACATTATTGTCAATTATATTAGAAAGGACGGTTTTTCATTTCCTGTTTCCATTTTTTTTTTTTTGTAAATTTTGCTTTCCTAGTTTCTAAGTTCAGCCTAATTTGTGTACAAGAATTGGTGATTAAATCATTGTGCAAGTGTATTGGGAAATAATAGGATTATGATCTTGGGTACTTGGTAACTAATTACCAGTAGCTTGCAAAATATAATCTTTTATTGTGTTATTGAGCAACTAATTAATTCCTCTTCCATGCTGCAGCCGACACCCTGAAATAAAGTGGGCCGAAAGGGAGGATAAGGTTTATCTTACTGTGCTACTGGCTGATGCAATAAATCCTAAGGTCAATGTTGACCCTGATGGAACATTTACGTTTTCTGCCACTGCTGGGTCAGACAACAATCTCTATGAACTCAAGTTGGATCTTCTTGATAAAGTTAATGTGGAGGTGAGATGCTCGGTTCCATTTTATTTTATATATGTGTGAACGGATTGAATGGTTAGAGATTTGTGATTGTGTTCTACATGCTCGGTGAATGAGTTTTAAAAACCAGATTTTGAAATATTCAAGTAGAATTGGTTAGATTCCAAAATTAAAATTTTGGTTTTTAAAGCGAAAAAGACATCATGGTTTATGGTTCAAATATTTCAAATTAGCCATCTGTAAATACTAAGTAAGAGTCATGAGTGTATCATCTGTCTCTTAAAGCGTCCTTGGTCATTTTATATGGAGAAAAAACTTTAATATCTTTGCAATTAATATTTCCTCAGAAGTATTTGTCTTAATAACTTCAAATGAGTGGTACTTTGGTCGGACTGGAATTTTTACCTGACTTTGGTGGACCCATTGTGTAGGAGTGCAAAATAAATATAGGTGTTAGAAACATATTCTGTGTGTTGGAGAAAGCGGAGAAGAAATGGTGGGAAAAATTATTGCGTGGAAATGAAAAGACACCTCACTACGTGAAAGTGGATTGGGATAAATGGGTGGATGAAGATGATGATGCTAGTGCTGGTATGTTCTCACAATTTTTTGGTGTACATTCCTAGAAATTTAATTACTTTGAATATTACTGATCTCTATGTATTCCTAACCATTGTATCAGGAGGACCAAGTGATCTTGATTTAGGTGGTATGGATTTCTCGGTAAGTTCTATTTGGCTTTTGCACTGCATCTTGTTTTCCGTTTCTTGCTTTTTTAATGTTTCTCCAATTTGACTTGTCTTGCAGAAAATGGGCGGCATGGGTGGCATGGGAGGCATGGGCGACCTTGGTGGAATGATGGGAGGCATGGGTGGAATGGGTGGAATGGGTGGCATGGGCGACCTTAGTAGCATGATGGGTGGAATGGGCGGCATGGGAGGCCTTGGTGGCATGATGGGCGGCATGGGTGGGATGGGCATGGATGGCCTTGGAGATGATGCTATGGCCGATGACTTTGAAGATAGTGATGATGAAGGCACAGGTACTGATTGAATTGCATTTTGTCTTGACCCATTTGTTCGTTTTGCTTAATTTGTTGATCATTTTGCATTTTGTCTAACAATCAGTGTGTCAGTATCCATAATAAGGTTTCCTTTATTATCCTCTTGCCACAATTCTTTGACAATCCACGGTGTTTCCAGATTAGAGAGGATTAAAAATCACTCGAAAGATTTTCTCAAATTGAGAGTGATGGATTCAAGTCCATGTCAAATTCAAACAACTTACAATGTTCTTACCACAAATCATTCCATATGAAATCCTTCATTCGGAACACAACCTTATTTGTGGAGTAGCTCTCTTGTAAACCAAGTTCACATAAATTATCTTCTTCAAAATAATACTCCCTCTTAGCATGTAAACTATCACTCTTTAGCATACAGAGACTTCACTATTTAAAAACAGTGATACTTCGTATGCTAAACAGTATTACCTCGTATGTTTATATGATGCATTCTTACAGTGCCTATCATCAAATTTCGTCGTTTCTATGTTTTTAAAGGCGGGATTACATATTTATTTTCCTTGTTGCAGAGGTGAAGAAGCCTGAGGAGGCTGCTGCTGACAAGGCAGAGGGAGAAGCTCCCAAGGACAAAGCAGAAACCTTGACAAGTTCATGAATACAGTGAGTTGTATCAGTTGGCGTATACTTTCTCTACCATAGTTTTTAACTTATGGTGATTTGTAACCTAACTCGTAAGCATGAATTTTTGTACCGATGAACTATCTTTATCGTGTTTTTCTGGGTAGAATGATTTTTCCGTGGTGTGTGATTTTATTCATGTTTAATGAGTTTGTGACTTAAAATATTCCCTGGAATGGTGTTTGTTTTATCTTCTTTTTAACACAATCGGCACCGTTGATGCTAGAGCGCATCAACTTCAGATTTATTTATACGATGTATTGATGGTGTTGATTAGAGATGTTTATCCGGGTCGGGCTAACCGGGCTGGCCCGTTTAACCCTGAAAAATACAGGGTTAGGGTTCATGAATTATAGGCCCGTTTAAAACCGGGCTTTTTTGACCCAGACCGGTTAGCCCGTGGGCTAAACCGGGCCAGCCCGCAGGGCTACAGGGCCAACCCGCTAGCCCGAGTTGTTACCTTTTTTATTTTATTTTTTAATAAATAACCTAAAACAAATTTTGGGTCATTAGACCCATAAACATAATTATAAGCATTAAGAAGTTCATTACCATCTATTAGTCATTATTACTATTTTTTATTAGATTATGATATTTGTTTAGGTTTATTTGGTCATATTGAGGACCAACGAGTTCTAGAATTGTGTTTAAATTATACTTTTGTTTTCTCATTAACGGGTCATTAACTAATTATGTATTTTTTTATTTTATTTGTTTGTTGGACGTGCAAATTGAGACCTTTAATTTTAAAAGAATTTTTTTTTATTGTAGCCCGTTAGTGGCCTGTTTAGCCCGTGGCCCGCTAGGGTTAGGTCCCAACAATTGTAGGCCCGTTAAATATGAACCGGTTAAGGCCCTAATCCGTAGCCCTATAGGGCTAGGGTCAGCCCGATAGACATCTCTAGTGTTGATGATGGGAATAAAATCCATTTGTAATACTTACTGTCTTCTATATTATGAGCGTAGCAATGATGAAGAGATATTTCATTCCTGAAGGTTTATTTATTTTTTACTATATATATCTATCTATACACAGCTTTTACCTGATGGGAGTCCAAATACTTGCATTATGTGTTTCTCTATTCAAGTTACTCTAAATATTTTTTACTATATATATCTATACACAGCTTTTATTATTGTATTGTTAAAAACTTTTTTTAATTAATTTTCTCGTTCATAAAAAGTTATACTCCCTTTGTACTTTCAATTAATTTTACACTTTTCTTTTTGGGGAACACCCTTAAAATGGAAAAATATTTATAATTGTATTCTCACAATATTTTTCATTTTAAACAAATGTTTTTAAATTTTTTTTACACATACAACCTCATGTCTTTATTTTATATATAGAGGTTTATAAAATTATTGGAGAGTACTATTAATATTAAATATCAATATAAATAATAAAAAATTTAAATGTTACTTTAAAATAATGAATATTAAAATTATGTTGAGGTGGTAAAACAAAATTAAACTTATAGTGAGTTATTGTTGAGTTCAGCTCAAATTCTATATTACAATAGAAGAATCATAACATTCACACACAGAAATTTCATATAAAATACAAATAACTTGCAAAAATAGTGCAATGAAAGAAACTTTTGAGTCATTTTTATGTGCAATTGTAATTGACTCACAATTTTAATTTAATTCTGGTGTGGACAATCAATTTTTTAAATAGGATAATCACGGCATTCATCCATAGAGAAATTTCATATGAAAACGCAAAAGTACACAAATATGGTAATGAATAACATTTTGCAATAGAAGAATCACGACATTTATCCACACAGAAATTTCATTCAAAAGCGTACGTACAAAAATATCATAATGAAACACAATTTGCAATGGAAGAATCATAACATTATTCATCCATGGGAGAAATTTCATATCAAAGCATATCAAAACACAATTTGCAATGTAAGAATCATAACATTAAGAATGTTGAGTAATTCTAATTGTGTTTTCATTGATAAGAAATGTGTATGAGCCCATGGCTTTAAATACTGTTCCTTGTGACATGTGGTGTATTTCCTAATTTGATGTGTGTGTATAAAGTATCACGTTCAGATGATGTAACACTTCTCAGCTGATTCTAACATTTTGAGAAGCAAATTCTTCAATATTCTTCATAGTTAATTTGTTCTAGCATATCTTTTTCAATAATAATATCTTCATATAGTTAATTTGTTCTGGCGTATCTTTTTCAATACATAATCTTTCTTGTGACATATTGAATCGTAGATTCGTAGGTAACGGAACAAAATCACGACGTTCCACAGAGAAATTTCATACAAAAATGCACAAAACATACACAGACATCATATTGAAACACAATTTGCAATAGAAGAATCATAACATTCATCATTCGTGGAAGAAATTTCGTATAAAAACGAACAAAACGTACACAAATATCACAATGGAGCACATTGCAGACTTGCAGTAGAAGAATCAGGCATTCATCCACAGAGAAATTTCATATAAACACACACAAAATGTACACAAATATCTTAATTAAACACAATTTGCAATAGAAGAATCACAACATTATCCATATAGAAATTTCATATATAAAAACGCAAAATGTACACAAATATCATAATGAAACACAATCTGCAATACAAGAATCACAACATTCATCCATAGAGAAATTTAGTATAAAATAGCACGAAAACATGAAGAGACATAAAATGGAAGATAAAACACATTATGTATTTAACATGCCAAATGGAACTTCCTTATATATATAGTCATGAGAGTCTTCAAGCTAAAATTACAATTAAGCCTCTTAAGCTATGATGAATAAGATTTACAAATAACGGAAACACACTCCTAATGCATATTTTCACCAACACCCAATTCACCCCAGCACATCAAAGCCCTCAAAATCTGACGGAAATGAGAAATAAGAAAACGAAAGGAAAGGAAAAAGAAAAGAAGTTTCTATATTAAACCTATCTGCCTAATCTTTACCAATTATCATCTACACTTACTAAATGAGAAATGATATTTGGAAATATGATTATTGAATTAAACTAGGATACAAACAAACAATGGAGACATGATTAAGCAAAATCGATAGGATAAGCTCGAAAGACATGTAGTTCTCGAAAGACATGTAGTTTTTGTAAGGATGTGTTTTACCGATGAAGTACAAATAATACACCTGAATCAGGATTTCAAAACACCTATAATTCTGACATCTCGTCTACATGAAGTAGCTTAGTGATTCCTTCTTTCTCGATCCACCTTCCCCGTACAGTTCGTTCCAGTTAATAAGCTCATTCATGTTCTGCGACTCCGACGCAACGCTTGCACACACCTGCATGTTCACAAGAATTGTAATCATACATTTTCTTTTGAGAAATTTAAAAAAAAAGTGTGTATGGTACCTGTTCGTGTGCATATTTGAAGTCATCTGCCATCAGGGTGCGAACATCTGTACTGCTATGCAGCGCAGGCAATGGCCTATTCTCGCTCAGTGCCAAGGCTTTCTCCTACATTTTTTTAAATGAAAACCAACATTTAAGGGACGAAGATAAAATAGAGGAAAATATTTATATGCACCAGTTGCACCATGCAATGCAAGTGCATTTTTAATGGTATTTGTTGTTTTACTAAAAGGTAACAGTCAGTGCACAACTAGTGCACCCAAGTGTTACTCTATAATTAAATTAAATTAAATATCTAGTGTACAAAAAGTAGGATACATTGCAAAAAAATCCCGAACTCGAAATAACAAATACTTCTTGAGATTTTTATTTTCCTTCCATGTTCCCCTTCAGTAAGGGCAATTTGTGCAAGGGAAACATATGTCAAGAGGGTATTTGTAATTTACAATGTTTATTCGGTTATTTTTTCAATAGGTTAAACCTCATGATAGTTTTTGTAATGAGGAAAAACATTTACTTAAGCATACATACCTTCTTCTCCTTCTCTAAAATCTCTCGTATAGGGCAATGAGCAGCAGTCACACAGAGATTCTGGAAAATGAATTAAGTCCCCAGATTAAAAGAAAGCGGCGAGCAATCATTATGAAATAGCGAGCCAAAATCAATGGTTAACAAACTCAATATAGAATATGAGATATCATGATTGAACCTTTAAATCACTTCCTGAATACCCCTCCGTCATTTTAGCAACTGCTTCAAGATCAACGCTTGGATCTAATTCTTCCTTGGCCAATATCACCTTTAAGATTTTCTCCCGATTTTGAACATCGGGCAAATTGACCATAAGCCTGCTCAAAATATACACACGTCAAAAGATTGATGAGGAATGATTCTCAATTAGATACAACAAAAGATTATTTGAAAGGGAAATATGACAAACCTTCTGGGAAGCCTCCTAATTACAGCCTCGTCAAGATCAAAAGGTCTATTTGTTGCTGCAAGTACTAGCACTCGTTCCTTAGCCTTCGTACGTAAACCATCCCAATTCACCATAAATTCATTCTTCATTTTACGCATTGCTTCGTGTTCTCCTGGATTTTCCCGTTTCCCTAGCATGCTGTCAACCTGTGGCAATAAAATATAACATATAAAAATATATAATAATAATTTTTAAAAATTGAAGGATAATCATTGGACTAATATACCAACCTCATCAACAAAAATAACACTGGGCGCTATTTTGCTTGCCAAAGTGAAGACCGCTTTCACATATTTCTCTCCTTCACCAAACCACTGGATAGAAAATCATTACATTCATTCATTGATAAAAAAAAAAGGTAAAAAGGGTTAGAAGGAGTAACAAATTCAATAATCGTACTTTTGACGTGATGCTAGACATTGATATGTTCATGAAATTCGCGCCAGCTTCTGTTGCAACAGCTTTTGCAAGCATCGTTTTACCAGTACCAGGAGGCCCAAATAGCAATATCCCTTTACAAGGCTGCCAAGAATACCAGTAAGCAAACATAAAGAATGCACTTGTTTGATGAAAAATGAGCAAAAGCAATTCTTTGATTTTCTAAAATATGCTTAAGTAACTTGTTTACTTTCGTAAGCTGTCCTTTGCTGAACAATTCTGGCCTTTGAAGTGGTAGCATCACTAATTCCTTTAAAGTTTCTTTCACTTTTTCCAACGCCCCGATATCATCAAAAGTAACTCCGATGTCATTTGGGGGAATGACCTCACCGAGAAGCTTCTTCTCAAATTCATTTTCAGGAACCACATCCTAAAATAATTTTAAAAATAAAATGTAATATATTTAATTAATGATATGTAAGTTATCGAGTTGAGCCGACGCGAGTTCGAGCTTGACACTACTCGACTTGGCTCATTTAAACAGAACATTAAGACAGAGACTTCAAACTTCACCTTGAGACCTTTCGTCAAACTCTGGTTATCATTCTGAATGCCGTGTAGAAGGTTGAGCCCGTATCTGATACTGTAATACAGAACCAGAAAGAATAGTGCTTAGTAGAATCTGAATTAAAACTAGTTAGATAATCTTCAGTTCAAACGTGTATTTACCTTTCCTCTGAAATAACAAATTTGGCCTCTTTGACTGAAGCCTCAGGCAACTGCATCAAGTGATGACTTATAGCCCATCCAACAATTTTTTCAACACCTGCAATCATTAGAAAAGGCATCATGAAAATATCCAATTAAATAATACGACACATATTTAATAAACTTTTGACTTACTTTCACTAGACAAAGCTTGATCTTTTACGCATAATGTTTCCAGATCAGGGCAATCAAAGCCAAACTGCCTTAGAACCTAATAATCATGTGAAGAGTGAAGACAGAATACATTTTATTTTTAATTAATTCATGTGGAAGACAAAGTGAATAGGGAAAGTATGGTGGAATGTGAACTCACTGAACGAATGCTGCCAATATTGGACTGTGATTTCATCGTCTCTGTATCTCGATCTAACTGTACTTTCCAATCCACTAGTCCTGCTTTATCCTGCAGTATATGAACAACATTCAACACTTGCTCTAAAATTTTAAAAATAAAAAATATATCAGAGTCACACAGAAGTCAATATACTATAATCACCTGGGGAATCTGTACAGTCACTTTATTTGGAAAAAGACGGCTGAGATGCTTCGTTGCTTTTTCATTGTCTTTACTTCTATCATTCATGATACCAAGCTTGTCCTATCAAAAACACAAACCATTACCCATTCAGAGACTTCAGACTAAAGATATAGAAAGGTAACATCTTTTTTAATATAATATCTCAATTACACATGAAATATGATGATACAAATTCAAAGCCAACATTTCAGTTAAGTTCATCCAAAACATACCGGGAAGGAAATGTCCATGAATGTTGAGGGGTTGACCCATTTTGTGAAAAGATATCCACCATGATGAGGCTGAAGTCAATAAATGGATCAATCAGTGTTAGTTGTATAAATAGACATGTTTTCATAGGTAAGAAGGCTAAATATATCACAGCCAAATCATACCTTTTCCTTTTCAATGTCAATCTGAGTATTTGAAGCTATGACAACAACTTTTCCAGGCAAAATTTTCAGCTTAACTTTAAGAGCTGAATATGCCTCCACGTTTCCAACAACCGATTTCTCGATGTCTTTCATGAACACAATCAACGGACTGCTTTTACTTTCCATGGAAACAACCTACAAAATTACCGCATTTGTAAATATTATTTACAAGCAAATAGATTGTAACACAAGTGAAAGTATATTTACCTCAAAGAGTTCATTAATGCCATGCTCGGCAACGTCATCACAACTAAGGCCTTCAAGAAGTAAAGAGCCAGCTGCACAGAAAATTAGCAAACAATCACCACAACAACTAAGTGTTGTACTCAATTAAGATATATAATCTGAGCGGTAAGAAACAAAACAAGCAATGAGTTACCAGCACAAAAGAAACCCTGATCTTTCTCGCAAAGGCCCCCAAGATCATTTCCATCTAAAATTGGTCGATCAAATCGGACCCCAATTTTAGACGCTCCATTTTCCTCAAATGCGATAAGGACCCTACCCCTAGAACCACACGTTGGACCCCTGCATGGAATTTAATGTTATCCTGCGTACAAATGGAAGTGGGGCGGGGGGTAAATCTGAAAAAAAACATTTCTGGATAAAGTTTGACTAAAACATACCTATGACAGGGTGGCATTCCTGCTTGTAAAGAAGTACCCATATACTTTACTCGGTCACCTGCCAAAACAATAAAGCAACTCTTAACACAGAAGTGTCCCATACCTTAAATTAGAGAAACAGTTGAGAAAAGTTTGAGAGCAATACCTTTTCTGAAAGTGAAGTATTTTGATGTACCAGTTGACGGTTCCTGCCTACGGGCCTGAGAGCCCATTGCAAAAGCCCGAGCAGCTTCAGCCTTCACACTTGAGGGTGGCATCTTAGCGTGTTGCATAGCAGCAGCTCGCTTTGCATAAATGCTAGCTCTCTCAGCCTTTGAACTTTCCTTACAAGAATCAACTTCCTTTATTTTTGGTCCCTAAACAAATTCAGTCATAAGTGAGAAAGCATTAAATCTGTCAATAAATAAATTGAATGAAGAATGCAGACACTATTAGCATTTGAAAGCAGATACAGAATATTCAATAGAAACCTACATCGGGTAATTGAACTGTATCAACTATAAGAAGCCTTGCACCAAAATGTTTAGCAAGTGCCTTTGCCAGTGTTTCTTGGTATATCTCGGAACCTATGAAGAAAGACGTAATGTGATGTTTAAGATGGGAAACATACTAGTATAGATGAAATGGACACATGGAGCTTTATGCATTACCTCTAGGACCTGACAACAATATTCTTGGGCACACTGTAGGGAGATCTGAAGTATACTTTGCAAATTCATTACATCTCATATTTATGTATGTTGATGCAATAAGGATATCCTTGGTGGTCTCACTATCACAATATATACAATTTAAATAAGTAAATGAGGTAGAATCACAAACGGATAACTCATACAACAGTTCAAAAAAGTAGCAATAGCAAGCCTCTTACAGAGATTAAGAATTTAAGATGGTAGCTAATTTTGCAAGATAAAATTTACCTCAGATAATATGGGAAATTTTCGAAGGATACGTTAATATTTCCGCAATCTATTAGTCCTCGTTGTAAACCTTCTTTGAATTTTTGACGTCTTGATGAAAGTGACATGGGAGGATTTAACTGATCTCTAACTCCGTTATGCTCATCGAGAATCCTTGAGACCTCTAAATTTGATACACAAGCTGTCGTACCAGCTAAATGGTGCATAACAGGTCTCATGTCATTCCTATCACCTACAATCTTCCCAATCTCGATATTAGCATTTGAGTTTTCGTTAGCACCATTGGTAGATTGAGCATCAGCCTTCTCAACCACAGCTTCCTTCATTTCGGTGTCAACATCACAATTTTCTGTCACTTTGTGAGGAGAGGGTACAGATGGTGTTTCCGAACTTTGTTTCACATTTTCACCATTCTGAGGGAATGGAGGAATAAGAGACAATTCATTATTGAAATGCGATAATGAGGCCAGCGTTGAAGCCACGGCGACTGCAGAAGCGTCCCCTGATCTTGCCTCAATACTTAATCCTTCTGCACGTCCCCCGCAAGCTTCTAATATGCTGACTGCAGGCGAGTCACCAGTTGCCAGTTCAACACTGTTGGTGAGTTGTTGGAAAATCTAATAGCATGTTAAGGAAATGGACAAGTGGCGAATAAGGATGTATACATACTTAGTCCAGTTTATACCCATGTAGAAAATCAGAATATATCACACCCTAAATACCATGAAGATAAAACTACTATAATGACAAGTAGAAGTAAATTTTGTTGTAATAGGATACATAAGCATGTCTAGTAGACAAACTAAAGACCACTTCATCGCCTCCTTTCAGAGGAATGGTAGACTTCTTGCTGAGAACCCTTCCGTTAACTTGGACAGATCCTTTTTCTCCATTGATTTCAAGCATTGTAACTGATCCTCCTCCCTAAGAATTGTCAAGAAATTATACAATTAAACCATGATGAATTCAAACCCAAGATCAACAAATAAAAAAATGCATAGCATACCTCAGACTCCGAGTGCTTCAGACTACACAACAATTTACTAACCAATGGATCTCCAAGCCACAAGTCACACTTGCGGCCTTGACCAACAGTGAAAGTAGGATGATGCATAACAACATGCGAATTCTGGGAGGTAACATTGCACCAGAGAAGTCAAGATTGAGTTGAAAAGAGAAAACAGAGCAATGAAACTCAACAAACAAACACATGCACATTATTGTATTCATCATTTTAATGGATTGATTGATAGGAGTAACACGAGCATTGTGATACTTTTCAACCTGCAATGCATAATTTCAACAACCCAATATTGTTTTAGCATTACTTAATGAGAATAACAGAATAAATTATTTGCTAAGAAGGAGAGAGCTCTTTCATAATTTAAGGTGGAGTCATTATTTGCATATTCCATTGGCAAAAACTTTTGTGAACTCATTTTTTTTCCAAGTATTATTGTTGTGCATACAAAGTATAACTATTGTACACATAAAGTGCCACTGTTTATAAATCAAACATTTTTTTAAAACAGTGACACTTTGTATGCACGACAATTACACTTCGTATGAACTACTGTTTATCTCATGTTTCATTGTTTTTAATATATGACATGAGTAAGAAATGACATCACAAATCATTGTTAATAATGTCACGTGTTACGCATTAAAAATGGTGTTTAAAAATGGTGAAACACGATATGAAACACCAGAGTAGAATATATGATATAAAATGTTTTATAAAGGCAGCAATAACTTTCTCAAATATTCAGTTTCGAAATTTGCCAGTCCTCAAAAATTCAGATTTGGACACAATTGACTAATAAAATTCAGAAAGAAAGAAAGAAAATGCAAATCTCAATATGCATCGAATTTAAACCCATATATGTACAGACTGTACAGTAATTATGTCATGAATCACATTTCAGAACACACTGCACTAGTTCTTCTACTTTTTGAAAGAAAAAAAGACGGTTCATAAACAAGATCAAATAACAAAATTGAGTGCAAAGTGTAAAACTACCTTTGAGTACTGGGAAATTAGTTTCCCCCATGCTCCCCCACCACTATATTTCAGTTTCCTCTTGGTTCCCCGTTTTTTCTTGGCATCTACAACCGATTCGCCTGCAAGGAATGCCAACAAACGCATCAAGAAAGTCACCAAAAACCACTAGAAGAAGAGAGATTCTTAACCACATGCAAACAATTCAAAAGTCACCGGAAAATCGTATAATTCCGAAAGCTCACCTCCCACCGCGGCTGTATCCGCCGCCACATCATTTTCCGACTGTTTCACGTTAGCCACATCAGTTGATTCAGTCTCCAATTCTTTGGCCGCCACTTTCTCCGACGCCGACGAATCATTTGTAGATGAAGACGCCGCCTCCGCCTCCGCCGCCTACATGCACACCAAAATTACGAAATTAAAAACGAAGAACACGAGAAATTAAATTGAAAAAAGAAACTCAAACCTTGGATCGCTTCGCCTCGGGTACAGAAGATGGAAGAGAAGCTAGGGGCCGCTTAGGGGTCGACGAACTTCGCGTTTCAACCATTTTCTGATCTAATAACCAAAATTAGAAAACAAAAACTTTCGATTTCAAATTGAAAATCAAACTAATCCACCAAAACAGAGATTTATGCAACTGGATGAAGAGAATCAAGAGAGAAAATGAAGAGTGTGGGAAGAAAGAAGAAAAAATTAATGATTGCGCGAAAATAGATTATATTTATAACATCTACTCTGGCCTTTATAGTACACCATTTTTCCTCTTTTAAAAAAATTGATTTTAGGATAAAAGTTGCTTTTTCTTTTTTTTTTGAAAAACCTTTTGATATTTGAGTGCAATTAGATAAAATAAACATTAAAATTCATGGGTATCTATACATTCAATTGTAATTTATATATAGTACAGATTTTTTATTTTTTTTAAATAAATATAGAATGATATTGGTGTGCACTTGATTATATACTACGATTGAAATTTGATTTAAATGAATTGAGTCTTTGATTTTGAGGTTGAAGTCAAAGATTAAATTGAGTAAATTGAACATTAAAATGCAAGTGTGTTTATACATTCAATTGCATAGAATAATTTATCTGGATAATTGTATTTTGATCATTGAAATTCGTGCAATTTACCACTTTTTTTATTCTACAATTTATTGCGTTTTCCGTTTTATCGATAATTAAAGAAAACTTTTTCGATAATAAATACATAGCCAAAATTATAAATTCGTAATAATTAGTATTGTAAAAAAGTAAGTCTACGCAAAATTTTGAAAATTCACGAGAATCGAAAATTGAATTGAGAATTAAACGAAAAAAACATTTATTATACATAAACGTACATCTTTACTTCTTAAAAAATGTGTTGGGTTAAAAGTTGTTTTTCTTACAAATGAAAAGGTAAGAAGCATGAGGTTGTTGGTAATAGAGTTGTTAAACGAATCGAGCTGCTCGTGAGCTCGGCTCGAATACCAACTCTAGTTGGTAAATGGTAATTTTGTTTCGCACGAAAACCTACATGAAATCATCTTACACCTAATATGATTTTGTAACAAAAATCTCTCTTATATACTAATTCTGAATCATATACTAATTTTGAATCTTATCCCTTCTATTTGTTGCTCCAAATTATTTTCTTTTCTCAATTTATAAGAATTTCTCATTTTCTTTTTCTCTCATTTTCTTTTTCTCTCTCATATCTCTTTTAACTGCATTATTTATATTGAAATTTTATTTTTTCTCTTTCTTATTTTCTTTTCTCTCTCTCTGCGTGAATTATTAATTTTCTCATTTTCTCCTCCTTTTCTTCATTTTTAATAATATTGAATTTTATGGTAAATTTAACATGGATATGGATAAAAAAACATTAAATTAAATTTATAAATTAATATTTAATTAAATTTTAAAATAACAATATACAAAATTATCTTTAATTACGCGGAAATTTGTACTAGTACATTATATTTATACTATGTACTCTGCCTTTATAGTACACCATTTTTCCTCTTTTAAAAATTTTTGATTTTAGGATAAAAGTTGCTTATTCTTATTTTTGGAAAAATCTTTTGATATTTGAGTGCAATTAGACAAAATAACATTAAAATTCATAGGTATTTATACATTCAATTGCATGAAAAAAGACTATAAGATCATTTTATACATAATACAAAAAAAAATAAAAAATATATATATATATATATATATATAAAGAACAAAGCATATGATAATTGAGTGATATTTGGTGTGCACTTGATTATATATATACAATTGAAATTTGACTTCAATGAATTGAGTCTTTGATGTTGAGGTCAAAGATTAAATTGAATAAATTGAACATTAAAATGCAAGTGTGTTTATATATTCAATTGCATAGAATAATTTATTTGGATAATTGTATTTTGATCATTGAAATTCGTGCAATTTACCACTTTTTTTATTCTACTGTACAATTTATTGCGTTTTCCGTTTTATCGATAATTAAAGAAAACTCTTTCAATAATAAATACATCGCCAAAATTATAAATTCGTAATAATTAGTATTGTAAAAAAGTAAGTCTACGCCAAAATTTTGAAAATTCACGAGAATTGAGAATTAAACGAAAATGCGTTTTCCGTTTTATCGATAATTAAAGAAAACTTTTTCGATAATAAATACATCGCCAAAATTATAAATTCGTAATAATTAGTATTGTAAAAAAGTAAGTCTACGCAAAATTTTGAAAATTCACAAGAATCGAAAATTGAATTGAGAATTAAACGAAAAAAACATTTATTATACATAAACGTACATCTTTACTACTTCTTAAAAATGTGTTGGGTTAAAAGTTGTTTTTCTTACAAATGAAAATGTGAGAAGCATGAGGTTGTTGGTAATAGAGTTGTTAAACGAATCGAGTTGCTCGTGAGCTCGACTCGAATACCAACTCTAGTTGATAAATGGTACTCCTATTTCGCACGAAAATCTACATGAGATCATCTTATACCTAATATGAATTTTTAACAAAAAATTTAAATAAATATAAAACAAACATTCGATAATTGTATCTTGACTATTGATTTGGCCGATATTTTGTAATTTGCCATTTAAATCGAGCAATTTACTACTTTTTTTAAATATATTTTACTATAATTTACTGCATTTTTCATTTTAAAATACAAAAACTTTTTCGATAATAGATGTGTCCACGTCTAAATTACAAAGCACTAGTAATTATTATATATATATAAAAAAAAGTTTCAAGCAAAATTTTGAAAATTCAGGACAATCGGAAATTGCTTGAAATCTATATTTATACTATTTGCTTTGCCCTTTTAGTAACATTTTGACCATTAATTTATTTGATTTTTTTTTTTTGTAATTTATATTTTATATCGTGCAATTTACCATTTAAACTCTTATTTATTTTATTTCATAATTTTTTGTGTCTGTATAAAACTTTTTCGGTAATAAATGTGTCCATGAAATTTTTTAAAATGCACGGAAATTGAATATCACATTGAAAATTAAACGAAAAAAGATATATAACCATCAATTATATTTCAAATGACTTTTTGTGGAGACAAATACTTCTATGCAATAGTTGCACCATACAACTCAAATTCAGTTTAAATGGTGTTAGTTATCTTAGTGAAATGTACTTCATCCGTCTACATAAAGTGTACTTGTTTTTTTCAATTGTCTATCATAAAATGTGTATATATTTTTTTATAAATATATTTCACCCCACAAAATTTATTCATTTTCTACTTTTTCACCCCATCAAAATTAAACTACAGCATTTTACCTTGTGTAAAAAAGGCAATTCATTATATATAAAAAAGGCTCAGTATTAATAAGAAAATTAGAAATTAATATGAAAATGAATTTAAGACTTTGAGTTATAACTTTAAGTATTAAACAAGATGTATCATATTATGTTAGAATTTTAAAAATTGATATCCTATACATTTACAAAGTGATAAATTTTACGACGATTTTACATAAGCCTTCCTCAAAATGAATGAGTTATTTATGCTCTGGAGATCAATAAATATTTAAATATAAAATATTTAATCAAACCTGCTTTTGTACCACCCTTAATTTGAAAAATTAAAAGGAAAAAAAAAAGCTTAAAACGAATATTTTAATTTCTAGAATGCTTGAGAAGATTTTAAGAACCATTTTTTTCTTTTTAATAAATTGGACTATGTTTGACTAGAGTTTGTTAAATTCCGAATGTAAATAGCACTAACCGAAAATTATAAAACGTTTAGACCATGTTTGATAGTTTAGATTAGATCTGTATTAATTGTATATCATTTTTATTGATTGTTTGATTAATTAGATTAAGGGTAGATTATGCTTTAAAATTTATAAAGTTTAGATATCATCCTAATCTTAGATAATCAATCTTTGCTAACAAATATGTCCTTAATGTAGAAATTTCCGGGGTAACCATATACACAAGGCTATCTTTAATAGTAACCCAAACCAGTTAGCTCGTAGACTAATCACCAGCCCAGGGCTGTTATCCTTTTAAAAATAAAATAAAAATGGGCCTGGCTATATACCCCTCCAGCTTTGTTAAATACACTCCCCAAATTACCATGTCTCTTTCGAGTGTAAAATGTTAAATATACCCCCCATTTAAAAACTCTAATTTCATTTTTTCCATTCTTCTTCCTCTCTATTTCTCACCAATCCGTTGCCCCATCTGCTCTGCCTCCGCCCTCCCCCTCGCCTACACCGCCCCCTCTCTGCAGCGTCGCCCTCTTCCTTTCCTTTCTTTTTTTTTTCCCTTTTTCTGCAAAACTGCCCCTGCGCCGCCCCTTCCCAGCGCCGTCCCATCCCCCTATCCTTTTTTTTTTTTATGCAAATTCGCCTCCACTTTGTCCCACCACCGTCCCGTGTCGTCGCTGCCCCCACCCTCCCTTCCTCCATTTGTCCTCCTTCTTCATAAAAAAAAATGATAAGTATTTTTTTTTTCGACACGAAATCGTCGATTATAAACGTTAAGATCGACAAATTATTGTCGACCACCATGTTTATGGTCGACAAATTTCTTGTCGATTTTTTTTTTGTCATAGTCAACGAGGGTGTTGTTCGTCGACTATCTGTAGTCGAAAATGTAGTATGTGGTCGACAAATCAGTGTCGAACGACACTGGTTTATCGAAAAAATGTATTTTTTTTAAAAACAATCTTGATTTAGTTGGATGGTGGGATGACTAGTCGGTTGTCGGAGGTGGTGGGATTGATGTTGGCGACAACGACGACTGCTCTTGGAATTAGGGTTAGGGTTAGATGTTAGAAGTTAGGGGAAGTGTATCTATCTTGATATATTTTATTAAAATAGTAAATTTTGATCTTTTATCGGAGTATTAAATAAATAAATGAAGGGGAGTATACTTAACAAAGTTGGAGGGGTATATAGCCAACCCCAATAAAAATTAGTGTACTGATTTCTGCAGCCAAATTGATGGCCCAACCATTGGGCCCACAACCCATTATTGAATTACTTCAAGCCCACGGATCGTGAAAGGCACTAGGCCATTAGGCCCATTTCCCACCAATAGATACAAAATTTGTTTTTGGCGTGGGTATATACCCCAGCTTTGTTTAATGCATGCCCGATACACACGTATCCTCGAAACACATTTGAAATAGATACACTCCCCCTCAAATTACATATTATATTCCTTTCATCTAAAATTCTGTAAAATAAATATACACCCCCTAAAAACCATAATTTTAATTCTTCTTCCCCACTATTTTCTCCTTCTTTTATTTAAAATCCTAATTCCTCATTCTTCTTCTCCAATCATAATCCGAGCCGCCTCCTTCCCCAGCCACTTGCCACTGTACGTCAGCGCCCGCCCGCTACCGCACGTTTTTCTTTTTCTGCACTCATCTCCTCATCCCTCCGCCCTAACCCGCCGTCGACGCCCTGCCTCACCCAAACAGTCGTCCCGCCGCCGTCCTCCATCTTATTAATTATTTTTTCTTGCAACAATTAAGAGCGGTGGCGCCTCCCTCCCCAGTGCCTCCGCCTTTCGCCGCCATGAACCCCACCCAAGCCAGCCGCCGTTCTCCCAAGTCGCCGGCTAAGAAACATCGAAAAAACAAGTTTGATTTTTTATAATTTTTAAGTTTGTTTTTTAATTTTTTATTTGAGGTGGTGTTGGTGGCCTGAAGGGATATTAGAATTAGGGTTAGTGTAGTTGCCTCTTTAGAATTAGGTTAGAGTTAGTTTAAATTTTGAAAGAGTGTATTTATTCTCTTTTGTATTTTATTATAAGAGTAAAATAGATATCTTGTATGAATATTTAATTAATAAAAATGGAAGGACCTGCATTAAACAAAGCAAAGCTGGAGCCTTTGTTTACCGAGCCGTATTAGGTCTCAACTTTTGACAGTCCGTTAAAAGCGATTCGAATAAGACCCTGACCCGTGGCCCTATAGGTTAGGGCCGTCTAAGAAACACATCTCTAGTTTAAGTGCAGCAAAAACAAACTCAACAAGGGCATTAAAATTAAAACCAAATTTCAGAACAATACAAGGAAATATTTGGCAACATCCAAACAAATCCTTTAATCAAACTATTTGTAACAAATTCTAATCAGAATCAACACGCAAATATTACATTATGAAAGAACCACATTAGTCGACACAGCCGGCTCATTCTCGGCTCCAAATATTTTGGCAATTCTCTCAATGGGCACCAAAGGCAAGTAATACGACGCCGTGTAGCCTCTCTCGGCCGCGTGAGCCACGGCTTGGTTATACTTCTCGGCCCAATACGCAGCCGTCGGGACCATAATATGAGCTGCTTGGGAGAACAACGGGAGCTCGTTAAGCGTGCGCCAAGACGTGATGGCATACTGCTCCGCCATCGGCTCATACTTAGTGTAAAGCTCCTTAGCCGTCGGCTCGTACTCTTCATAAGCGATTTTAGCGATGTTTGAAGCCGTATCCACCAAGCCGACGTGCTGCACCTCGGAAGCCAGCTCTCGAGCCACTACCGGAACCCTTTGAGCCGCTGCCCAGGCTTGGAGCGAGAGGTGCTTAAGAAGACCTGGCACGTGATGATCCAACTCTGTTATGGAGTAGTCCACCTGCATGTCACGTGACCCCCTTGTTAAACTATAATCCACGCAATTTGTTCTAGTTACTTTTATAATACACATGTATTAAAAAACGGTAGTTCTCCGTAACACAATAACTTTTTTTTTTTTTTTCTGTCCCACAATAACTTCACATCTTTAAAATAGAAAACCTTGTATAAATTAAAATTTCACAATATTCTCAATTTTACACCAAACACTTTCTTAATTTAATTTAAGAATCCGTCTACATGTAAAAGTTATTTGAAAGGGGGAATATATATATATCACTATTTATAAACACACTCTAGAATGATGTGTATTCTGTTCAAATTAATTTTCATCCAACTAATCTCAATCTATTCACTTCTAATTAGAAGCAAAACGAGAATCAAATTGAATAGCACTATTAACCTGTTCTAATTAGAAGCAAATCGAGAATCAAACTGAATAGCACTATTAACCTGTCACTCACAAGGCGAATCAAAATCATCATCACGGATCGAAATTTTCGAAACCTAATTTTTCTCAAACACAAAGAATTGAGGATTGAACACACAGAAGTAGAACGAACCTTGCGATCTACGAATTCGAGGAGGTCAGAGGGTACGTTGTGGAATTTCCCATAAACCGGACCGAGAACGGTTTTCACGGTTCCTTCAACGGTCTGCACGCCGGGTCTTAGCGGACCGGAGTTCTGTTTGGCGTAACCATAAAGCGCGGAGCAACATACGACGACGTAAACTGCAGCTACTCGAACGAAATCGAGATATTTAAGCTTCTTCTCCTTATTTTCCAGAACCTTTACACAAAATAAAAAAAACAGTCGATTAATCTGACGTCCATAGATCGTAAAATCACACATAGTATTCTCGAAATTGAAATATAACAAATACGATTGAGAAAAAATGTATACCGATTGATCGGTGGGCGGTGGCGTGGCTTGTGATTCCGCCATAAGATTCAGAAAATATTATTGAGGAGATTGAAGGGGATGGAGTGAGGAAGACAACATGAGATGAGAGAGCGTTGTTTTCGCTATTTATAAGGGAGGTTTTGCTCCATGTCCTGGTAAAAATGTTAAATCAGGTACGGGCTTTTTTTAAATAGTAAAGTATATTAATTTAAAGACGTGTTTGGATAGGATGATAAAAAAACAATTTATGATTTAGAATGAGTAGGTTTTAACTCTACTATTATATTATGGGTAAGAGCAAGGATTGAAAATATCGATATCGGTGGAAATATCGAGACCTTAAATTTATGGAAATATCGATGGATATATCGATATCGATAAATTTTAAAAATTTTAAAAATTGTAAAAATTTAATAGCAAGTTTTTAGTACATAAAATCAACAAAATAATTTGAATACATTTTATATCAGTGATAAATTTATATAAAATATAATATACAATGTTATTTTGTATGACATTTATCGATATTTTTTTAAATTTATCGACATTTTCTCGATATTTTCTGATATTTTATGGATATTAGGCTCGATATTGTTATTGTCTACCGATATTTATCGATATTTTTTAATTTTTTACAAATATCGTGGAAATATCGGTTCTTCCCAATATCGATATCGGTGATCCCGAAAAATGGATATATCGGGGATATTTCTGGATATTTTCATCCATGGGTAAGAGTGTGCAAAAATAGATCGGTATCGGACCGATCAATTATTTTTTGGTTCGGTTCTTGGTCCACTAAATTTTAGAAATTCGAGTTTTCTGTTCGGTCCAGGTTTAGACCGAAATTTATCGGTCATTTTTAATTTTTTTAAATATACTTTTATGTAATTTTTTTAAAAATTATTCTTACCTAAATAAAATCATCCATTAATACTCTAAAAAAATATACTTATAATCAAATAATTTGTAAGGATGTAAGTAAAAATATTGAAATCTATTATATTTTTTCTAACCCTTAATTATTCTTAACTAAATAAAATCATCCATTAATACTCTAAAAAAATATATAGAAATGCAATATACTTATAATCAAGTAATTTGTAAGAATGTAAGGTAAAAATATTGAAATCTATTATATTTTTTCTAAGTGTATAATTTTAAAAAACATACTATTTAATTTACTTTCAGTGTTTTTTTTTTTTTTTTTACTTTTAGTTTTAAAATACCATTAATAATGTTGTAAATAAAATCCACATCGACTAAGATTGGTCTTCAATGAAAAACCAACATTTTAATTTTCATACACAATAAAATAAAATAAATGCACAATACATATATAAATGGACTTGAACTTAAACAGACTCCTAAAATAGTAGTTAAGCTAAATTTCTGCAGACTTCAATATAATTATTTATACTAAATTATACTCACTCCAAAATGCACTCCTTTTTTTGTGCATTTAAACTCAACATATTTAGGGTAACAAAATATCACATGATAGGTTTGATATAAAAAAATAAAATTATGAAGTAAAATAACTAGGATATAAAAAAAAATGGGTATAAAATTTGTATGCAACCCTTTTATATAAGACGAGTCTCATTTCCTATGTTACATGACTCGTGATAAATTTTAATTAAAGATTCAATATATCTATCTAATTATATTGTTAGTCCACTACACTTTTTTTTTCAACCATTACTTTATCATCACCCTTTAACTATCACTTAATTCCACAATACTCATACTTTATCTATTTTATTAACTATTTTTTAAAAATATGTGTTCACTTTCAATGAGACTACTTACCGTGAATAGAGTGAAGGGGTATTTGATATATGAAATTGTCTCGTATCAAACGGGAGAGACTCCACTCTTATACAAAAGAGATTTTGTTAAGAAAAATCTTGAATTACATACTCCCGTTCGCCTATAAGTTTACCGTTAAATAATAGATATAATACAAGTAATGTGATTGAAATAAATAAAAAGACAAAAGAGAAAAAATAAATATAAAGTGAAGTAAAATAATAAAAAATTAAAAAATAATTATAAAGAAAATATTAAAAACTTAGTACAAACACACATATTTCACCTACTAAACGCGGGGAATCGAATCCGTACCCAAACAAACATTCTCAATTTGAACGTGATAATTTGATTATGAATGTCACGTGCAAGGGATGGGAAGGTGGCACACCTATCAAGGCTGTCACGTCAATTGGGCTTACCTTCTAGACCAATTATGGGCCTCTGATATTATGGCCCACTAACCATACTTGAAAGATATTTTATCTTAACTTTGGTGTAATTTTTTAAAATCATGAATGAGTACTTTTTTTTTCCCAAGTTTTGAATAAGAATTCTTTTAATTTAATATTAAATTAATGTGTTAAATTGTATAATTATATTATTTTTGGATGAAATTATAATAATTACTCCCTCCGTCCGCCTATAAACTTCCCCTTACTTTTTGGCACAGAGATTAAGAAAAGTGATTAAATAATAGATATAGTACAAGTGATGTGATTGGAAGAAGGAGAGAGATAGAGAGAAAAAGTAAGATATAAAGTGATGTGTTATAGACGGAGGGAGTAGATGATTGTGTAATTATTGTATTATTATAATATTATAATTAAGAGAAATTATAATAATTTAATTTAATTTTATATTAAATCAATAATGTTCTTTTCTGTAGTTTCAATTTTTAAATTTCAAAGTAAAACATTGTAAAATTTTAAAATTCAAAATTTGGTTTTTAAATTTCAAATTAAACATCTCCTATACATTACTACCACCAGTGGACACAAATGTTCTAGAAGTCCCGGGATTTTTTTTGGACATTCAAATTTTAGATTTAAGTTTTTAGAAATATTTCAAGTCGAGGCCCTATTTTGTTTTTCTAAATTTATTTTAAAATTAAAAACCTATATATTCTTTATCTTCCTTTTTTTTTTGTCAATTGATGGTCCATAATATATATTTTTCAATTTAAGTCATACATAACATGAAACATCACATTTTTTTAATTGTTGTCTTTAACTGAGAAAATGGTTTTTTTTTTTCGATTGGCTTTTTATTGAGGAAAAAATAAAAATTAAGCACAAAATGAGACATTCATTTAGGGTTTATTTTCAACCACTGTGAAACATTTAAAAATGCTTCTTAAAACTTAAAATTTGTGAGAGGGTTCCTTTATAAAAAAACAAAAAACAATTCTACTAATTTCCTTATGTTTTGCAAACTCCCCTGAAAAATGGAACCTGGAATATAGATTGAGAGTAAACTGAAAAAAAAAAAAAACAATTCTACTCATTTCCTTATATGATTAATTGCATTTCTTCTCACGATTGAGAAGAACAAAAAGTCAACAATATTCAACTTTTTTTTTTCTTTTGTACTCGTACTCCCTCCGTTCCACAAAAATAGCTACATATTCCTTTTTGATATCCCAAATTATAGTTTCATTTCCTTTTTTACTTTAGTATTAAGTGTTTTATTGTCAGTTTTACCCCTAATTAATAAGAGTAATTAAATCTGAGCAGATTTTGGAGAATGTAATTTCAAGGGCAAAATTGACACATTAGCTAAATTTGACTACATTTATTGATTTTTCTTAATTTGTATGTAAAGTCAAATGTAGCTATTTTTGTGGGATGGAGGGAGTAAATATCGATATGCAATATTAATGTAGAGGAATTTGTTGTCTAAATTGAGTTTAATGGTGGTTACATAATCAATGTTGTGCTCTAATTTTAGAAGAAATTTTGAAAAATAAGAAGAATTGTTAGTTGTGAAACACAGATAATGATGATTACATGATGAGATCAAGATAATTAATCAAATAGGTAAATATTTTAGATTTGAAAATAGTGTCTAATTGAATTTATATTCATTCTCAAACACATTTTCATTGTAAAAAAAAAAAAAAATCACTATTTACTACTTTCCACTTCCTTTAATCTTGTCCACAAAAAATTGTCATCAACTTTATTCACTGTTATACTACGATAAATGTGTAATTGTGAACTAAAAGAATGGATATATGCAAGCATGCAATCAAACGAAAAATAAAATAAAATCATTTAAACCCCATCATAGAACAATGTTTTAAACAATTCATTTATTTCTTTAAAAAAAAAAAACAACAACAATACACTTATTAAATAATACATGTGAAATCAGAGTATATATGTATATAATGATATATAGTGAATTTGTTATGGAATAACACATTCATAAATCACTTGTCAATTTTAACATGTACAAGTATTGCACGTGGTTGATTTCGTATCATCAAAACTAAGTACGGCAGCGTGTAGCGGCCGAGCATGTTCTAGTGTACGGATTAGCTTCGGCGCCCGGTTGGCAGTTGTAGTACGAGGCGCCGCGCCGGGAGCAGGGAATACTGTTCGCCTCCAGCGCACTGTAGCTGATGTAATCTGTTGTTGCTAATATGCGCCGGTTGATTTCCGAGTCCATTTTAAACTCATCGTCACCGCCCATGCACTCCGCAATTGATCCTCCGCAGGCCGTCGGATTATTCATCGGCATCCAGCTGAAGTCGTCGCCGGCGTCGGTGGTTCCGACGAGGAGCGCCGCTGCTAACACGGCGGCGATGATGAGAAGACCAAAGTTCGCCATTTTGTCAATGGTTTTAAATTAGTGTAATTTTATTTCCTTGTGAGGGGAGGTTTTAAAGGAGTCTAATTTTATTTTATTTATTATTCTAAACTCGGTCTTTCGAATACCCCAACGAACATCAACTGCCTCACTTTTTATAATAATAATAATAATAATCACAATTAAAATTCACTACACAAAAATTTTGACTAAATTGAGATTCAATTGTATCATGCAATCGAGGAGTGCACACATTTTTTTTTTTATGTATTAAAGATAATTGAATACAAAATGTAATACTTAAACACTATGTACATATGTGTACGTAGGTTGATGTAAAGTTTCTTTCACTTTCTTAAAGCAGTATATTACGAACATGGGGCACGAAAATAGAGAAGACCATCCACACACGTTGGAGACTCATCATCCCAACTATAAGGACACTCGAAGTTACGAGCCACCCCTGATAAAAGTTTAAAAAATATACTACGTATATAATTGAATTAAATAAAAAAAAAAAAATCAAAGGTCTCTTAAATCCTCTTCTGTGTGTATTTAGACACAAATAATTGTGTGTCAATGTGTGAAAATGTATCTAATTGAAAGGTTCAATGAAGGTAATTTTCAATTACGTGGTCAATTTTGTAGAGACTCCCTCAAAGCCTTGAAAATTTCAATACCTAACATGGAAACCGATACAAATTTATACTATCTCAACTTTGGATTAATAAAATTATACACACATGGAGTGAAATGAGTTTCTTATGAAATCAATCAATTAATAAAATAAATCACTTGTACACTTTAATCTATATAATTATTTTGCAGTTAGTAACCGATTTTATAAAAAGATCATCATTTAATTTTATATCACACCGACTAATAAATTTTAGTGTAACATTTGTGAATTGAGATAATAATACTCGACCGACATATAGTTCCCGAGGCATGATTGTAATGGGAACTCATGTTTCCAAACTAAATCAAGTAGCACTAGTTATTAGATTTTGTAACGTATACTTGTTATATGCACGTACTATTTTAATTGAATTGGTGGGTAAATCAATTAACAGTTCAACCAACTACAGTGTTGAATTAATCCAATGAAAGTGAGATGTGTATTAAACATATAAATAAATGATGATATAATTGATTTTATAATATTCTTTATAAATAAATAAGAATTAATAATTGATACAAATATGATAAATTTGAAAATCCGACTCACTAATATGATAATATTAAATATCAGATTTAAATATTAAAAAATTCAAGAAAAACTAACCTAGCTAATCAAATGTAGTCAGATTATTAAAAGCGTTGGTTTTTGTAAGATCATTTTACGATTTTCATTTTATGACTCAATTCCATTAATTTGGATCACAAAATTAAAAAAATTCAAGAACATCTAACCTAAGTAATGAAATGTAGTTCAATTATTAAAAGAGTTGGTCTTGTCTTAAAACATTACCACTTCGGAGGCACATGAATTGGCTAGAGAGTCCCGTCGTTTCAATCTTTTTTTTTTTTTAACTGGGAAGACCCACCAAACTGTGTAGTTGAACTGTCTACCTTGTTGTAATTTTTCAATAATAGAAGCTAAGCCTTTCATGCTTAAAAATAAAAATAAAAAATCTTACCGTCCACACAGTAACTGGAACTTATATTTTGGCAAGGCTTCGCCATAAAATGGCACACGATAGAATTGCAAAAAATAATACTCCAGTATGATATTATTAAAATCGCAAAATTTTGATTAAATTGTAAAAAAAAAAAAACTAGTATTATCCCAATTATTACACAATAAAAGAGGAAACAGAAAAAAAGAAAAAGAAGAGACCCCTGAATTTAGAGAAGGACCAGCGTCCAGAGCAAGACAAAGACAATTTAGGTCTAAAACAAAGACCAGGCACATAACTGAAGTACGAAGAAATCGAAAATGAATAGGCCATGCTAAATCCGATGAAATATTCACCGTCCATAAGCGCGCATCTAGATTAACGCGCATTACATATAGACGATTAACATCGTACCTGTATACTTGATCTGGTATAGCATCTACAAGACCATGATAATAATAACGTTGAGAAAGAAAAACTAACGCTCTATTACTCTGAGAGCTCCATCCAAGGTGTTCTTGAGTAGCATAGCAACGGTCATGGGTCCCACACCACCAGGAACTGGAGTGATCCATCCAGCTACCTTGCATGCTTCCTCAAAGTCCACATCCCCAACAAGCCTGTAACCTGATTTCTTACTAGGATCATCTATCGCGTTCGTTCCCACGTCGATTACTGCAGCACCAGGTTTAATCCAGCTCCCCTTGATCTGAAAATTGGATAATTACATTCGTAAGAAACAACAACAAAAATAAACTATAGCTATTTGGATAATATCTTACCATCATGTTTTGGGGTAAATTACCAAAATGGTTTGAATAAACCATCAAATGTCCCTTAAATTAATCGATGCAAATATGATGAGAACAAACTAAGTGAAATGAATTTACATTTCTCGATGAATCAAACTTCTTTTTTTTTTTTTTTTTAAGTTTTAGGGGGTATTTTGTACTATTATTCTAACCATGAGGTTATTTTGGTAATTTGGACAAACCCCAAAGGGAATTGTTGGTAACTTATCCTAGATTTGGAAGTATAATACCCTCTCCGTACCACTAAAATAGATTTCTTTTATCCAAGTCTATGTCAGTGGTACGGATAAATTATATACTACCCTTTTATAATAATACTAGTAGTTTTTTTCCCAGAGTCCTTTTAGCCCTTCCCCTTTCCATTCCCATTCCCCTTCTAGTAAATGATTCTACACTTTCAACTTTCAACTCGTCGAACTGAAGCATCTAAAACCCCTCCTATGTACGTGTCCAAATCATCTAAAATATCTACTGGGACTTTCTAAAATAATTTATTACATTGCCGATATGAAAAAGCAGAAAAAATTGCAACATGAAAGCCAAAACCACGGCAACAGACACAATGATGTAATTAGGCAAAGACAAGTATGCTATATTGCTATGTATCTCATTACCATTTTTGCTTGGCCTGCAGCAGCGATGATAATGTCAGCATTGCGTATGATGTTTTCAGGTTCTTTAGTACGCGAATGGACTATGGTAACTGTAGCATCCTCCTTCAGAAGCAGCATGGAAACTGGTAAACCAACTATGTTACTTCTGCCAACCACGACGGCATTTTTTCCCTTAATAGTAATGCCATTTCGTGATAGAAGCTCAAGGCAACCCTGTTAAGTAAAAAAAAAAAAAAAAATCATAAAAACAAGAATTTACTCTATTATTGCAGAAGCACAGGTATGTGACTTTTGTCCTTTTTTTATATTTGAAAATATTTTGACGATGGCGAGATAAATTAAAAGAATTGTAAACAGGATCTAGTGCACTGCAAGCTAGGGCCTAGGAGGTGGTTGCATATATTACCTTTGGAGTGCAAGGAACAAACAAAGGATCTCTGCCCTTCATTGATAATTTACCAATGTTCAGAGGATGAAATCCATCAACATCCTTCCCAAGGGATATTTCACTCAAAATTTTCTCTTCATTTATATGTTTAGGCAACGGAAGCTGTACCAATATACCTGCAACAACCAAACAGGAAATATTCTCTATTTAATGTCGTAGATATGGAATATCAGGTTCAAAACCATCACATAGAACGAAGTCTAGTTAATTGTAGACTTTATTGGTAAAGAACAAAGTATTCAACTTCTAAGTCGAAAAATTTGTTTAATTTATGACATAGTGTATATGAAATTGGGGTGTACTACTCATGATGCAATGCATTACAGCTGACACAATTAGGAAGGGGGAACATGAACAAACATAAGTGCAATGGGAACAAATCAAATCAAATGGACAAAAAATGAAGCAGAGAAATTCAATGGGATTAGTTTCATTAGCTCACCAACCATGAACATCAGGATTGGCATTCAATTCATGGACTTTGGAAATCAACTCAGTTTCGGATACTTCCTCCGGGAGGTCCAGATCAAACGACTTGATTCCAACTTCTGCACAGGCCTTCCTTTTCATACTTACATAGCTCTGCGAATCTTTTCTTTTCCCCACAATTACAACTGCTAAACCCGGCACCTGAAATCAGCTCTAACTACAGTTCAGAAAACCTATTCAATTACTTCAAATAAATTATTCATGCCATCATTTCCATTGTATACTAGAGAAATTGGACGTATAAAACTCAGAATCAGAACAACTTATCAATTGATACTTCGTAAATTCAGCAACTTATCATTCTTAACAATTTCCCCACTCGTATACACATTCCACTATCTCAATCTTAGATGCTCATTTAATTGCATAAAAAATGATTAATAATGAACTACAAACACACGCGCGGGCAGAAGTTAGAGCGAAACCTTTTTGTATCTTTCGGAGAGGCGGTGGACTTCAGCGGCAATTTCCGATCGGATTGTTTGGGCTACTGCTTTGCCGTCGATTATGGTGGCCTTATGATCCGACATCGTTGCAAAATAGATTGTAGATGCAGCTGAAATGATTGTTGGTGGGCGATACAGTGCAGTAGATAAACACTACGATCCGGCAGCGGGTTGTTTTCGTAAATTGTAAGTTGTGCATTGGAGTTTGTACCTTGCTCTGGCACGACGAATATGGATCTTTAGTTAGTACTTTTGTTTTGGGCCCAGTTGTTGTACCAGTCTATCCCACACAAAAGGCCTTTGCTCGTTTATTGGGCCTCGTGGGCTGGGCCCTAAAATATCATTTTCTAACCGGGCCAAGATCCATAATTCGCAAAACTTACATGGCACGAAATACATAAAATCTACGGCTGGGATTCATTCTGATCTGACCACACTAGATCATTTCTCTAAACCTTTTTATATTCCCACAATCAGCTAACGCGCGCAAATTTGAATTTTTTCGCCTCTTTTTCTAAAAAAAAAAACATTTCAGCACCGACTTAAGCGCCTACTTAGAGAGAGAGAGAGAGAGAGAGAGAGAGAGAGATTGGAGCCGATTGATGAAGACAAAGGCCTTGAGGGGAAGTCTCAGTGTTAAAACCAAGCGACGTGGTACGATTTCTGCAATAATGGTGAAAGGTTCATTGGCGAATCATTTGATGGTGCAGCTGGATCAAGTCTCTCTCAATTCGCCTCTTCAATCGGTGAATACCTCTCGATTCCAGAAGCGTCTTGATTCCGAAGCTCCCTTGCCGCTGGATTTTGATGCTGATGCCCCCGATGATAAGGATTTCATACTCAGTCAAGATTTCTTCTGGTGAGAATCATTCACATAGCTTTTAAACAAGTGTTTTTCACTTTTCCAGGGTTAGATTCATTGATTTGAGTATGAGTTAGTTTAATTTATGTATTCTCGTTTTTTTTTTGGTTGTAGTACGCCTGATTATATTACTCCGGAAATGCCTGCTTCCGCAAGTAATGTAGATTGGACGAAGGTAGGCTGGTGATTTTGCTGTGAATTACTGATTAAAATTTCTGGTGCTGATTTTTTGTTTCTGGAACTTGTTTTGAAGGAAATCGTTGAATGCCCTAAGTCGCCGGAGAAAGTCAAAACCATTAGGAGCAAACGTCAAAAACTAGGTAAAGTGAATGAATATGAATATAATTCTGCAATTTTTGTGTTCATAGGAATTATTCAGCAGAAAAATTACAGCGCTGAGTTTGAAAAAGTTCTCATCTTTGTGCTTGTTATTTAGTTTTAATAACATCTTTCACTTTCCAGTTCATACAGTTCATATTTGGTTCCGATTTATCTTCCAAAATGATTAGATTATACCTTGCAAATTGTTTCCGATTTAATGTATGATATCTTGCTCATTTGCCAAAGAGAACAGAGCATTTTCACTCCATCACACCATATTTTGCTCACTTTTTCTTTAATTTTCAAATCTTTTAGAACCCAGTGACCCTTTTTTTCCAGTTTTCTTATACTTATATGCACCACTATCCTAATTCCCAGATATTGAAGCATCTCTTGAATCAACTGAGTTCAGCCATCAACTATTTGAAGATCCTGATGCTTTAGGAAAAGATGATATGGATACAGGCAAAACTATTGAGGTGCAAAAGAACCGCAGTTATGTTTCACAGTCGGCAGTGGCTTTGCGGTGTAGGGTTATGCCTCCTCCATGCTTAAAGAATCCATATTTTAAGGATGCATCTGAGTTTGGTGCTGATCCTTTTGACAATCAAAGATCAAAATGTGCAGGTGCAATTCATTGTTATCAGCTTATTTGAATTTTGAATTTTATGTGAAACAACTAGTTCAGTGTGTGCATATCATGTTGCTATTTTTTGTGTATAGTCATTGAGTGTTAATTTGTGCTATGCCTCGTGTTTGCTGTGTTCAGGTTTTTCCCCTGCAGGTATTGGTGGTGATGGCCTTTCACGCTATAGAACAGATTTTCATGAAATTGAGGTATAAGGTCCATATCAAAGTTGCAACTCCACATTGATGTCTACAATGCTCTCTATATCTAATGGATGTTTTTTCTTTTCAGAAAATTGGTAATGGAAACTTCAGCCAGGTTTTCAAAGTCCTGAAGAGAATTGACGGTTGCATGTATGCTGTGAAACATAGCACGAGACAGTTGCATCAAGAAACCGAGAGGTATGCTATTTCAATTTTTCAGCTACTTGTACAGTTGTACAAACACCACTCTCTTGTGCAACTTACTTATTTTTGGTACTTTTTACAGACGCAAGGCTTTGATGGAAGTCCAAGCATTGGCAGCTTTAGGTTTGCATCATCAATGTTTTTTTCGTATTACATGTATTAATGTATACAATATTGGGGTTCTCAATCTTGCTCATTGATTCGTAATTCAGGGTACCATGAAAACATTGTTGGCTACTTCTCTTCTTGGTTTGAGAATGAACATCTCTACATTCAGTTGGAGTTGTGTGATCATAGCCTCTCTGTCAATAAATTTACTAAATCATTCACCGAGAGAGAAGCTTTGGAGGCAATGTATCAGGTGAATAGTCTTAATTCTATATGGTGCTTTAAAGCTCTTTGTTGATGTGATTAAGTCGTGAACTGACGCAGGATTTACCTGTGACTCTCCCTCCCTTATTATGAAACTTTAAACTGTAAACATGAACCATGTGATATTTTAGCTATCTGATTAATGAAAAAAAATCTCCTTTTGTTATCAACTACTCCTAGTTCAATAAAATGAATGGAGAGAACGCTTGGTTCAAATTCTTCAATAGGAATGAGAACGAGAATATTTGAATGGTAAATTGCAATGAGGATAATAGTTATATTGATAGTGTTTTGCTCTAATATCGGAATAAGTGAAGATAAACATTGATTGTTGGTTGAGAAATAGTAGAATGATAGAGGAGATAGTTATAGGAGGGGAGATAGTTGATCGATATGGGGTGATGATTACCTGTTATTGGTCATCTTTTATTCTCATTAAGAAAACCATAATTATCCTATACTCAATTCTCATTCTCATTCCCAATTCCATTATTCTCATTAAGAATTTTGAACCAAGTGCCCCCTGAAATTTGATTTGTAAGTAGTATTATTCCCTTCATCTTTGTGATCAATGCTTGGTGACTCAAATATGTTTTTGAATGTATTGTATCTCTGTAAAGATTTGTGGTTGTAAAGTTGTGACTTTCGCAGATTGTGAAGGCATTACAGTTTATACACAAGAGAGGGATAGCTCACTTGGATGTAAAGCCAGATAATATTTACGTAAAAGAAGGCATTTATAAACTCGGTGATTTTGGTTGTGCAACGCGAATTGATAAAAGCTTGCCAGTTGAAGAGGGAGATGCACGCTACATGCCTCAAGAAATCCTTAATGAGAACTATGATCATTTAGACAAAGTTGACATATTCTCTTTAGGAGCTTCAATCTACGAGCTCGTGAGAGGGTCCCCGTTGCCTGAATCAGGCCCACATTTTCTCCATCTTAGGAAAGGAAAACTGCCTCTTCTTCCTGGCCATTCTTTACAGTTTCAGAACTTAATCAAGGTACATTAGATTATGTTATATATGAATGTTGTGTGTATGTGTGAATGTTCATTTGATTTTCTTGATTGTTCAGGCTATGATGGATGCTGATCCTGTCCGGAGGCCATCTGCTAGTGAACTAGTTCATAACCCGATTTTTGAAAGGCTTCGAATAAATGGGAAAACAATTAGAAATCAAATTTAATGCATCTCATCCATTTTCTTGCACCAGATTTTCCAATATGATGGTGCTAGTTTTTGTACAGACAAAGACATAAGAGAACTGAGTGTTCTTGTTGTAATCATGCTTATGAGCTTTAAGAGGTGTTTGCAAACCTATAAACAATTTAGAATCACTCCTCAAAAGTTAAAGTTTTGAGAGGACATTTAAAAAAAAAAAAGTGATTTTTATCCCTCCCACTTGAGTTTGCAAACACTCACTTAGTATTGTTTCACTTGTCTTTCTCTCTCTCTAGTCTCTTCCACCATTTAAAGTCAGTATTTTTCAGTTTTACTTTTTGTGTTTCATTGTTATTTTATTCTGCTGAATCTTTTAACACTTGTCTATCCCATTATTATTGGACATTATATATGTTGGAGATTTTTTAAATTAAAATTTATTTATATAAACTCATACTTTTCATTTTTTTTTATCAAATTTAGCACATACCTTAATTTGTAAAAAAAATCTAAAATTATATAATATTTTTAATCTAAAAAATATTAAAAATTATTTAAAGAATCTCAAAGCATTATTAAAAATATATAAAAATTTGCTACAATTTTTTTCAATTCTTAATTTTTTTTATTGTAAATTTCTTTTTTAATTCAATAGTTTTAGATAATTTCAAATTCTTAATTATTTTTAAAATTTTAAATTAGCTTTAAGATAATCATTTTTATTTTTAATTATTAGATAATTTTCACATTTTTTTTGTATTTTAAATTAATTAATAAAAATATGTGCTAAAATCTGTAATTAAAACATAAAAAATATGAACTTAATTTAGTTAAAAAAAAAAGCCAAAATTGATTATTTAACCTAAATTAAATCAACCCCACTTCTTTGGAATGACTCCTTGAACACTCGTAACTCTCCTTGAACAATTCTATAAGTTAGATTTTAGCTATGAACAAATTAAGTAGTACTGTATAATAAATGTAGAAAATCATAATGAAACAAAATTTACAAATGAGAAAATTATACATTCAACATCAACTTTTTATTTTTTTATCATAACATAATTTTCCAAATGAGAAAAGAAAACATGTAGATTCAATTTCAATTTGAATTCAACAGTTTTGATCTTTGACCGTTTGCATTATATTAGCTAATATACGTCGATATAAAAGTGGTCAAATCTGAGATGAGATAGACACGTGAAATGAATGGCAAACCCTACATTTTCCCAAAAATACTCTCTCCCATACCCTCTTTTAATTCTACCTCCACTATTTATGTATTATAACTCTAAACCCTTCATTCATACATTTTTTAGTACAATATATAATTATATACACATTTTGTAAATTATAAGTAAATAATAGTAGTAGTAATTAAATTCTGCAGAAGAAAAAAAAAATATATTGTATAATGTCTAGTGAGAAAGAAGAAGAGAAACCTCCCAAGCATAACCTCAACCGCTACGACTCTTTTGATATCGAGTCTGCCAAGACCGCCGACAAGGTTTGTCATTTTATAATTTTCCATAATTTCTTTCACATGTGAAGTGACTCACAAAATGTGAATTTAGTGAGAGTGGAGTTTATAACGAATTTTTCATATTGAGGGACATCCGAAAAGAAAAGTTGCAAAAGAGAAAGTATAAGTTTTGGAATTTTCAATTTATTTTTGCTACAAGAAATTTAGAAGATATAATATAAACAACTTTTTGAAAAAGCTCTGGTACTCCGATAATATAATATCCCTTTTTCCGTTCAATTTTTTTTTAGGAAAAGGGTGGCGATGGTTGGGCAGTGGTGCTGCCGTTGGCGTTACAATGCATTGGGATTGTGTATGGCGACATAGGCACTTCTCCTTTGTACGTTTTTTCGAGCATTTTTCCAAATGGAATCAAACATAACGATGACATTTTAGGAGCTCTATCGCTCATCTTTTACACGATAACCTTATTGCCTTTGATCAAGTATGTTGCTATCGTCTTACATGCTAATGACAACGGAGAAGGTACGTACAAATTTACATAAGTGAAGTTGCTTTCAGCAGAAATTGAACCTATTAACGAAAAATAAATAAATTTCTCAGGAGGAACGTTTGCATTATATTCGCTAATATGTCGATACGCTAAAGTGGGTTTAATCCCAAGTCAAGAAATAGAAGATCGAGATGTCTCAACTTTCAAACTTGAATTGTCAACTAGTGCTACACAAAGAGCTTCTAAACTTAAATCCGTTTTAGAGGAAAGCGTGTTTCTTAAATACGTTTTGTTACTATCCACAATGCTTGGCACTTCTATGCTCATTGGAGATGGTATTCTTACTCCCTGCATCTCAGGTATTTTTTTTTTTTTTAAATATAGAAATTAAATATGTATATATATGTTGATTGATTTTATTTTTTAATTTCTGTAAAAAAAAAAAAAAGTGTTATCTGCTACGAGTGGAATGAAGGAGGCAGCTCATTCTATGACCGAAGGTATGTAAAGTGTTACTATTATAATTCGAATTAAATAATAAAAAAAAATCAAATTTTGAATTAATTATTAATTTTGTTTGTACGTATGCAGACACAATAGTTTGGTTATCTGTGGGAATTCTAGTAATGTTGTTTATGGTTCAAAGATTTGGAAGTGACAAAGTGGGTTATACCTTTGCTCCCATACTCTTACTATGGTTCTTTCTCATTGCATCAATTGGTATCTACAATTTCATCAAATATGACCCCTCTGTTCTCAAAGCTCTTAATCCAATATACATCATACATTACTTTACAAGGAACAAAGTTGATGCATGGATTTCCCTTGGAGGAGTTGTTCTTTGCATAACAGGTCATGTTTTATTCCACTGTACTGTATGAATTGTTGACATGTGTCATAATTAATAATGGGGGTGACACGTGTTATTACAGGAGCTGAGGCGTTGTTTGCTGACCTTGGCCACTTTTCAGTGAAAGCTATACAAATAAGCATGTGTAGTGTGATTTACCCGTCCATCGTATTAGCATACGTTGGACAAGCTTCGTTTCTTCGACAACATAACGCATTGGTTTCAAACACCTTCTACGCCTCTGTTCCAAGTAATTGAAAAGTACTTTGTATCTTGTGTATTTTAGTCAAGTGAGTAGTTTGGTGTTGATCAAGTGCATATTTGCGATGTAGAGAGCTTGTATTGGCCAATGTTCGTGGTGGCGGTCTTGGCAGCAATCGTAGCGAGTCAATCTATGATTTCGGGAGTCTTCTCGGTCATTCAACAATCGCTCTCTTTCGGATGTTTCCCTCGTGTTAAAATCGTTCACACGTCGACTAAGTATGCAGGCCAAGTTTACATCCCCGAAGTCAATTATTTTTTGATGTTTGCTTGCGTTTTCGTTACCCTTGGATTTCGGACCACTACGGAGATTGGCAATGCTTATGGTAAGTGATCGAGCTTGATTGATTTTGATGCACGTTTCATCTTATGTTTCACTATCTGGATTATTGTAGGAATCGCTGTGGTGTTTGTGATGGTCCTAACGTCTGCATTTCTAGTGTTGATTATGTTCATGATATGGAAAACGAACATACTTTTGATAATCATGTACGTGTTGATCATCGGATCAATCGAGGTAGCTTACTTGTGTTCGGTTCTTTACAAGTTCAATGAAGGAGGATACCTTCCACTTATATTCGCCGCCATCATGATGACAATCATGTACATTTGGAACGATGTATATCGGAGGAAGTACTACTTTAAGCTCGAAAATAAGGTTTCTCCCGAAGAAGTGAAGGAGATCGTCCGAGAGACGGGCTCTTCGAGGTTGCCGGGGGTTGCCATCTTTTACTCTGAGTTGGTTCATGGAATCCCTCCCATTTTCAAGCACTATGTAGCGAATGTGCCTGCCCTTCACTCGGTTCTTGTATTCGTGTCCTTTAAGTCGTTGCAAATAAGCAAAGTGCCTGTGGAAGAAAGGTTCCTTTTTCGGAGGGTACAACCTAATGAGCTTCAAGTCTTTCGTTGTGTTGTAAGGTACGGATACACGGATGTGAAAAACGAACAAGTGTCATTCGAGCAATTGTTAGTTGAGAGACTCAAAGAGTTCATTCGAGAGGACAACTTTTCCCTAAGGGCGATGGAGAATAAAACTAATGTTGAAGTGAACGCGGTGGTGGCGAGAGATATCGAGTATTTGGACAAAGCGGTGAGGGATGGGGTGGTGCATCTGGTGGGGGAGCATGAATTGGTGTCGGCCAAGGATTCCAACATTGGAAAGAAGGTGTTGATTGATTATGCTTATAATTTCGTCAAGAACTTCTTGAGGCAAAGCAATGAAGTGTTTGATATTCCACATAAGAGAATGCTTAAAGTGGGGATGACTTGTGAACTATAGATGTAATAATATCGTTTCATTAATAATTAAATATATTCACAACAGATCATTCAAAAAATAATATACAAAAATTATTTAATGTCCTTATAGTATATTTAAAAATATATATTTATAAACATAATATTATGCACATTTTTTCTTAATGTAATAATCAATAACTAATGAAGTAAATATTATTTGTCTTAACAACCATTCATCAAATAAATAAATAAAAAACTGTAATTAAAATAGAATAATTAATTTACTTCATTACTAAAGACAACAATATTTGACCACGCTATTTAAATTAAACCTAGCTACACACACATATATCTACTACTGTAATTAATTAATCATAGTAGTACTACTATACTTCCAAATCTTATTTCTTCTACTACTATAAGAAAATTGACCATGTGTCATTTTTTTTTATTTTTTAGTCAATTTTCTTGTAGCGAATATATATGACTAGGATTGAAATTGTCGGAGAAGAGGAGTGAGAGAGCCACTGAGGTGGAGGGACATGACCTCATTGGTGGAGCCCACGAGCTTCCCGCCAACGAACACGGCGGGCAGAGGGCCGCTGCAGCCCATCCTCGTTAGCGCCTTTTCGATTTCTTTCCCCTCGGGATCGTGGTCGATTTCGCAGATACGAGGATTCACCCTAAGTTCTTTGAACAATATCCGAACCGCGTAGCATAAGCAGCATGTGCTTTTGCTGAAGATCAAGATCCCATTTTCTGATGCAAGTTTTACCACCTTCTCCATTTTTTTTTTAAATACTTCAATTTCTTGATGGAATAATATTTGAAATTAATACTAGCTTTCTTCTTTCGTGCTTCAAATTGAGCTGTTTTTGCAGCTCTATTTATACAAAAAAATTAATAGCCGAAAAAGACAACTTTTTAAAAAAGATGGTCAAGGGTTCTTTTCATGCCTTTAATAGGAATCAAACCATCATTTTATACTACGTATTCTTTTTTTGGATGTCCCAAATTATAACTACATTTCCTCTTTTACTTTAGCATTAAATGTTTTATTGTCAATTTTATCCCTAATTAATAAGAGTAATTAAGGCTTATCATATTTTGGAGTATGTGATTTTAAGGACAAAATTGACACATTAGCTAAATTTGACTACATTTATTGACTCTTCTTAATCTGTGTGTAAAGTCAAATGTAGCTATCTTTGTGGGACGAAGGGAGTACCTTTTACACTTTTCTTTTTTGATCGCACAACTTTTCACATCCTTAAAATAAAAATTTAGTGGGACATAGGGAGTATATATGAACTCCCACTTTCTTTTGAATCATGTTCTTGTTTTCAAAAGTGCATCCAACAATACTATTGAATTATTCGAGGAAGACTCGAAATATTTTTCATAGGTAAGTGGACACACTTTTTAAGAAAGTGTAATAATGAGTAGAGTTTTGAGGGATAGTTTTGTAAACTTTTATGTATAAAGTAAATAAATTAGTTGTCTTGTGTGTATGTGTGAGACTAAAAGTAATGACAATTTATATAAATTTGTAAATATTGTAAGAATTGAGTTTATAAGTCAATCCGCCGCCCACCTCCTTGTACAGCCGCCCACCTCCTTGTACAGCCTCCCCACTCAGCCTCCACCCAGCGGTCCCACTCTCCCCCTCTACTCCCTCTTATCCGATCTGTAGGTATGTAGAGTGACGAAGGTTTCCGTTTTCCGGCGTGCTCGCCGCCGTCGTCGTTACCTTCTTTACGCCATCTCCATCCGAAATAGGTGCAGATCTGTCTAGATCTACCTAGAAAACTACATACCATCGCCGCCTCCGTCGCCTGACACCGCCCCCGCCGCCTCCGGCGCCTGCCACCGCGCGCTGCCTCCTCCGCCGCTTGACACCACCGCGACCGTCGTCGGCCCCGGTCACCTTCCTTTGGTTTTTGTTCTCTTCACCATAGCTTAGTCTATGTAGCTTTCTTCAAAGCGCATGGTAGGGTTCAACAGATAGATTTGTCTAACGGAGCCACGGTGACTGTTTGGATGATTTATCGGTTGTTCTCTTTTTTAGTGTTTTTTTAGATAGATTCATTTTTCTTGCATTGGTAGTATTATGTTTCTAGTTTATTGCTTTTTATTTTCTGTAATCGTCGGTTTTTCCGACCCCTCTACGCTATATGCGGCCCGTTGCCCTATTATGGGACCTGTTTTCCCTCTTTTGGGACCCGTTTTTCCCTTTTTTGGGACCTGTTGGTGACTGGGATTTGGATGTCCCTTGAGAACTCCGGTGCTTGGTGAACCTTTGGCTGCATGTTATTATCTCTGTTGTTTTGATATGTTGATACCTTAGTGTGGGGTGTCTCGTATTGAAAAATGAAGGTCTGTGCTCTCTTGGTGGACAAAGGCTTCACTCGTTTTCCTCTTCCTCGCGATTGGATGGAGCAACGATGCCGAGTTGATTCTATGTGGTTTGAAAGATCTAGAACTTAGAATTGTTTTTATCTATCATGTATTGTTGATCTTGTAAACCTTTCAAAAAAAAGAATTGAGTTTATAAAAAAAGTTTCATTTTAAGTGTGTAAAAGGTATTTTGGAACATCAAAAAATAAAAATGTAATTTTTTCATTTTGTGTTGTTTCAATATGTATAACTCATTCTTCTTTTGACCAACACTTTTACCTATTATTTTCTCTCTATCATTCGATTATACTACTTTAACTTGATCGAGTATCTTTGATGCCAATTAATTAAAATTAAATTACAGCTAATGAAAAAGGTACTTTTTCAAGATCCATTGCCCACAAAACAAGTTGATGAGCAAATAGCAAGGAAATTCGTCGTAAATGGGAAGCTTTTTGACCCTCTGATTCAGAAATAATAATATTGCACATATATATTTGCAACGAAAGCATCGAATTTATTGAATAAAAAGGGCAGTCAATTTTCCTATAGATTCTTGAAAATCAAGAATAATATATTCTTAGTCTACGAATAATAAAAAAAAAAAAAAAGGCTTTCGGTGGTGAATCTTTGAAAATGGGCCCACCTTGTTACAAATTACAATGGACGATCGCCATGTTGCATTAATGGACAATAATATATCGAATTGAAGCCCTCTTCGACACACATTTTTTAACAATATATAAAATTTACACATTTTTACATTCAACTTATTTTAATAGTTGTCCAACTAATGTCGTCAATAGATTAGTTATCAGTTTGAGCTAAACACAATTCTTATTTGAACCTTACTTATTTTAATAATTCTGTTGTTGAATTCTTGTCTCAGGAGAAAGTTTGGAGTTTGGGAAATATATTATGGTGTGGAGAAAAACTTTTTTGTAAAAAGATATGTGAATCAAGATTTTGGTAATTTTAAAGTCTTAATTAGGACATTGATATGAGATCAAGATTTGTTTTCAATTTGTTTGGTCATGTTTATAGTTTTTTGGGCAGATATATGTAGTAGTCACAACAGGAATTTAGGATTTCTAATAGGAATTTAAACGAGTTATGAGGTGGAAAGTTTAGGAAGAGATAATAGACTTTTCCTTCGATTTTAATATTTTTTTTTGTGATAAGATGGGGTGTCTGACATTATGTTATTTGTATATTATGCAAACATTGAAAAATATGTTTTTTTTTTTTTTTTTCATATCACAATTAGGTTTAATTATGCATATCAATTATTTACAATTTACATGTACATATTGTTGGGATATTGATATCTCTTATGTTTTGTATTGACAACTTCATCATTTATTTTGAAATAGATAGATTTTGGTCTACATCAATCGAGGGGGAATCTAGTTGATGTAGTGGAGAAACATATCAATGCTCAAAAAGAGAAGAGAAGAAGACAAGATCAGAAGAGGAGAATCACTCGAGGGGAAACTCGACTGATCCAGTTGAGAAACCAAACACAGCTGAGAACCAAGTTTGCATTACTAGACAACCAAAGTTCATACAACTGGAGAAATAATTAGAAGCCTAAGTGTCAAGATCGGAAGAGAAGAACCCAAGATCAACTGAGTTAGTCAGCTGAGTCAAAAGGTCATCTGTATCAAACATAAAGAGTCTAATTAGAGTTGACGTGGGCCAATAGAAAGACGACAACAGACAACCTAAAAGCTGACACAACACAAGACTCAAGAAAGGAAAGTCAATGATGCATTGATTATTACTATCCAACGGTAATAATCAATAACCTCAATTAAGGAGATTGTGATTCCCGAAATAGTGAAAGATTTGATTGCGTTCCAACGGTAACATTCAAATCTTACATTATATATATGAGATCATTATCATATTTCACATATGAGTGAAGGGATACAAAGGTCGAGCAAATGTTCTTAAGTGTTTATCAATCAGAAGAGCTCAAGAACTTAATGAAGATTCAACACATATCATCTTCCAAATAGTGAGAGTGAGCTCATCATATCTAAGCTTCCATAAAATCACATATATCCAAAGTTTAGAAAGAATTTTCCAATCCTTTAGGATTTTAGGGGAAATTCTCATCTAATTCATATACACGAAACCCACATTCTATCCTAAACCCTTAAAAGCTAAGTTGAGTGAAATCAGTGTAAGAGTGGTAGCTCCTCACAATGACTAATAGGATCGAGTACACTTGAAAGTGTCAAAAGATCCAAAGTCTTCTCTTTGAATTATAAAGTAGCAAGACATGTTACTCTTTGATTAATATCACAGTTGGGCTGTGAGAGTGGATGTAGGACAAGGAGGTCTGAACCACTATAAATGATTGTGTTATTTATTGTTTCAACATACATCTTTTATATCGCATAACATAGTTTTAAAGAACGTTTTTTGTGATTGTGTTATTTATTGTTTCAACATACATCTTTTATATCGCATAACATATGTAGGTCCCTAAGTTGAGTTAATATCGAGGGAAGCTAAAGAAAACGTCTAGAGGGGGGGTGAATAGACTTTTCTAAAATCTTTCGATATATCAGAATTACAATGTGCGGAATACGAAATTAACAATGAGCCCAACTAAAGTTTATACTCAACTTATTTCGAGAACTCTGTTTTAGTACACTAAACTAGTCTTGTTTAGTTATGTATGTTTAACAAGTAAACAATTAATCAATTAAACAAACAAAACAGTAAAGTAAATCAAACATGAGATTTATAGTGGTTCGACAACTTGTCTACATCCACTCTCACAAACCCAGTTGTGAAATTCTTATTAACTCTTCCAATCGAGTAATATGTTCTTGTAGCTTTAAGTCCCAAGAAATAAGACTTAGATCTTCTCGATTATATCTCCAGATATATCTTCGATCTTACTAGCTATTTTACAAGTAACTAGCAACTTGAAATAGTAAACGAAAAATAAAACTTCTCTTCGTTCAGTAGTGGCCTTCTTCGATCTTCACTTGACTTGTGTAGCTTCACTTTCTGAACTTCAAACTTTGAGAGTAATTTCTTCACTTGAATCTTCAATAATGCTTGCAGTATCAATATTTCAGTAGTCTTTAACCAATGAATACCTTGGGGTATTTATAGACTTCCAATTCTAAGAACTTTCAGTTGTGTAACAACCTTTTCTTGAAAACTAACTTGTAACTGATTCCTCATATCCTTTTACGCGTTTCTTCAGTTAATTAGTTATTCCTTAACTAACTCTTCAAACTTTATCTTCAACACGCGTTTCTGTAACTTACTTCAAGTTGACCTGTCTTGTTTAAGTCGCGCACCTGTCTTGTCCAGTAGTAGTAGACTGTGTCTTCTACTTGTCTTGTGCAGTAGACTTCTTCAGATTACAACATAGAACTAATCTAGTCCTATCAACTAATCCTAACAAGACTATTACATTACATTAAGCTTCTTGTTTACAAAGCTTAGTCAACTTATAAAACTATACAAAGAATCTATCTATTACAATTAAAATCATGAGCTTTATACAACAATTATTCATAGCTCAATAACAATCTTTAACATATACAAAATATGAAGTACTTATAAATCGTACTTATCTTTCAATAATACTTGTCTTTTAAAAACACTTGTATTATAAAACTAGTACTTGTCTTGTGAACTTCTACTGATCTGTACAAGACGACTTTAACTTAACTAGACTAGATCAATCAACACTTAGAAAATATTCAAGTCTTCTTTTGGCTTATCAAAACTTCATCTTTTATTTTTTATCATCATTTAGGACTTGTTCTAGGATTCATATCCCAACAATTTCCCCCTTTTTGATGAAGCCAAAACTTACTTGAATCTTTTCACAATAGTAGACTAGTTAAGTAGTTATCTTGTCTTAAACACCAAATAGTACCTTATCTTTTCATTCATTTCGAAATAAGATCAGTAGATATTACAAATACTTACTCAAAATAAAACTAAGTAATCAGAGCAAAAAAAACAAAAAATTTAATCTGATATACTACCTTCTTAAGAACTTGGAACACCAAAAGCATCTAGTAGCCTTTTGTGAATGATAGTCATGTGTTCTTCCGTTTCGATCTTCTCCTTCTCCAGTAGGTCTTCTTCAAACTTCTTAATATGGTTGTAATCGATCCTTTTTCCAGAACCTAACATAGGAGTAATCCATTTAGGAAAGATAGGAACAAGAATATTAAAACTTACAGCAGTTGCAATCCTCATGATCAAGTTCCATAGATTTCGATCTTGAATTTCCATGAACACAAAAATCGCGTATAACTCTTCTTTGCTCTCTGGATCTCCAAACTTGCGAATAATCCAGTGATCCAACTCCCACTTCAGTTTGACTTTGAACCATGCATCTTTATGTTCATCATCAATGAAATTATCAATGTATGCATCTTCAACTTGATCTGGATCAGTCTTCATCTTCAGCAAATTCTTGATATGCTTTCCTAGCAATTTCTTGTTAGCATAATGAACTTCTTCCAGCTTCTGCTTCTTATGAAGAGCTTCAACCTCTTCATCACCAATATCAGCTAAAATATCTCCTAGTTCTTCTTTCTTCTTCTCTAGAACAAGTTTCCTCTTGACTTGTCTAGTCTGAACTTCACCTTCAGGAGACGCAATGCTTTTTCCTTTTAGCAATCTTTTCTTTTTCTGTTCTTCAGCTTCTTCAAGAACAGCTTTCTTGACCAGCCTTCCCCTCTTGGGATACCTTAACTCTTCTATCGCAGTCGCAGCAGCTTTAACTTCCGGTTCTGCACTTGACTTTTCTTCACCCCTACTTGTCTCTTCCCCCTTTTTGGCTTCATCACTTGCCTTAAGAGTGAATAGACTAGTGAATCGAGTCATTTCTTCTTTCAGTGCTTCCTTCATCGCTTCAGCCGCGAGCTCTATCTGCTTTTGTTGAGTCTGATCACGACTCATCTTGTCTAGTCGATCAGCAGTAGACTCCAGCTTCTTTGAGTTAATTGCCAACTCATCTTTGAAATGAACAGCTGTCTGACGCAATAGGGTATTTTGCTTAGTCAGCTCAGTGAGAATAGCTTGAGAACGCACCAACTGATCTTGTGCTTCCCGTCTTTGCTCATCAGCTATCTCAATCTTCACTCTGTATAGTCTTTCCATCTTACTAGACTCTTCAGCTAATGACCTAGCAAAATTAACAGACCTGTTCTCCAAGTAGTCAACTTGTCTCTTCAAGAAGTCCTCAATTTGCGTATACATTTCTTGTCGAAAAGTAGAATCCATCTTATTCACTTCTCCAACTATCAATTCCCTGGAGCTGTCAACTAATGACCGATTTTGTTCAACAAGAACTGTTTTCAACTTTGATTCTAAGAACACTTCAATAGACGACTGTACTACTTCCCTTAATTCTGTCTTCAACTCATTTATAAGTTCTTATGGAAACACATGAGCAGTAGAGTGAGTTTCAGTTAACTCATCTTCATTAAACAAGATGGCTTCAACAAACTCATCATCTTCTTCACCAAAATCGATTGAGTTGTTGTCTTCTTCCTCACCACTTACAACATCTTCCTCAGGCAGATCAGTCTGAACAGCAACATCAACTAACTCAGCTGTCAACTTTTCTTCCACAAGATCAGTTTGAATACCAACATCAAACATGTGTGATGCAGGCAATACATCATCTGGTACATTTAGCATTCGCTTTACCAGGGCTGTAATAACATGAGGTGGGAGAAGTTCTGAATAATCTTGAACTCCACTATTCTCCCTTTGCTCCATCTCCCAATCCATAAAATTTGAGATACCCCCCATGCCTTGTATGACTTCAAAAAGATCATCAGTAGAAGATTTCTTCAATGCAACCCATGTGCATATTCTAATGAGTTTCTCATACTGTTCTGACGAGCTGTCTATCTCAATAGACGAGAGCCTCTTCTTTAGATTTTTGCTAACTTTAGCACGAACCCTCTTCTCCCTTAAGCACATCGGATAATAAACAAGGGATTCAAACCTAACATCAGACGGGGTCTGAGCAGGTGGGGTCCCTGTCTCAGTTGTTGCAGTGGCAACTGGTGTCTTGTCTGACGTAGATGGGTTGAGGGGTTCAACATATTCTGTTGAGGTAATAGGAATTTGAATGGTGGTTTCTTGGGGCTTTAATGTGGCTTGGTTTGGTTCGACAGTTGTAGAAGTATCAACTGTATCGAATATAGTAGTGTGTGGGGTTATGTTGGCTCGAAGTGGGTGTACTGCCAACACTGACGAGGTTTTTGGTACAGGTTTGGCACGAGATCGAAGTGATCTGGCCTTGGTTTTAACAGGGAGAGAGAGAGGAATTGACAAAGCTCTAGAAGAAGTACCAACCTTTTCTTCAGTCGACTTGTCTGGTGTAGGACTCGACTCGACTCTCACCAGTCGATATACTTGCAAGTCGTCCTCTTTCATCTCAGGCTCCTTGTCTGAGTGAGTTTCCTCCGAATCTCCTTCAGCCTCAATCATAGCCTCCTCTTCCACGTACTGAACTAGTCTTCTACTAGTACCAGCCTCAACTTCTTCAGAACCTTCACCGCCCGACTCGTCTTCTCCAGAACTAGACGAGGCAGCTTCAATCATGGCATCATCAGGATTGATCTGGACTTGTCTGGCGGCAGCCGATCTAGCAGCAGCTTGCTTAGCCAGAGCCTCCTTCTTCAAATAATGCTTTAGAGGATGGAATGGCTTGCCTTTACTCCAACTCGTCTTGTTGGGCAATAAGATGGGTAGAATGATACTTAGCTTGTTTCCAAAGTTAACATTCGCAGTTACCACCTAGTTGACTGTACTGGTGTCAACTTGCACAAACCTCTTGTAATACATCAATCTGTCCAAAAAGAGTTTAGACCAGTTTCCTTCAGTGATTCCATCGTAAATCACAGCCATAATTCTTGCTTTCTGGGGCGTCACAGAGTCAAAACTCCCAGTGACTCCTAGCAACATTTTTGATGCGATATCAAGAAGAGTTTTGTATTTGTCAAGTAGCTCCTTCTTCTTGACCACAGGAACTTTTCCATCACTTTTCAATTTCAGCCTTTTTCCACAGAAAATACTCAAATACTTCAACTCTCTTCCTTCAGCATACCTTTCGATATCTATCGAACCAGACGGCAATTTCAATGATTCAGTCAAGAATTCACGAGTGATTTCCACTCTCCTTCTTCCAACAAATGCTTCAATCGAGTCGCCTAGTCGAGTGGCAGTAGCATAAAATTCTAACACTTCTTCTTCTAGCACCACCTCAGGAACTGCCTCCAAATAGGGTCTCAAACCACATCTGAAACACTTTATCAGAATTTCTTTGTTATCTTCAGTGTGATTTCCTTTGAAAAACACCGAACCCTCCACATGCACTCTTCCTTCGGTAATGAACTTGCCTAGATCAAACCTTGCTTGCATGTTAGTACGGGCATCAAATATCGAAACAATCGACATAGTAGAATGATTAAGAAAAATAAGAGATTTCGAAAGATCTTGAGTACTTGAGAAGTTATGAGAATCGAGAGATAAACACTTGTGAGCAGTTACGAACGAGTAGTGTGGGTTTTGTTAAACCTTGAGCTTGGAATCAATGGTTGAGATTGAGCGATTTAATCCAATGGTTAAGTATGAAAGTCCTTTGAAATTCAGTTTGGCGGAATCGAGAATATTACTTGATTTAGTATTGTAAAATTTGAAATCCGCCTCTTCTACTGGTAGAATAGAGGAGTGTATTCCTCTGACCTAGCACAGTAGAGTTTTTGGCGCGAACTGGTTATATACATCTCATTAAATGGAGTGTATACATCCAATTCTAGGTTTTTCAAACTTTCAATACTCAAATTACATATATATCCTTAATTCGTTTTGTTTAAACACTTAGAGTATTTACATCAAAGGAACACTTATCTTGTCTGTTCGAGTCTATTCAGAACAGACGAGTAGACTGACATGCACAAGACGAGTTCCCCCTTCGGCTGTGCTTGTCTACTTTGAATCATCAAACGATTATTTTTACCAGTCTTTTCTCGCACTACAGATTAGATGTAATACCGGTAGTCGAGTAGAATAATTAGAATGAATATCAATGGTCAAGGTTCAAACAAGATGACTGTTACCAAACTAAAAAGTCAACATAAGGATCTTTAAGAAATCAAAGATTCCCCCTTAAATGTTTATGCCCTTAGTATTACCCTCAGCTTTACCAGCTTCCTCATCGGGTTGTTTGGTCAACTTGTCTGACCTTGTATACCTGTCTGTTGAGTGAGTAGACGAGTGCTCCGCTCTTTTGTGGTAACTTGTCTATTCCTCCTTTCTTCTTAGGATTATACATGTCTGGTTAGTACATTGCTACATGCTAGTAGGATCAAGATCAATTAGTCCTAGACTAATGCATAATTCACGAAATCGGGCCTCAGCTAATGGTTTTGTGAAAATATCAGCTCTTTGAAAATCAGTATGAGTCTTTTCCATGCGAATATCCTTCTTTTCTACATGATCACGTATAAAATGATGTTTCACGTCGACATGCTTACATCGTGTGTGTAGAACAGGATTTTGTGTAATGGCAATAGCACTATTACTATCACAGAAAATAGGAACATTTGATTCACAGATATTATAATCTCTGAGCTGTTGAATAAGCCATAATAATTGACTACAACAACTACCAGCAGCCATGTACTCGGCTTTAGTAGTAGAGGTAGCAACACTTGTCTGCTTTTTCGAAAACCATGAAATGAGTTTTGAGCCTAAGAATTGACAAGAACCAGATGTAGATTTCCTATCTATTCTACAACCACCAAAATCAGAATCAGAGTAGCCACTTAGAGATAAATCATCATTTGAAGGATACCATATACCACGATTGATGGTCCCTTTCAAATATTTCAATATCCTTTTAGTGGTTTCCATATGACTCTCTTTTGGATTAGCTTGAAAACGAGCACATACACCAACAGAAAATGCAATATCAGGTCTACTAGCAGTCAAGTACAGTAATGAACCAATAAGTCCACGGTAATGAGTTTGATCAGCACACTTACCATTCTCGTCTGGGTCCATCCTGTAAGTAGGATGCATAGGTACTCCAGAAGATTTACATGTCTTAATACCATACTTGTCTAGTAGATTACGAGTATACTTTGCTTGATTTATGAAAATCCCTTCTGGGGTCTGTTTTACTTGAAGTCCAAGAAAGTAATTCATTTCACCCATCATCGACATCTCAAATTTACTTTGCATGAGTGTTGAGAAACTTTCACTCAGCTTTTTGTTTGGTGAATCAAAAATGATGTCATCTACGTAAATTTGGACGAGTAAAATGTCTTTCCCTTCTTGTCTTCTAAACAAGGTTCTATCGACCTTGCCCTTAGTAAAACCATTTTCTAATAGAAATTGAGAAAGAGTATCGTACCAGGCTCTTGGAGCTTGCTTTAGTCCATATAAGGCCTTCTTTAATTTGTATACCTGGTTACCTTTGACTTCGAAACCCGGGGGTTGTTCAACATACACTTCTTCCGCAAGAATACCGTTAAGAAATGCACTTTTAACATCCATTTGATATACAGTAAATTTCATGTAAGCAGCATATGCAAGGAACAATCGAATGGCTTCTAGTCTAGCAACAGGAGCATATGTTTCATCATAATCTATGCCTTCAGCTTGTGAATAGCCTTGGGCGACTAGTCCAGCCTTATTACGAACAACTACATCATTCTCATCTTTCTTATTCTTGAAAATCCATCGAGTGCCAACTACATTATGATGTTTAGGTCTATCAACAAGTTCCCAGACGTCATTTCGAACAAACTGATTCAACTCGTCTTGCATAGCGATGATCCAATTACTATCAGCTAAAGCCTCTTTAATGGTTTTAGGCTCGATAGATGAGAGGAAACAACACCAGCAAAACAGAGATGGACTAGGTTGTTCTTGTGACTCAAAGAGTTGTCGTCTAGTCTTTACACCAATATTAGAGTCACCAATGATATTTTCAGTATCATGAGCAGATTTCCATGTTTTTCTAGTCTTTGTAAGCATAGTATCATCATCTAGATCGGTTATAGCATCATTTATATCATCAACAGATTTACCTGGAGTAGATGAGTCAACTAGAGCAGGCATGTCTACTGGATTAGTAGACTTACCTTGAGCACTTACCCTTTCCTTGTCATCAGTTTCGAGGGCTTTCATGAATGGATTATATGCTTGAACGGATTCATATACCTCTGAATCTTTGTCAGATTCGATAGTTAGCTCAGTAACTTTCTCACTGATCTTGTTGGCAGACGAGTCCTGTTGAGATTCTTTGAAAACCACATGTGGTGTTTCTTCCACACAAAGGGTTGAGTAGTTGAATACTCTAAATGCTTTGCTAGTCGAGGAGTATCCTAAGAATATCCCCTCGTCTGCTTTAGCATCGAATGCATTCAACTTGCTTTTCCCATTGTTATGGATGAAACACTTACAACCAAATATATGAAAATATGAGACTCTGGGTTTTCTACCTTTCCATACCTCATAGGGTGTCTTACCTAGTGCTTTATTGATAGCACTTCTATTTTGTGAGTGGCATGCAGTATTGATAGCTTCTGCCCAAAACTTCTGGGGCGTGTTATACTCTGTCAGCATGGTCCTAGGCCTCCTTAAGAGTTCTGTTCCTTCGCTCTGCTACTCCATTTTGTTGTGGTGTCCTTGCTGCACTAGTAAGGTGCTGGATGCCACGCTTAGAACAAATTTTTTTAATATAGCAGTTAATGAATTCAGTACCCTTGTCACTACGGATCTTGACAATTGACTGATTCTTCTCAACCTGTAACTTCTTCAACAGATCAGGCAAAAGTGTTTGTGTATCACTCTTCTTGTGTAAGAAGACTACCCAACTGAACTTAGAATAGTCATCTACCACAACAAGTGTGTACCTTCTACCGTTCAAAGTTGGAGGAGTTATTGGGCCATGTAAGTCCATATGTAGAAGTTCAAGAACTCTACTTGTTGAGAGGGATGGAATAGATTTGAAGGAACCTTTTACCTGTTTACCTTTCTGACAGGACGTGCATACATGTGACTTGTAGTAGACTTCATTGGGAATACCTTCCACAAGGTAGTCTCTGGCTATCTTATTAAGAACCTTAAAGTTTAGATGACAGAGGCGTCTATGCCAGAGCCAGCCAAGTTCTTTAGGATTCTTAGTAAGTAGACAGGTGTCCCTCGGACAACTGTTCCAGTTCACTATGTACACACTTCCTTGTCTTATGCCGACCAGTAAGACTGTGTGTGTTCTCTTGTCAATGATTTCACATTTCCGACTCTTGAACTGCACCTTGTATCCACGATCACAAAATTGTGAAACAGAGAGTAAATTGTATTTCAAGCCTTCAACATAGGAGACATCTTGGATCTCTATGTCTCCATTTCGAATGTAACCGAATCCTTTGGTAACAGCAGTGGAGCTATCACCAAATATTACTTTTGGTCCTTCTTGCTCATGGTAGCTTGATAAGAGAGTCTTGGTACCAGTCATGTGGTGCGAACAACCACTGTCTATGTACCAAGTTTCTCCTATTGAGCCACCCTTCTTGTATAGATCGAGTCGACCCTGCATTAGATGATATTTCATAATTTAGGTACCCTCCTTGTTTATTGGGGTCCTGGGGGGTTAGTCGAGTTCAATGGAATCCAAATGTACATTGGAGTCCTGAACAAGTTTGATCTTCTAAGCTTTCGACCATATTTGTTGCAGAATAAGACCTTGTTGGCCTTATCTGGCCTATCAGTCGAGTTCGGGTCTACTCTTTGGAGATAGCCTTTCGACTTGATCTCTACTTGAGTAGGCACTTGTCTATGATAGTCAGAGTAGGGTTTATATGCATTAGGTCCATACGGTTTATAGACATGTTTAGGTCTTTCTTCTCCTTTGATATCATATGACAAAGGTGGAGGATATAGAACCGCTTGTGTATGATATTTTGGACCTTCCTGTCTAGGTCTAGACGAGTAGAGTTGAGACTGCCTTATGAAAGGAGGTCTAGACTCTTGTCGTCTAGTCTGTACTTGTCTAGTACTAGTCTCCTCGGGATACCAATCCTCGTATCTGACCTGGTTGGATCGTCTACGATTAGTGGTCCTTGGAAGATTAGTTCTAGGTTGAACAGGCTTGTTGTTACCATTCTTTTTACCTCCTTTGGTAATTGGAATGTTAACTTGAGCTTGTTTTGGTACAGTACCTTTAGTTGGAGTATCAATATCGTATATCATTGGTTCTTTTCCTTTATCATTAGTCAAAGAGCTTGAGATGAAAATAGTAGGGTTCTTAGGAACTAGAGTAGACGAGCTTGATGTCTCAGCACCTATGCCTGTCTTGTCAGCAGGAGCCCTATACCTATCTGACAGTTCAAGGTTAACCTTTGAAGAGTTAACCAGGTCAATAAGTTTAAGGTCTAGAGTGACAACCTCGGTTTCTAAGAACTTATTACGTTCTTCAAGCTTTTTGCACTTGCTTTTTAAAACATTGAATTCATGTTTCTCAGTAGCATGTGTCTTAAGTAGGTCTTGATACAACTTGTCTGTCAATGCACACTTGTCTTTGAGTTGACTCAACTCTTCTTGCAAGCGTTCATTTAGGACTGTTATATTAGGATCTACTTTAGACTGAGCTTCCTTAAGATCAATGATTTCTTGTCTTAAAATGATGTTTTCGTCACTGACTTCAATGATTGCCTTGTTGGCAAGTAGGAGGTCGTCTTCAACTGCACTAGTAGAGTGCTGAAGGCTACTCTCTACTTTGCTACTGGCAGTATCACTTTCATCAGATTCTGATTCATCACACGATTGAAAAGATGTTGCAGATGATACCTCTTGGTCGATTTTAGCCATGCAGCATAGACCATCATCTACTATGAAGGCTTCATCGTGATCTGGTTCAGACGGGTAGCTAGATGAGGATGATGGCAACTCGTCTGAGTCAGAATCAGAGTCATCATTGGCCATCATTGCCTTCTTACCACGGTTGTATCTTCTTTCCCTTCGTGCTTTGCGTTCTTCTCGATCATCAGTACTCAGGTCTGGACATTCATATATGTAGTGACCTGACTTTTCACAGTTATAGCACAAGAGATCATTAGTAGCCTTTTTAATAGGAGAGTTATTCCTTCGTTTATCACGTCTATCAGAACGTGTGATCTTCCTACCATCAGATTCTCTATCTTGTCTGTTACCTTTCGAGACTTCGTCTCTCCTTTCGGACGAGTTTCGGTCTCGTCTGGTTTCAGACGAGTTCTTAGAAGCAGACCCTCTATGCTCTCTATAGAACTTTTTATATCTTCCGAAACGTTTATTCAGCCTATCAAACTTTCTAACCATGAGGCTTACCTGATCCTTCAGACTAAGATCAGTATCTAACTCGTCTTTCACAGAAGTAGACCTAGTCTTAGACTTCGACCTGTCTACCTTGGACGAACTAGCCTTAAAAGCAACGTTCTTAGATACAGCATGTTCTCTGTCACTACTTACTATAGGTTCATCTTCGTCTAAATCAAACTCATGGGCCTTTAGAGTTTGAAACATGGTTTCTGCTGTCCATACATCTATATCTTGGGTATTCTTAACAAGCATTTTTACCATTTTCCATCGACTATCAAGGCTTTTGAGAATCATAAGATTGATTTCGCGTGGAGTATATGATTTACCAAGGACTTCCAAGTCATTCATGATTTTGGTAAAACGAGTATCCAACTGGTCTATAGTTTCGCCAGCTTTCATATGAAATGATTCAAATCTTTGGACTGCAGTGGAAAGCTTGCTTTCTTTGATTAGGGATGTTCCTTCACAAATGATAGCTAAGCGATCCCACATTTCTTTGGCAGTTTTACATTTTAACATTTTTCCCAGATACTCATTAGGAAGAGTGTGTAAGATGTAATTCTTGGCCAAGCTATCCAAATTATTCTGTCTCATTTCTTCTGATGTTAGTTCTGACCTTGGTTTCTTGACGAGTGTACCCACGGGTTGATTTGTGTCAAGGGCAGCAGTATTGGGGATCATGGTCACTATCGGACCTTCAGTGATGACGGAGATCATTAAGTCGTGAGTGGAACTGAAGATGGCTTCCATCCTTAGCTTCCAATAGTCATAGTCTTGAACCTGGAACTTAGGTAACTTGTTAGCACTAATTTCGAGAGACATGATTCAAGAAGATACGAATATCACAGTATAGTATCAAGAAACAGATGTTTTCAAGTTCAGCGATAATAGAACACGTAAGAGCACGTATAGACACGGACCAAGACTTCACCCAAGTCTTGAGTTGGTTATCAAGAAACAGCAGTTCGTAAACTACTGCTCTGATACCACTTGTAGGTCCCTAAGTTGAGTTAATATCGAGGGAAGCTAAAGAAAACGTCTAGAGGGGGGGGGGTGAATAGACTTTTCTAAAATCTTTCGATATATCAGAATTACAATGTGCGGGATACGAAATTAACAATGAGCCCAACTAAAGTTTATACTCAACTTATTTCGAGAACTCTGTTTTAGTACACTCAACTAGTCTTGTTTAGTTATGTATGTTTAACAAGTAAACAATTAATCAATTAAACAAACAAAACGGTAAAGTAAATCAAACATGAGATTTATAGTGGTTCGACAACTTGTCTACATCCACTCTCACAAACCCAGTTGTGAAATTCTTATTAACTCTTCCAATCGAGTAATATGTTCTTGTAGCTTTAAGTCCCAAGAAATAAGACTTAGATCTTCTCGATTATATCTCCAGATATATCTTCGATCTTACTAGCTATTTTACAAGTAACTAGCAACTTGAAATAGTAAACGAAAAATAAAACTTCTCTTCGTTCAGTAGTGGCCTTCTTCGATCTTCACTTGACTTGTGTAGCTTCACTTTCTGAACTTCAAACTTTGAGAGTAATTTCTTCACTTGAATCTTCAATAATGCTTGCAGTATCAATATTTCAGTAGTCTTTAACCAATGAATACCTTGGGGTATTTATAGACTTCCAATTCTAAGAACTTTCAGTTGTGTAACAACCTTTTCTTGAAAACTAACTTGTAACTGATTCCTCATATCCTTTTACGCGTTTCTTCAGTTAATTAGTTATTCCTTAACTAACTCTTCAAACTTTATCTTCAACACGCGTTTCTGTAACTTACTTCAAGTTGACCTGTCTTGTTTAAGTCGCGCACCTGTCTTGTCCAGTAGTAGTAGACTGTGTCTTCTACTTGTCTTGTGCAGTAGACTTCTTCAGATTACAACATAGAACTAATCTAGTCCTATCAACTAATCCTAACAAGACTATTACATTACATTAAACTTCTTGTTTACAAAGCTTAGTCAACTTATAAAACTATACAAAGAATCTATCTATTACAATTAAAATCATGAGCTTTATACAACAATTATTCATAGCTCAATAACAATCTTTAACATATACAAAATATGAAGTACTTATAAATCGTACTTATCTTTCAATAATACTTGTCTTTTAAAAACACTTGTATTATAAAACTAGTACTTGTCTTGTGAACTTCTACTGATCTGTACAAGACGACTTTAACTTAACTAGACTAGATCAGTCAACACTTAGAAAATATTCAAGTCTTCTTTTGGCTTATCAAAACTTCATCTTTTATTTTTTATCATCATTTAGGACTTGTTTTAGGATTCATATCCCAACAACATAGTTTTAAAGAACGTTTTTTGTATTAGCTGATACACTCTCATTTACTCGCTAATCATGGACTCATGGCAAACAATGTCTCTTGACATACTCGTCGTTCTGAGTTTGAAAACATATTATAGAGAAAAACCTGCCACCGGAGTTAAAAGTTCGATCCGTTTTAACAAGTCATTTGTATCAGCTGACATCAAGTCAACTGATCGTGCATGAAATTATTTACAAAGATTTTTCATTAATAGACGAATATAATCTTTAAATTGGCACACTACAATTTCTCACGCTACTCTAAAAGACGACTAATCAGCAGACTAACCAGTTCTAAACTCCTAGTGAATCAGCTAACCAAGTCATCTGGTGGATTTAGTCGATTTCTTACACTCTCTAAATAACTCGTCTGATATATTCCCCAGGGCAAGGGATCATCACCTATCTATTTTACTTGCATATTATTAATCGGTATTCTGACACAGATTCTGAAAAGTTTGATTTTTTTTCTTCAGATTATTCTCTAGAAAGTATTGGGGTAAAATATGCATTTTTCTTTAGAAAGAATCAATAACTAAGAATACAAAACAAGTAAAATTTATTGGTCTAGTGCTTCCCAAAATCATTCAAAACAGTGACCTAGATACGAAAATAGTTATACATTCAGGTAATAGGAATAATCAAATAAATCCATTAACATAACAACTTTAACAAAAAAAAATACCCAGTCAAAAGAGAAACTTTTTTCATAAATTAAAAGATAGTATAATATTTTAATCCCAAATTCTCACTGAAATATGATTACATAATCGTCTGAAAAAAAATAAGAGGAAAACTAAAATTATTCATCAAGATTGAAATATAATGAAGAATACAAAAATAAAATTGAATAGATCTAAATCTTTTCTTACCGAGAGCGCGATCGAGACGGTGACAATTTCCTTCACATATTTGTTTGTTTGATGAACGACAACGACGGAGATTCACCGTCGTCTTGGTGTTCACGTATTTCACAACACCAAAATACACAATCGCAAATATATGATATATATTGTAGCGAAGTAAGTACGAGATTGATCCCACAAGGAGGAGAAATGTAAAAGTGGAGTTTGTTGATTAAGTTCTAAATAGACGTGATCGAAAGTTAAATGTTTGATTACCCCTAAGGCCCTAATTGCCTACCAAATTGTCACCAGTAAACAATAAACGAGTAATAAGTAAAATTGATCAAGCGTGCTCATGCAAATCACAAAAATACAAGAAAATATGGATGAAACTCAATAATGAGAAGGTATGTTCCAAGACATTTGCAATATTAAGATATTCATCTATGGTTAATGACTCATTCAAATGACAATTAAGTTTGTCCTCTTATTGGGTTGACCACTAAAGAAGAATTAATTAATCTCGTGATCTAATTAATCCAAAGGAAAATACAATATAAATTTGTATCTCTACCTCACAAATATCATATCACCTGAATTAGCCCAAATGATCATTCAATTCCCTCCCAATAATTAATCATCTCTCGAACTAAATTGAGTTGTATGCTTATGTTCAATTAATGAGATAAATCTCTCAATCTTACCACAATTAACAATAGATAAAACACAATATCATGGCAAATAATAACATGCTTCTAAATAAGAATTAACCACACAAATAAGAGACAAACACCATTTAATTCAAATAAGAAATTAATTCATAAACTTCAATCTAAATATATACAAAGTCCCAGAACCAAGAGTGTTTTAGCCAATTATAATCTAACTATTACAAAATTAAATGACAAAAATAAAAGAAAAGATAAAGGAAAGAGAGGCTTAGTCTATGTAGATGATGGATGAAAAAATTTCAAAGCTATGACTCCAATCCTTGCTTCAAAAGGTGAAGAAATGGATGAGAAAATGAAGAACACCTCCAAGTGTATATCTGTGTGTGGATTTTTTTGCTCCCAAATTGAGTCTAAGAATGGTCGAAATCTGAAAATAGGGTATATATAATCTTGGGGCAGGGTTTGAGAGTGTGTGTCGCAAGTAAATCCCTCAAAAATGAAGAAAATACACAAAAAAAAACCCGAAAACGAATCAACTCGGCCGAGTTTGGACGAAATCAGGATGAACAGGTCATGGCCGGGCCGAGTCACCCGGGGCGGGTGGACTCGCCCGGCCAAAAGTCGAGAAGAGGTGAAAAAAATGGGTGCTGCCGATTGGAGTCGCCCGACCCATTTACGTGGGCATTGGGCATGGTCGGGTCGACTCGCCCAGTCCATTTACGTGGACATTGGGCGTGGCCGAGTTGGTTGGCCCGGTCCGAGTCCCCCGGCCGGGCTACTTCCTTGGTCCACTTTTTCGTCCTCCGTCTTCGTCCCCTCGTATCTTGAGCTTTCAACCTCCAATTGACTCGATTCTTTTTTTCATTCCACTCCATTGTTCGAGAAGAATCCAATAGTCTAATCCTCTTTTCGGTTCAGTGAGATATGGTATGTGTTTTGCTTCCGAAATCCTCATTTTTCCTACAAAAATGACAAAGACACTACCTTTTTCTCAATTTGACCAAAACATACATAATTGATCAATAAAAACATGATCATAAGCAATATGAGCTTCAAATGTGCACTAAAATCATGCAAATTCCACCCGAATCACTTGATCAGAGAAGATCTTCACTACATCTCCACATAAGAAGTCACTGAAAAACTGTTTGGAAAAAAGTCGAATAGACACCTGCGAGGAGACATGAGGTTTTGAATCGACTATCGAGTGTCAATCGAAGAATAATATGGAGGAACACAAATCAAGAAAGAAAATTTATTAATATGTCGATCTAGAAAATTAATATGCAGGATAGTTAAATTGGGTTGAAAAATATTATAATTCAAAATAATTGATACATAGGAAATACAATTTGAAAAGAAAAGCCAATCAACAAAAATAGTGAAGAATGGGCACTTTGCAAAAATAAACCCTAAACCCTCTGAAAAATAAACCTTTCTTCGACAGGCACTTTGCTTATCTGCAAGGACTTAAAGGACACGAATACAAGGACCGAGTGAAGAATGGGCACATTTTCTATATAGTGCTTGAAAATGGAAGGGATTCCATGAACTAACTCAGAATAAAAGATAGCAAGCTCCGACAACCTCGGAGAGCTCGTCCCTTGGACGATTTCCATTACTTTTTCGGGAGAAATCTTGTTTTCGAGCTCAAAGTAGTACTTCCTCCTATATACATCGTTCCAAATGTACATGATGGTCATCATGATGACGGCGAATATAAGTGGAAGGTATCCTCCTTCATTGAACTTGTAAAGAACCGAACACAAGTAAGCTACCTCGATTGATCCGATGATCAACACGTACATGATTATCAAGATTATGTGCGTATTCCATATCATGAACATAATCAAGACTAGAAATGCAGATGTTAGGACCATCACAAACACCACAGCGATTCCTACAAAAATCCAGATAGTGAAACATAAGATGAAACGTGCATCAATCAAAGTGAAACAAATCAATCAAGCTCCATCACTTACCGTAAGCATTGCCAATCTCCGTAGTGGTCCGAAATCCAAGGGTAACGAAAACGCAAGCAAACATCAAAAAATAATTGACTTCGGGGATGTAAACTTGGCCTGCATACTTAGTCGACGTGTGAACGATTTTAACACGAGGGAACATCCGAAAGAGAGCAATTGTTGAATGACCGAAAAGACTCCTGAAATCATAGATTGACTCGCTACGATTGCTGCCAAGACCGCCACTACGAACATTGGCCAATACAAGCTCTCTACATCGCAAATATGCACTTGATTAACACCAAACTATGACTAAAATACACAAGATACGAACTACTTTTCAATTACTTGGAACAGAGGCGTAGAAGGTGTTTGAAACCAATGCGTTATGTTGTCGAAGAAACGAAGCTTGTCCAACGTATGCTAATACGATGGACGGGTAAATCACACTACACATGCTTATTTGTATAGCTTTCACTGAAAAGTGGCCAAGGTCAGCAAACAACGCCTCAGCTCCTGTAATAACACGTGTCACCCCATTATTAATTATGACACATGTCAACAATTCATACAGTACAGTGGAATAAAACATGACCTGTTATGCAAAGAACAACTCCTCCAAGGGAAATCCATGCATCAACTTTGTTCCTTGTAAAGTAATGTATGATGTATATTGGATTAAGAGCTTTGAGAACAGAGGGGTCATATTTGATGAAATTGTAGATACCAATTGATGCAATGAGAAAGAACCATAGTAAGAGTATGGGAGCAAAGGTATAACCCACTTTGTCACTTCCAAATCTTTGAACCATAAACAACATTACTAGAATTCCCACAGATAACCAAACTATTGTGTCTGCATACGTACAAACAAAATTAATCATTAATTCAAAATTTGATTTTTTTTTTATTATTTAATTCGAATTATAATAGTAACACTTTACATACCTTCGGTCATAGAATGAGCTGCCTCCTTCATTCCACTTGTAGCAGATAACACTTTTTTTTTTTTTTTACAGAAATTAAAAAATAAAATCAATCAACATATATATACATATTTAATTTCTATATTTAAAAAAAAAAAAAATACCTGAGATGCAGGGAGTAAGAATACCATCTCCAATGAGCATAGAAGTGCCAAGCATTGTGGATAGTAACAAAACGTATTTAAGAAACACGCTTTCCTCTAAAACGGATTTAAGTTTTGAAGCTCTTTGTGTAGCACTAGTTGACAATTCAAGTTTGAAAGTTGAGACATCTCGATCTTCTATTTCTTGACTTGGGATCAAACCCACTTTAGCGTATCGACATATTAGCGAATATAATGCAAACGTTCCTCCTGAGAAATTAAGGTAAAGTCTAGTATGCACTTGAGTGCATGCTGTGCACCCTAGTCCATGTGCACTTTTCAATTTACTGACTTACACTTTTTGGTAAATGGTGTTGCACTTTTCAATTATTACTAAAAATATTATTATACAGTTTAATAATTGAAAAGTGTAAGTCAGTAAACTGAAAAGTGCAACACGGACTAGGGTGCACAATATGCACTCGAGTCCATAGCAGACCAACCCAGAAATTAATTTGTTAGAAATACGATCGAAATAAAATAAAATAAAAAATGAAAAGACGTATGTACGTACGTACCTTTTCCTGAGATAGAAATATATTATGTTAAAAGAAAAAGGAAAAAATATATTTCAATTAAAATGAGAAATTGCTGGGAGGGGTACTAAATTAAGGAAAGATGTACGTACACGGAGAAGTAATATATAATTAGATGCATGATAAAAAAAATGTGATTAGTCAATATTTAATTTGCTAGGTTAGGTGAACGTGTAATTGGGTCACTATGTAAGTTCGTACCTTCGCCGTTGTCGTTGGCACATAACACGATAGCAATGTACTTAATCAAAGACAACAAGGTTATGGTGTAAAAGATGAGCGATAGAGCTCCTAAAATGTCATCGTTATGTTTGATTCCATTTGAAAAAATGCTCGAAAAGACGTACAATGGAGAAGTGCCTATGTCGCCGTACACCACCCCAATGCATTGGAACGCCAACGGCAACACCGCCACCCAACCACCACCACCACCATTTTCCTTAGAAAAAAAAGAAAGATTAATAAAAATTTGGATTGAAAGAGAAAAATAAAGAACTTGTAACAAACCTTGGTATTGAGGTTGTTCGGACAATGATTATTTTCATTGAGATCATGTGAGGGAGTACTTTTGTCTTGGGTTATTGTTACTTCATATTGTTCTTGCAAGACCTTGTAACTAGACATTTAATTTTCGATCTGCAAAATTTATTTACAATATTATTTATGAAAATTGTTTATAAAGAATGAAGGGTTTAGAGTAATAAATAGTGGAGAATTAAGAGAGGGTGAGGGGAATTAAAGAGTACAATTGGGAAATGTGTATAGGGTTTGGGAATAGGAGAGGCTTTTTGTAGTGAGAAAATTGGGGTCCCATTTAAAGTCAAACCAATTAATTTCGGGATCAATCACATCGCCCACTTGCAGGTCTCATTTAAAGTCAGAGCTTTGCATTTCATATGAGCTGAACCTATAGAAATTTTTTGCATGTATAATGTCAAAATTATTTAATGAATATTTGAATTATATATTATAATGTGGGGAAAAAATATAGTTCTCCAATTTCAAGATCATTTTAAAAAAAGACATATATAAAAGTTTATAGATAAAAATTAAATTATTATGCACAAGTAGTATTCTATTGGTTTGTGTGAAAAATAAAATGAGATGATAATTTTGGAATAAATATTCCCTTCGTGCGCTTATAAGTTTTCCATTGTGTCATTTTGATTCGTTTGTCTATAAACTTTGCATATTTTTTTTATTTTATTTTTACATGTTACTTTATATTTTACTTTTTCTTCCTATTTTTCTCTAAATTATATTACTTGTACTAGAGTATTTATTATTTAATTTTTTTAATATATATAATGTTCAAAAGTAATGAAAAATGTAAAGACGAATTGAGAGAGTAGTCCTGTAAAATGAAAAGTAAACTAAAAATTTGGACGAATATAGAAAGAGTAGCCCCAATTTGCACGAAATGCTAGAGCTATTTTGACTTCTCTAGACACAAATTTTAATAAATATTGATTAGTTTATTCATAAAGTAAATAAATGGAGGGTATTGTGGAATCCATTTGTAAATAAATGATTGTTTATGAATAAAGTGAATGATAAAGTGGGTAAATAAGTGATGATATGAGGTTGAAGATAAAATAGTATGAATAGTATTGTTTCAAAAAATCGGTATGAACATATAATATTATTATTTTTAAAATTCTACACTGCGAGTGTTCTTTTCTTTTTTCTATAATTAATTAATTTATTGAAATAGGACCACATAAATCCATGCCAACATTTTGGCAGGAAACCTCCGAATTAACATGTTGTGATGGGACAAAAATAGTACTCCAGATCTTCAATTAAGAAAAAGCAACATTTTACTATTTTAGGTAATTTTGAAATTAAAATCGTACAATTTTAAATAACTTAAGATTAAATTAATATATTTATTTTTTTAAAGATCCTTTTTCGGTTAGGTAATTATGGAAAGAAACTGATTTTTAACTCAAAAGGTTTCAAAAACTGTATTTTCGTTTTGTTTGGACGAAAGATTTAGGGATGAATTTTAAATTTATAATCTAAATAACTTGTTTGATATTGTTTTCACAAAAAAAAAAAAAATAGTTAAAATTAATAGAATTTTAAAGTCTCACTATAATTATGTCATTTGAAATTCATTTCATTTAAAATACATTTCAAATCAAATCTCCTTGTCCAAACACAATATTTCATTCGCTTCAAAATTGTTTTGTACATCCAAAAAGAAAACTTCTTAATAAATCATACCCCAGTATTTATATATTTACACAAAATATCATTACTTTTACACTTAATTTAAATCATTTACTTTATTTTATTAATTAAAATTTATAAAATTATCTTGTAACACTCCACTCATTACACTTTTTTTCTTAGTTTGTATGTTCACTTTTTGGTGCAAACATACGGAGTATTTTTTTTCTTCTCCAGAGTGTTGCTTCTTCTTTATCCATTTAAATTTAGGTATTTTTTTCATTTTCATTAATTTACTCGCTAGCGCAATTCTGAAAAAGAGCAGGTACATGGGTTTCGAGGCGAGCTTTTTGTGTAGAATTTGGAGATGGATACAAAAATTCATAGTGTGCAAATTTTCTTATATTCCAAGGATAGAGGATCCCGTGGCTGCAGCAGTCAACGACAATCCGAATTTAGAGGCAACTACCAACGACGTTTCTACCCCTTCTCGAGCTGCCCCGACTCGTTCCACGAAGAAATTAACGTTGTAGCCCAAGACATCATGGGGGAGCCTATTCGAGGGTAAAGCCTGCACGAAATACACTGTCAACCAATCGACATGGCTTGACAATGATTTCACCCGCGTCTCCAAGTTCAAGGGCAGTTGGGGCGATGCATTTGACCCTCCATAGTCCTTCACCCGATTTCAGATTTTTTTACTTGGTCAGTTATTTTCGGATTTTTAATCGCTTTTATTGCTAGGTCGTATTTAGGGGTGTACCATTTTTCAATGACACCCTGTTATCCTCTGATCCGACTTATAAACTTATAACCTTTATCTTTTCTTTTTTCGTTTTAATTTAAAACTCTTTTATTGTGCATAAACTTGCAACTAGTACTTACAGATCACCCTCTCCTTACATGTGGAATGGAGATGATGTTCCAGAGTTAGGGAAATAAATTGTTTTTAACTCAAAAAGTTTGAAACAAGGGGATTATAATATAACTATGCCAACTTGCATTTTCATTCCAAATTGGAATGGGCGAATAAATTAATCGTACGCGTCTTTCTATTTTCATTATATATTGTACTTCCACCTATTCAATTTATATGTTGTTTTGATTTTTCGTTTACTTTACAAAATATAAGTCTTTTTACACTTTTCAATGCAAATTAATTGGATTTATTCCAAATTTACCTTTAAGATTAATAAATATTTATATTCATGTATTTTTTTAATTAAAAAATACAAATATTAATTAAGGGTAAAATGAGAAATCAATTTTTTTTTTAATATGTGTGCATGAGATGACATATATTTTGAATAGCTAGGAGTGAGTAATTTTAATTTTATTTTATAGTTTGGACAATCGATATAAATGAATCGAGTCGAGTCAAGCCGAGCCGAACGCGATGCGGTTCAAGCTTGTTTGAAATATTATCGAGCTTTTAAATTAGTGTTTGAGCTTGTTTGATAATTAAACGAGCCGAATACGAGCCGAGCTCGAGTAGTTTGACATTTTTACACTAAATTTATCATTTTTTATTTATCGAGCTCGAGCCGAGCTTTAGACTATATCGAACGTAAATATATGTTCAAGTTTATTTGATATTTATGTCGAACCGAGTTCAAACGAGCTTTTACCGAACGATCTCGAATCGAGTATCGAATAGCTTGGTTTGATTTTCAACCCTAGATAGATGTACTCAATTAATGTACTCAATTATTGAGATCATAAATTAGGCAAAAACTTTACCACCAAAAAAACACTTTTTTTTTGGGCTTAAATTTTGATGAATATGCCTAAACACACACCCAAAAAAAAGCTGGAAATAAGTTTTAAAGAATGATTTCGATATTTGGGGTTCAACATTTTGGATTGAATTTTTATCTTTGTTCTACTATTTTTGTCCAATTCTTCCAGCTCTATGATGGAGGAGATATGGAGTATTGCTATAGAATATTATTAGTTTAGTAGGGACTTGAGCTCAGACAAATCACGTCATCTCCCGTCGAAAAAAATGGTGTATCTTATTGCAACAACATAAAAATTGAGATTTTTTTTATAATAAAATCAAAGATCATGATTAAATTGATGTTGAGACTAAAAATGATGAATTTATTTAGAATTCGAGTAATATAACGTGGCAAGAATAAACAAGTTTCAGCAAACCACGTCATCGATGGTAGGTCGGAGAAAAAAAAGTATATCAAATTAATTTTAAAAGTCATAATTAAATTAATATTGAAACTAAACGCGGTGAAATTATTTAGAATTAACCCAAAAAGAAATAAAAGGTGTGAATTTTAATTTTTTTTTCTTCAATAATTAGAATAAATAAATCATTCTATAAATCTGAGTTCATGTAATTTCTTTTTATGTATCATTGTAGTGAATACAGAGTAGTCTCGCTTAAAAAAAAACGTTAATTACACTTTAAATGTATAACATGATACTAAAAAATAAAGTTCGTGTGAACCTAGTTTACAAAAGTGCTACTCAATAAAGAAATTGATTTCCTATTTTTCCACTAAAAAGAAAAAATAAATAGCACCCCATATGTTATGTCATACCTAACACAATTAGTTATAGAATTTTAATTGCAAATAAACTCAACTCTTTTCGATCAATGTTTTCAATAAAAAAAAATACATTGACTTGCACCAAAAGTATGAAAGCATTTTCTTTGCCTGATAACATAAAACTTTTTAAACATTATTGGATCGTGGATCTAAAGTATGTAATTTATTTATACAATTACAATTACACTTTACATTGTTTGTTATCTATAATATGTAAATGTAATGCATTGTTCTATTAATAAATATAAAATGATAAAATATCTACCATAGCGTTTGTTTAGTCTGTCGAATTTCCTAACCATAAGGTTCATCTGATCTTTCAGACTTAGACCAGACTTTTCTAACTCGTCTCTTATGCTAGCAGGCTTGGACCTGTCTACTCTAGAGCTCTTAGACGAAGTAGACTTAAAGGCAACATTTTTCGACACGGCTTTCTCCCTATCACTACTGGCAATTGGTTCTTCCTCATCTAATTCGAACTCATGCGCCTTAAGAGTCTGGAACATGATTTCTGAGGGCCACGAATCAATATCTTGTGTGGATTTAATGATCATCTTGACCATTTTCCATCTTTCATCCAAAGCTTTCAAGATTCTCAGGTTAATCTCTCTTTCAGTGTAAGTCTTTCCTAGTACTTCAAGATCATTCATGATTTTAGTAAATCGAGTATCCAATTCATCAATGGATTCACCTGACTTCATCTTAAATGTTTCAAACCTTTGGACAGCTGAGGACAGTTTGCTTTCTTTGATCAGCGTAGTGCCTTCACAAAGAACAGCTAATTTGTCCCACATTTGCTTGGCAGTCTTACATTTTAACACTTTACCAAGATACTCGTTTGGCAAGGTGTGTAAAATATAATTCTTAGCAAGACTATCCAAATTGTTTTGACGCATTTCTTCAGAAGTTAGTTCTGACCTTGGTTTAACAATCAGCTCTCCAACTTCTTTGGTTGGGTCCAGTGTAGCAGTATTTCTGATCATGGTAACGACTGGTCCTTCTTTGATCACAGATACCATCAGATCATGAGTTGAGCTGAAAATGGCTTCCATTCTCAACTTCCAGTAGTCGTAGTCCTGAACAGAAAACTTGGGAAGTTTGTTAGCACTTATCTCAAGAGACATGTTTAGCAGTTTGATCAGATAGGATGGTAGCAAGAAATCAAGATACAGATATATCAAGAGAGTGTGGTATGAATCAGAACAGAAATGAACCAAGACTTCACCCTAAGTCTTTAAATGTTATCAAGAAACAGCAGTTCTAAAACTACTGCTCTGATACCACTTGTTGGTCCCAAGTTGAGTTTATAATATTGAGTAAGCTAGTGAAAATGTCTAGAGGGGAGGGGTGAATAGACTTTTAAAAAATCTTTCAATATATCAGAATACACAATGCGGAATTAATCAAAGTAACAATGAGCCCAATCAAATTTATACTCAACTTATATTCGAAATTTAGAACTTCTTGATGAACACTCTACTTGTCTTGTTTAGATAAGCGATTAATCAATTACGGAATTTAAACAAACAATAAAGTAAATCAACACACAACTATTTTATAGTGGTTCGACAACTTGTCTACATCCACTCTCACAACTCCAGTCGTGAAATTTATTAACTCTTCCAATAGAGTATTCTTGTGATTTTAAGTCCCAAGATATAAGACTTAGATCTTCTCGAAAACACTACCAAGTGCCTCTTCGATCTAACTAGCTATTTTACAAGTAACTAGCAGCTTGAAACAGTAAACAAAAATAAAAATTCTCTTCGTTCAGTAGTAGCCTTCTTGTTCTTCACTTGTCTTCTGGCTTCTTTCTGAACTTCAATCTCTGAGAGTAAATTGCTTCTTTGAATCTTCAACAATGCTCCAATAGTTTTTCAGTAGTCTTTAATCGTTCAATACCTTGCGGTATTTATAGACTTCCAATTCCAAGAACTTTCAATTGTGTAACCACCTTTTCTTGAAAACTAACTTGTAACTGTTCTCTTATCCTTTAACGCGGTTCTTCAGTTAATTAGTTATTCCTTAACTAACTCTTCAATATTTATCTTTAACACGCTTTTGTAACTAACTTCAAGTTGACCTGTCTTGTTGAGTCGCGCACCTGTCTTGTCCAGTAGTAGACTGCGTCTTCTAGTTGTCTTGTGCAGTAGACTTCTTCAGATTACAACATAGAACTAACCTAGTCCTATCATCTAATCCTAACAAGAATATCACATTACATTAAGCTCTTGTTACAAAGCTTAGTCAACTTAAAACCTATACATCGATTATACAACTACATACGAATTAATATGAGCTTCTATACATTTCAAATAGCTCAATATAAAACCTATCAAGTATACAAAGTATCAACAGTTTATAAGTACTTGTCTTTTTCCCTTTTATACTTATCATGTTAACTTCATTCGTTTTATGAACTAGTACTTGCTTTGTGAACTAGTACTTGTCTTGTGAACTCTACTGATCTGTACAAGATGACTTCTTCTTAACTAGACTAGATCAGTCAACACTTAGAAAATATTCAAGTCTACTTTTTGGCTTATCAAAACTTCATCTTTTATCTTTTATCATCATTTAGGACTTGTTCTAGGATTCATATCCCAACAATTTCCCCCTTTTTGATGAAGCCAAAACTACTTGAATCTTTTCACAATAGTAGACTAGTTAAGTAGTTATCTTGTCTTAAACATCAAAATAGTACTTATCTTTTCATTCATTTCGAAACAAGATCAGTAGATATTACACATACTTAATATCAAAAACAAAAACAAAGTATTAGAGCAAAAAAAAACTAATTTGAAAGAGTACCTCCTTCTGGATTTGGAACACAGAATGCATCGAGTAGTCTCTTATGAATTACTGACATATGTTCTTCAGTCTCGATCTTCTCTTTATCCAGCAGGTCTTCTTCAAATTTCTTGATATGGTTGAAGTTGATCCTCTTTCCAGAACCTAACATTGGAGTGATCCACTTCGGAAAAATAGGAACTAGAATATTACAATTCACAGCAGCAGCTATCTTCATGATCAAATTCCATAGCTTCCGATCTTGAGCTTCCATAAATTTGTCAAAAATAACATAAAGTTCCTCAGAACTATCAGCTTCTCCATATTTACGAACAATCCAGTGATCTAACTCCCATTGCAACTTGACTTTGAACCAATCTTTACGATGTTCATCATCAATAATGTTGTCAATGAACGCATCTTCCACTAGATCTGGATTAGCTTTCAGCTTCAGCAGTCTTCTAATATGCTTACCCAGCTTCTTCTTGCAAGCATAATTAGATTCATCATCATCATCAACAATCTTCTGCTTCTTCACGATTTCATCAGTTGTATCCTCTTGTTGATCTTCAATCACAAGCTTCCTTTTTGTTTGTCTGGTTTGAACTTCAACTTCAGGATCTGCAATATTCTTGCCTTTATCCAATCTTTTCAACTCAGATTGTCTAGCTTCTTCAAGATCTGCCTTCTTCACCAACTTGCCTCTCTTAGGCCTTTTGAGATCTTGTATAGCAGTAGCAGTAGCAGCTTCCTTCATTTCTGGTTCATCACTTGACTTCTCTTCAACTCTACTTATCTCTTCCCCCTTTTTGGCTTCATCACTTGCCTTAAGAGTGAATAGACTAGTAAATCGAGTCATTTCTTCTTTTATAGCTTCTGAAGCTATCTCAATCTGTCTTTGATGTGTCTTGTCCTGACTCATCTTGTCTAGTTTAGTAGCAACTAACTCTAGCTTTTGAGTAGACAGATCTAACTCAGTCTTGAAATGAGTAGCAGTCAACCTCAGCAATCTGTTTTCCTCAGACATATCTCTTAAAAGCTTCTTGGCTTGCACCAACTGATCTTGTGCTTCACGCCTTTGCTCACCTGCTATCTCAATCTTAACACGGTAAAGACGTTCCATCTTGCCAGATTCTTCAGCTAACGATCTAGCAAATGAGATAGATCTTTTCTCAGAAAAGTCAACTTGCTTCTGTAAGAAACTTTCAACTTCCGCATACAACTCTGCTCGGAAAGTTGAGTCCATTTTGTTGACCTCTCCTACAATCAATTCTCTTGAGGAGTCAACAAGCGATTGGTTCTGCTCAACTAGCATGTCCTTGACTTTAGAATTCAAGAATTCTTCAATAGCAGAATGAACAACATCTTTCAAGTCCGACTTTAGCTCTACAAGATAACCTTCAGGAAAAACTTGAGTAGACGACTGAGCTTCAGAGACAACTCCTTCTTGAACTTTCTCAACAAGTTCATCTTCATTAAACATCACAGCATCCATAAACTCATCGTCTTCTACTCCAAATTCGAAAGAATCAGCATCATCAGAGTTTTCAGACTCATCCTCTGACTGATTTGAAGTTTGAATACCAGCATCAACAAGTTTTGCTGTCAACTCTTCTTCCAGTAGATCAGTTTGAGTTCCAATATCAAACATGTGCGACGCAGGCAACACATCATCTGACACATTTAGCATCCGCTTCACCAGGGTTGTAAGAGCATGTGATGGAAGAAGTTTTGAATAGTCTTGAACTCTACTATTCTCTTTCTGTTCCATCTCCCAGTCCATAAAATTTGAGATGCCTCCCATTCCTTGGATAACTTCAAAAAGATCATCTGTTGAGGATTTCTTCAATGCAACCCATGTGCATATCCTAAGGAGTTTCTCAAACTGTTCTGATGAAGTGTCTATCTCAATAGACGAGAGCCTCTTCTTCAGATTGTTACTGACTTTAGCACGAACCCTCTTCTCCCTTAAGCACATCGGATAATAGACGAGGGAATCAAATCTAATTTCAGAAGGGTTCTGAGCAGGTAAGGTTCCTGTCTCAGTTGTTGCAGTGGCAACGAGTGGGGTTTCTGAAATAGACGGGTTGATGGGTTCAACATTTTCTGTTGAGGTAAAAGGAATTTGGATGGTGGTTTCTTGGGGCTTTGATATGGCTTGGTTTGGTTCGACAGTTGTAGAAGTATCAACTGTATCAAATATAGTAGTGTGTGGGGTTATGTTGGCTCTTAGTGGTTGCACTACCAACACTGTCGAGGTTTTGGGAATAGGTTTGGCACGAGATCGGAGTGATCTAGCCTTGGTTTTGACGGGGAGAGAGAGAGGAATTGACAAAGTTCGGGAAGAATACCAACCTTTTCTTCAGTCGACTTGTCTGGTGAAGGACTCGACTCGACTCTCACCAGTCGATACACTTGCAACTCTTCCTCTTCCTTCTCAGGCTCCTTGTCTGAGTGAGTTTCTTCAGAATCTTCTGCAGCCTCAAACATAGATTCCTCTTGCACATACTGAACTAGTCTACCACTAGTACCAGCTTCAGCTTCCTCAGAATTTTTGCTCTCCGACTCGTCTTCCTCAGAACTAGACGAGGCGGCTTCAATCATGGCGTCGTCTGGATTGATATGAACTTGTCTGGGAGCAGTAGCTCTTCTAGCAGCTTGCTTTGCTAGCGCCTCCTTCTTCAGATAATGCTTGAGAGGATGAAATGGCTTGCCCTTACTCCAACTAGTCTTGTTGGGCAACAAGAGGGGTAGAATGACACTTAGCTTGTTCCCGAAGCTTACATTCGCAGACACAACCCAGTTGACTGAACTGGTGTCGACTTGCACATACTTCTTGTAGTACATCAACCTATCCAAGAAGAATTTAGACCAATTTCCTTCAGTGATACCATCATGAATCACGGCCATTATTCTTGCTTTCTGGAGCGTCACAGAGTCAAAACTCCCAGTGACTCCTAGCAACATCTTTGATGCGATGTCAAGAAGAGTCTTGTATTTGTCAAGTAGCTCCTTCTTCTTGACAGCAGGAATTTTACCATCACGATTCAACTTTAGCTGCTTTCCACAGAAAATACTCAGGTACCTCAACTCTCTGCCTTCAGCATATCTCTCGATATCTATCGATCCGGACGGTAATTTCAACGATTCAGTCAAAAATTCACGAGTAATTTCTACTCGCCTTCTTCCAACAAAGGCTTCAATCGAGTCGCCTTGTCGAGTGGCAGTGGCATAAAATTCTAACACCTCTTCTTCCAGCACTACTTCAGGAAATGCCTCCAAATAGGGTCGTAAACCGCATCTGAAGCATTTTATCAGAATTTCTTTGTTGTCATCAGTGTGATTTCCTTTGAAAAACACTGATCCCTCCACATGCACTCTTCCTTCGGTGATGTACTTTCCGAGATCGAACCTTGCTTGCATGTTAGTACGAGCATCGAACATCGAAACAATCGACATAGTAGAACGGTTATAAAATCAAGAGATTTCGAAAGTGTTTGAGTGCTTGAGACGTTATGAAAATCAAGAAATACTGAACTTGTGAGCAGTTATGAACGAGTAGTATGGGTTTTGTTAAACCTTGAGTGTTGAAATCAATGGTTGAGATTGAACAAGTTTGATCCAATGGACAGATATGAAAGTCTTTTGAAATTCAGTTTTACGGAATCGAGAATATTACGTGATTTAATATTGTAAAATTTTGAAATCCGCCTCTTCTATTGGTAGGATTGAGGAGTGTACTCATCTGACCTAGCATAGTAGAGTTTTGGCGCGAACTGGGTATATACACCTCATTAAATGGAGTGTACAAATCCAATTCTAGGGTTTTCAAAATTTCATTTAACAAATTACATGCATATCCTTAATTCGTATTGTTTAAACACTTAGAGTATTTAAATCATAAGACCACTTATCTTGTCTGTTCGAGTCTATTTAGAACAGACGAGTAGACTAACGTGCACAAGACGAGTTCCCCCTTCGACTGTGCTTGTCTGTGTTGAACATCGAGCGATTACTTGAACCTGTCTTTTCTTGCGCTACAGATTAGACGTAATACAGGTAGTCGAGTAAAATAATTAAGATGAATATCATTCTAAGTCAATGGTCGAGGTTCAAACAAGATGACTGTTACCAAACTTAAGAGTCAACATAAGGATCTTTAAGAAATCAAAGATTCCCCCTTAAATGTTTATTCCCTTAGTATTACCCTCAGCTTTACCAGCTTCCTCATCGGGTTGTTTGGTCAATTTGTCTGACCTTGTGTTGGTCCCAAAGTTGAGTTAATAATATTGAGTAAGCTAGTGAAAATGTCTAGAGGGGAGGGGTGAATAGACTTTTCAAAAATCTTTCAATATATCAGAATACACAATGCGGAATAATCAGATTACTAATGAGCCCAATCAAGTTTATACTCAACTTTTCTATAGATCTTTATCTTTGTTAATTCTTAATGTTCTTGATTAAACAATTCAAACAAATAACAAACAGTAAAGTAAAGAACACAGAATTTTATAGTGGTTCGACAAATGTCTACATCCACTCTCACAACTCCAGTTGTGAAGTTTTATTACTCTTCTTGAGTTTCTTGTGGCTTAAAGTCCCAAGATTAAGACTGTGATCTTTTCGATTATACCTCCAGGTATATCTTCGATCTACTAGTAATTCTACAAGTAACTAGCACACTTGTTTTACACAATACAAACTTAAACTTGAAAAGTAAAACTTCTCTTTGAATAGCCTTTGATTCTTCTCTTCAGTTCAGTGGCTTCTTCTTCTTCAATCTCCTTCAACTCTGTGAGTTCTTGCTTGTAGACTTTGCTCTTGAATTCTCTAAGATCAGTAATTGCTTCAGTAGTCTTTAGCAGTAGGAGATCATACAGTATTTATAGAACTTAGTATGACAGTTAGCAGTTTGTGAACTAACTTTCAACTAACTCTAAAACTGTTTTTGTAACTTCTTCTTGTAACCAACTTTGTAACTTCCTTTCAAGTCAGCATATCTTCAATAAATCTTCAGTTACACCTTAAATAAGCTTTCCAAACTTATTCTTCAATTTCACCAAATCAGCACAGTAACTTACTGTTCTGATTTTTACTCTTCGGATTTTACTCTGCTGATTTTTACTCTTCTGATTCCAATCAGCACAGTAACCAAAAACTTTCCAAAACTTCTCCAGATTTCTTCTAAGCTCTTCTTCAACTCTTCTTGAAGTCTTCTTAGTCTGAAGTAGTCCTCTGAGTCTTCATTAGTCTTCTGATCTTCTTCTAATCTAGTCCTAATCTAGTGTTCTGATTTTACTGTTCTGAGCTTTACAATGCTGATTACAACAAAATACAACTTTACATATATAAAACCTATCTATACATCAACTGAACTATATACAGATGAGTATATCTAAGTCCTACACTATAAGCTGTCTATACAATACAAAACATCAGCTTAGTTCCTAACAGTTCATATATCAGATCAGTAAACCAATAAGATCAGTAACTCATGTAAGTTCAATAACTTCCATATAAGATCAGTAAATATCTAAGATCAGTAAACACTTAAGATCAGTAACTTACATATAAGATCAGTAAGCATATCAGATCAGTAAGTACATCAGATCAGTAACTCAGATTTCAAATATATCATATAAGATCACTAAAAATATTCTCAGTTTCCATACTAAGATTAGTAATCTTATTCCATATGACTCAGTTAAGATCAGTAATTTTATTCTTAATATTACTCAATAAGATCAGTAAACTTACTTCAGTTAGCATTAAGATCAGTAATCTCAATTTTAAGTTTCTCATCAGATTAGTAAGCTTATATTCAGATGACTTAGTTAAGATGACTTAGAACCACATATATCACTAACTTTAAGTTGCTTTTGGCCATCAAAACATACTTTCATCAACTAGAACACTGTTTATAGGATTCATATCCCAACAATTTCCCCCTTTTTGATGAAGCCAAAACTACTTAAATGTTAATAAATCAGTAGTTAAGTATGTAGTCAATCATAACAGTTCATCAATTCAGAAATTCATATCATATTCACAATCAGATTAGATATTTCACATATTACACATACTAACAAAATATGAAATGATCACAAATATAGAAATAAAGATTAAGGATAGAAATGTTATCTTCTGAGCTTGTCCTTCATCTTCATTCTGCATCTTCAAATTCTGAATGCAACATACATCCTTGCCTTGATATCCATCATATGTTGATGGTCAGTGATTCCTTCTTCCTTGATAATCTCAGCAATAATGTTGTTGATCTCTTTGTAATCTGGTTCTCCATTTTCCAGTCTTGGAGGTTCCCAATTAGGTTCTTCAGGGCACAAAATCTTTGTTCCAGCACGTTTAGCAACCTGTGCTATGTCTTCCCAGAATTCTTGATCAATGTTCAGCATAAATTCTTCAAAATCAACAAATTCTGCTTCTTTGCTAGAATGATCACCAAACTTCTTCACAATGAAGTTAGCAATCTGCCACTTCTTCTTCAAATTCTTCCAGTATTCCATATGTTCAGTCAACACAATGAAATCCACAAAGTTTTCATCTTGAAAATCTTTGTCAAACTGTTTTCCTTCAGCTTTCTTTTGAGTATTCATCTTTTTCTTCAAAGCTGTGACTCGATTATCAAATCTTGTCTTCAAGAACTTGACATCCTTTTCTTTCTTCTTTTTCAGACTTTCTTCTTCACTTGTCAAAACAACTTTCATTTTGCTCTTTGACCTAGTCATTCTTTCAGCTTCTTCCTCTTGTTGTTCTTCATCAGATAAAACTAGCTTCCTTTTCCTCTGACTTGAACTTCCAGCAATTTCAGGTCTCTTCTCAACAATCTCTTGACCTTGTTGCTTTTGTTGCTTTCTTTGCTTCAGCTTTTCATTCAACATATGAATTTCAGCTCTTAATTCATCTTGACTTACAACCAGCTGAGCTTGTTGTGACTGTGTTTGCTCCATTACTTCCCTTGTCCTATCTTCCCCCTTTTTGGCTTCATCATGCCACTCCTTCAAGGAAGATATGTGTTGCTCCAGCTTCTTATGCAACACCTGAGACAAATTTTTCTCTTGTACTCTATGAAGGTCAAATATCTTGGACATTGTATACTCCATCACCTTCTCATAAGAGTGTTCAGAATGCATCTTGTTCATCCTTTCAGTAGCTTCTTGAAACATTTGAACAGCAGCTTCCAATTTGCCTTGAAGTTCAGCATTCTGCTTTTTCAGCATTTCAAACTCAGAAACATCAGAATCCTTCTCAACATGATCTGTTCTGATCTGTTCTTGCACATCCTCAATAGGATCAGTAGATTGAATAGGAATGCTTTCCAATTCTTCAGCATTTACATCCTGAGTGTCAACAACATCAGTTTCCTCAATCACAACAGTTTCTTCAAGTACAACAGTGTTCTCAAACACTTCTGTTGCATTGATAATATCTTCATCAATTTCCATAAAATCTTCTTCAGCAGCTTCAGTTTCATCAACACCCTTCTCTTCACTAAACAAATCTTCATCAGAGATAGGAGTTGCAATCTTCTCAACAGTGTACTTGATCCCTGTTAATCTCTCAACAAGAAGTACCACAGATTCTGGAGTGACTAACTCAAGAAAAGAGTTAACACCAGCAGCTTGCATTTGTTCTGCTTCCCAATCATCAAAGATTGAAGCACCTCCCATTCCTTCCATGATAGCTAAACTTTCCTTCAAAGTACTCCTCTTAAGATACACCCAAGTGCCTATCCTAAGGAGCTTTTCAAACTCAACAGAGCTCTCATCTAATCCAGGAAATTGTTTCAACAGTGCTATCCTTAAATCAATTCTGATTCTATCTTCTTTATCACAGATAGTGTACTCCATCAAATCAGCAGGTTTAGGAGTAACAAACTCAGGTTTAGGAGAAGATGAAATATCAATGGGTTCAGAAGAAGGTTCAAATTCATGTTCAGTAGAGTGAGCATGAACCTGTAATGGGGATTGATGTGGTGAGGTTTGATGTGAAGTTTGAGGTTGAGGGGTAGGAATTGAAGTAGGCTCAAAGTTAGTGAGCTGAGGTGATGAATGGGGAGTGTTCTGAGTCTCAGAAAAGTAGTGATCTGATCCTCCAGAACATGAAGGTTGAGGGTTTTGGGGTTCATGTTGGCTTGGTTCAGAGTCAGAAGGGGTAGGGGAGACAACAATCAGCTTCCTCCTAACACTCCTTGACTTAGTCCTCTTATGAACAGCAATTGGACTAGGAACACTAACCTCTTGCTCATCAGAGCTTGACTGCACCACAGTTTCCACAAAATGAATTGTTGGTTCCGAGGCAGCTGTAGCAGACCTTCCTCTCCTCAGTGTAGTACTGCTCGGATCATGCCTTGATTTTGATCTAACCTCAGTTTGATCATCCTCCGATTGGTACATTGAAGCTCCAGACTCCTCTGCTTCAATTTCTTGAGAGTGTTCCAAGGGGTTCTCTTGTTCAAATTGAACAGACTCCTTCTTCATCAAGAACTTCCCATGATGGAATTTCTTGGGATTACTCCAATATGGCTTTTTCACCAGCTGAGGCAGCAAGAAACTCAGCTTGTTTCCAAACCCTAACTTTGATTTCAGTGAGAATTCCAAAGTGTCCTCATCAAACAAAACCTTTTCCTTTTCAGTCATTAGCCTTTCCAGGAAGAATCCTTGCCAATCACCTTCCACTCTGTCGATGATCGCAGCCATAATTCTAATTTTGAAACTCGATAAGGCATCCTGGCTATGATGTTGCCCTAACAAGCACTTTCCTGCAATATCCATCAAAAACTGTAACCCAGTAGGAAGTACATCCTTCTTCAAATTTGTCAAGGTCTCTGTCTCAACACCTGACCATCTTCCTACGCACTCCTTTTCTTCTCCAGCTTTGTAGGTCATAATATCTACTGGACCTTGTGGTAAGTCCAACATTACTTCGAGAATGTCCCTTGTAATGGTGACTTTGTGTCCAGCAAGCATGGAGTGAACACCATTTTTGTCTCCTTGGAGTTGTAAATAGAATTCCACCGCTTCCGGTTCGTAGACATTCACGGGAAATGACTCCAGAAACTTCCGTAGACCGCATTCTTCACACATAGTTAAGATAGCTTGATTTTCTGCACTGTGTCTGCCATTGAAGTAGACAGCGTTCTCCACGAAAATTCCTTTCTTTCGCATCCATAAATGTGAATCAAAAGTTCCTGCCACTTGGTTAGCTTCATTGATAATATTGATAGTTGCCATTTGAGAATTTTGTAGAAATCAAATTTTGCAGAAGTTAAGAGGTTAAGATATTTCCAGAAATGAACTCGTAGAACCAAAGACGATGAAGTGTGATTGTGTTTATCAAATTCAAAACCAATCTAGGGCTAGGATTGAATTAGATTATTATAAAGAATGGTTGGGATTAAATCTCGAAATTCGAGTTAAACAATAACTGTTCACATTCTAGACACAATCTTTATTTTTGGAGCCAACTAGTGTTTGATAAATACACCACAATTTTTAGGTTAGAAATAGAAGAGTGTATTAATCTTCTCTATTAGTAATCTAAAAATTTGAACAATATTTGACTTAGAATCAACTAAACCAAAAGACTGTTCTGATGCAACTCAGCACAGTAGTTTCCAAAACAATTTCACTTCATTTTCTTACAAGTATATAAAGAAAATTTCACTTATCTGGATCAGCTGAGTACTGTGATCAGCTGAGTAACCTTTTTAGAAATCAGATCAGTAGATGAATCAGCACAGTAGATTTCAGATCAGTAGATGGGTCAGCACAGTAATCCTCAGATCAGTACCCAAATTCCCTGATTTCATCTTTTTGATATCAGCACAGTAATCCTCAGATCAGTACTGTGTCAGATCAGTAGATTTCTTGTAGACAGATTAGTAGTAAACAAGTCTTTCTGTAGACAGATTAGTCAGTAATCAGATTAGTTCTGTAGAATAAATGAATTGTAATCAGATCAGTTCCCCCTTCAATGGAGAATTCCTCTTCTGTGCCTGTTTCACCTTGGTAGAAGTGTTAGTTCATGCAATATCTGTGAAAACAGTACAGATTAGTAAAAATATGTTTAATTTAATGATCACATCAAGGTTTATACTAAAGTGACTTAGTGATCTGAGTCAACAAAAGGATCTTTAAGAAATCACAGATTCCCCCTTAATGTATATTCTCAGTGTCCCTCAGCTTTACCAGCTTCCTCATTGGGATTAAGGTCACTTCAGTAACCTTGTTACCTGTTTTAGTGATCTGACATAGAATTGTCTCTTCTGACTGTTGAATTTTGATGTACTGCTCTTACTTTATGCTTTATCTTCCTCTTGGTATAAGATCAGTACCTGAAATGTTAGCACAGTTCTATATACAAACATAATCCATATCTATCAATCCTAAACTAATGCACAATTCTCTGAATCTCACTTCAGCCAATGGTTTTGTAAAAATGTCAGCTCGTTGAATATCAGTATAAATCTTTTCCATTCTAATATTCTTCTTTTCAACATGATCCCTAATAAAATGATGCCTAATGTCAACATGTTTGCATCTAGTATGTAAAACAGGATTTTGAGTGATGGCAATGGCACTATTACTGTCACAATATATAGGTACATTAGATTCTACAACATTGTAGTCTCTGAGTTGTTGTATTAGCCAAAGAAGCTGACTACAACAACTACCTACAGCCATATATTCTGCTTCAGTAGTAGAAGTTGCCACACTTGTTTGTTTCTTTGAAAACCATGAAATGAGCTTAGTTCCTAAGAATTGACATGAGCCTGAAGTAGATTTTCTATCTATTTTGCAACCTCCAAAGTCCGAGTCTGAATAACCACTTAAAGATATATCATCATCTGCAGGATACCATAATCCTCGATTAATGGTCCCCTTTAGATATTTCAATATCCTTTTAGCAGCTTCCAGATGACTTTCCTTGGGGTTTGCTTGAAATCTTGCACATACTCCAACAGAAAAAGCAATATCAGGTCTGCTGGCAGTTAGATAGAGTAGAGAGCCAATTAAAGCACGATAGTGAGGTTGGTCAGAAGACTTACCTCCTTCATCAGGATCCATTCTGTATGTAGGTTGCATGGGCACACCAACTGTCTTACAGGTTTTAATACCAAATTTATCTAGCAAATTCTTAGTGTACTTTGCTTGATTTATAAAGATACCTTCTGAAGTTTGTTTTACTTGAAGACCAAGGAAATATGTCATTTCTCCCATCATAGACATTTCAAATTTACTTTGCATGAGTGTAGAAAAGCTTTCACTCAAGTTTTTGTTGGGTGATCCAAAGATAATATCATCCACATAAATTTGAACAAGTAATATATCATTACCTTCTTGTCTTCTAAACAAAGTTCTATCAACTTTGCCTTTTGTAAAACCATTTTCAAGTAAGAATAGAGAAAGAGTATCATACCATGCTCTTGGAGCTTGTTTCAATCCATAGAGTGCTTTCTTTAACCTGTATACTTGGTGACTATTCACTTCAAAACCAGGTGGTTGTTCTACATAAACTTCTTCAGCAAGTATACCATTCAAAAATGCACTTTTCACATCCATTTGATATACAGTAAATTTCATATGTGCAGCATAAGCAAGGAACAATCTTATAGCTTCTAGTCTAGCTACAGGAGCAAAAGTTTCATCATAATCAATACCCTCAGCTTGAGAGTAGCCCTGAGCAACTAATCTAGCTTTGTTTCTAACTACAAGATCATTTTCATCCCTTTTGTTCTTGAAAATCCACTTAGTGCCTACAACATTATGATTACTAGGTCTATCAACAAGTTCCCAGACTTCATTTCTAGTGAACTGGTTGAGTTCTTCCTGCATGGCTATAATCCAGTTACTATCACTTAAAGCTTCAATCACAGTTTTAGGCTCAATAGATGATAGAAAACAGCACCAGCAAAATAAAGACTTACTAGGTTCTTCCTTTGAATCAAACAATTGTTTTCTAGTTTTAACACCTATACTAGAATCACCTAGAATCAGATCAGTAGAATGAGCAGACTTCCATGTCCTTCTATTCTTAACAGTATCATCATTTACATCATGCAAATCATCATGCAGATCAGTATCATTTATATCAGCAGTTTTGTTCATAGGAGAGCAGTCATTCAATTCTTTTATTTCAGAAGTTTTAGATGACTTACCTTTGTCTTTTACCTTTTCTTTGTCAGAATCTTGATCTAGAACATTCAGGAAAGGATTATAAGCTTGTACAGATTCATATATTCCTGTATCATCATCTTCATTGTTGATCTGAAGCTGTAGTTTGTCAACTTTCTTACTGAGCTGATGATCAGCAGAGTCCTGTACATTCTCATCAAAGACAACATGGGGTGTTTCTTCCACACATAGGGTAGAGTAATTAAACACTCTAAATGCTTTGCTTACAGAAGAGTATCCTAAGAATATCCCTTCATCAGCTTTTGCATCAAAAGCATTTAATTTACTTTTGCCATTGTTATGTATGAAACACTTACAACCAAAAATATGAAAATAAGAAACTCTTGGTTTTCTACCTTTCCATACCTCATAAGGTGTTTTACCATGCACCTTATTAAGAGCACTTCGATTTTGAGAGTGGCAAGCTGTGTTAATAGCTTCTGCCCAAAATTTCTGAGGTGTGTTGAATTCTGCAATCATGGCTCTGCAAGCTTCTTTTAGTGTTCTGTTTCTCCTTTCTGCAACACCATTTTGTTGAGGGGTTCTGGCTGCACTTGTCAAATGCTGTATGCCAGACTTAGAACAATAGTCAGAAATGTAACAATTAATAAATTCAGTCCCCTTGTCACTCCTAATCTTGACAATGGGATGACCTTTTTCAACCTGCAATTTCTTTAATAGATCTGGAAGTAGTGTTTGTGTATCACTCTTTTTGTGTAGAAAGACTACCCAAGTGAACTTAGAATAATCATCTACAACAACTAGAGTATACCTTCTTCCATTTAATGTAGGAGGTGTGATAGGACCATGAAGATCCATATGCAAGAGTTCTAAAACTCTGCTTGTTGAAAGAGTTGGAATGGACTTAAATGAAACCTTTACCTGTTTACCTTTTTGACAGGAATCACATACTTGTGACTTGGAATAGATTTCATTCGGAATGCCCTCAACAAGATGTTCTCTAACAATCTTGTTGATTATCTTAAAGTTTAGATGGCAGAGGCGTTTATGCCAGAGCCAACTGTTTTCTTTAGGACTCTTAGTAATAAGACAGGCATTCTTAGGACAACTATTCCAGTTCACAATGTATATACTTCCTTGTCTTGTGCCAACAAGTAGAACATTGTGAGTCCTTTTATCAATTATTTCACACCTTTTGGTCTTGAACTGAACCTTATATCCCCTGTCACAAAATTGAGATACAGATAACAAATTATACTTCAAACCTTCAACATAGGATACATCTTGGATTTCAACATCTCCATTCTTGATGAATCCAAATCCTTTTGTGATTGCTATTGAGCTATCACCGAAGATGACTTTTGGTCCTTCCTTCTCTTGATAGTCAGTAAGTAAGGCCTTGGTACCAGTCATGTGGTGTGAGCACCCACTGTCTATGTACCAGGTCTCACCAACTGAACCACCTTTCTTGTATAAGTCCAGTCGATCCTGCAAAGTAGTGATCTTTATAACTTAGGTACCCTTGGTTATTGGGGTCCTTGGGGGTTAGTAGTGAGAGGTACCCAAATGAACATTGAGGATTTGAATAAGTGGGACCTCTTCAGTTTCCTTCCAAATTTATCACAGAACAGTACTTTATTAACCAGTTCAGAATTATCAGCAGACTTAGGATCTATTTTTCTGAGATAGCCTTTCCTTGGTTCTATCCCTTTTTCAGTAAGATCAGTATGTCTGTAATAGTTTGAATATGGTCTAAAAGCATGTGGACCATAAGGCTTATAAGTTTGCTTTGGTCTTTTCTCTCCATAAAAATCATAGGATAAAGGAGGAGGATAAAGAACAGGTTTGTTATGATAATGAGGCACAAATCTCCTAGGTTTAGTTGAATACAGCTGAGACTGCCTTATAAAAGGAGGTCTAGGCTGTTCCCAACTAGCCTGTGCTTGTCTTGACCTACTGTTCTGAGTCTGTCTCTTCTGATTCCAGTACTGATCTGATCTGGTCAGAGGAGTATGACTCTTCTGGTATGGTCTAGACTGTACTGGTCTTAATACATTCTTCATTTTACCATTCTTGGTAGTAGGAGGGATGTATTTAGACTGTACTTTGAGTTTTGGATCATCATCATAAGTCATAGGTTCTTTTCCTTTATCTAATTGCAAAGAACTTGTACTAGCTCCATTAGTGTTCTTAAATTCTGAAGTAGATGGACTAGGCAGATCAGTACCTATTCCTCTTTTATCATTTGGAGCTCTATATCTGTCTGAGATTGTTTGATTAATCTTAGTAGAGTTAATCATCCCAGATAGCTTTCGATCTAGGCTCACTACTTCAGATTCTAAGAATCTATTGCGCTCTTCAAGTTTTTCACATTTAATCTTTAAATCATTGAATTAATTAGTCTCTTTGGCTTGAGTTTTGAGCATACCCTGATATAGTTTGTCAATGGATGCATACTTTTCTTGGAGTTGAGACAACTCTTCTGATAGCCTTGCATTTATGACAGCTATATTAGGATCTACTTTTGACTGAGCTTCTTTTAGCCTAATGATTTCTTGCTTTAAAGATATATTCTCATCACTAATTTCAATGAATGCTTTGTTAGCTTGTAGAAGGTCCTCTTCAGTCACTCCTTGGGAATGATGAAGACTACTTCCTACACTGCTAACAGCAGCATCACTTTCATCAGTGTCAGAATTGTCACAAGATTGAAATGAGTTAACAGATGATACCTCATCATTTATTTTGGCCATCATTGCCAGTCCATCATCTGCTATGAAAGCTTCATCTTCATTGCTAGAGGGGTAGTCAGATGAAGTCGATGGTAACTCTTCTGATTCCGAATCAGAGTCATTGTAAGCCATCATTGCCTTCTTACCCTTAGCATATTTTCGATCTCTTCTGGCTTTTCTTTCTTCTCGATCTTCAGAACTCAGATCAGGACATTCATATGCATAATGACCTGGCTTATCACAATTATAGCAAACAGGATTGTTAGAAGTTCTTTTAGGAGGAGAATGCTTTCTGTTCCTGTCATGCTTGTCAATTGAGTTCCTGTCTTTCTTATCAGAATACTTTCTGTCTCTCTTTTCAGATGAGTTCCTGTCTCTCCTGTTTTCATTAGTGATCTCATCCCTTCTTTCAGAAGAGTTTTGATCCCTTCTGTTCACAGAAGAGTCCCTGTTATTAGAACCCTTAGATTCCTTGTAGAATCTTTTGTACCTGCCATACCTCTTGTTCAGTTTATCAAATCTTTTGATCATAAGGCTCATCTGATCTTTCAGACTTAGATCAGAACCATCTAGTTCATCTTTTATGCTTGAAGCCTTAGTCTTAGATGATCTAGACCCCTTTGAAGTAGAGGCTTTGAAAGCTATGTCCTTAGAGACATCCTTATCCTTATGGATTACAGAAATAGGATCTTCTTCATCTAACTCAAACTCATGAGCCTTAAGTGTTTGGAACATAGTTTCTGCTGGCCAAGAATCAATGTCTTGTGTGGTTTTAATGATCATCTTGACCATTTTCCACCTTTCATCCAATGCTTTCAAGATTCTCAAGTTAACTTCTCTATCAGTATAAGTCTTTCCTAATACATCAAGATCATTCATAATTTTGGTAAATCGAGTATCTAGCTCATCAATTGATTCTCCTGGCTTCATTTTAAATGATTCAAACTTTTGGACAGCAGTGGATAACTTGCTTTCTTTGATCAGAGTAGTACCTTCACAAAGAATAGCCAGTTTGTCCCACATCTGTTTTGCAGTCTTACATTTTAATACTTTACCAAGATACTCATTTGGTAAGGTATGTAAAATATAGTTCTTGGCAAGACTATCCAAATTGTTTTGTTTCATTTCTTCTGAAGTCAGTTCTGACCTGGGTTTGGGGACCAGTGCACCAACTGGTTTAGATGGATCCAGAACAGCAGTGTTTTCCACCATGATGACAATTGGTCCTTCAGTCACCACAGACACCATTAGATCATGGGTTGAGCTAAAGATGGCCTCCATCCTAAGCTTCCAGTAGTCATAATCTGCAATCTTGAACTTAGGCAGCTTGTTCACATTAGTGTCATCCATGTTTGTTTAGACAAATAGGATCAGTAGTATAGCAGATAGATTTCAAGTATTCAGATAGTAACAAGTATCAAGAAATAACAGTAAGATCAGTAAAATATCCCTCAAGATCTGTAAGGTTATCAAGAAACAGCAGTCCAATGAACTACTGCTCTGATACCACTTGTTGGTCCCAAAGTTGAGTTAATAATATTGAGTAAGCTAGTGAAAATGTCTAGAGGGGAGGGGTGAATAGACTTTTCAAAAATCTTTCAATATATCAGAATACACAATGCGGAATAATCAGATTACTAATGAGCCCAATCAAGTTTATACTCAACTTTTCTATAGATCTTTATCTTTGTTAATTCTTAATGTTCTTGATTAAACAATTCAAACAAATAACAAACAGTAAAGTAAAGAACACAGAATTTTATAGTGGTTCGACAAATGTCTACATCCACTCTCACAACTCCAGTTGTGAAGTTTTATTACTCTTCTTGAGTTTCTTGTGGCTTAAAGTCCCAAGATTAAGACTGTGATCTTTTCGATTATACCTCCAGGTATATCTTCGATCTACTAGTAATTCTACAAGTAACTAGCACACTTGTTTTACACAATACAAACTTAAACTTGAAAAGTAAAACTTCTCTTTGAATAGCCTTTGATTCTTCTCTTCAGTTCAGTGGCTTCTTCTTCTTCAATCTCCTTCAACTCTGTGAGTTCTTGCTTGTAGACTTTGCTCTTGAATTCTCTAAGATCAGTAATTGCTTCAGTAGTCTTTAGCAGTAGGAGATCATACAGTATTTATAGAACTTAGTATGACAGTTAGCAGTTTGTGAACTAACTTTCAACTAACTCTAAAACTGTTTTTGTAACTTCTTCTTGTAACCAACTTTGTAACTTCCTTTCAAGTCAGCATATCTTCAATAAATCTTCAGTTACACCTTAAATAAGCTTTCCAAACTTATTCTTCAATTTCACCAAATCAGCACAGTAACTTACTGTTCTGATTTTTACTCTTCGGATTTTACTCTACTGATTTTTACTCTTCTGATTCCAATCAGCACAGTAACCAAAAACTTTCCAAAACTTCTCCAGATTTCTTCTAAGCTCTTCTTCAACTCTTCTTGAAGTCTTCTTAGTCTGAAGTAGTCTTCTGATCTTCTTCTAATCTAGTCCTAATCTAGTGTTCTGATTTTACTGTTCTGAGCTTTACAATGCTGATTACAACAAAATACAACTTTACATATATAAAACCTATCTATACATCAACTGAACTATATACAGATGAGTATATCTAAGTCCTACACTATAAGCTGTCTATACAATACAAAACATCAGCTTAGTTCCTAACAGTTCATATATCAGATCAGTAAACCAATAAGATCAGTAACTCATAAGATCAGTAACTCATGTAAGTTCAATAACTTCCATATAAGATCAGTAAATATCTAAGATCAGTAAACACTTAAGATCAGTAACTTACATATAAGATCAGTAAGCATATCAGATCAGTAAGTACATCAGATCAGTAACTCAGATTTCAAATATATCATATAAGATCACTAAAAATATTCTCAGTTTCCATACTAAGATTAGTAATCTTATTCCATATGACTCAGTTAAGATCAGTAATTTTATTCTTAATATTACTCAATAAGATCAGTAAACTTACTTCAGTTAGCATTAAGATCAGTAATCTCAATTTTAAGTTTCTCATCAGATTAGTAAGCTTATATTCAGATGACTTAGTTAAGATGACTTAGAACCACATATATCACTAACTTTAAGTTGCTTTTGGCCATCAAAACATACTTTCATCAACTAGAACACTGTTTATAGGATTCATATCCCAACACCTTGTATACCTGTCTGTTGGGTGAGTAGAAGAGTGCTCTGCTCTTTTGTGATAACTTGCCTGTTTCTCCTTTCTTCTTAGGAATGTACCTGTCTAGTTAGTACATTGCTACATACTAGTAGGGTCAAGATCAATTAGTCCTAGACTAATGCATAATTCACGAAATCGAGCCTCAGGTAATGGTTTTGTGAAAATATCAGCTCTTTGAAAATCAGTATGAATCTTTTCCATGCGAATATCCTTCTTTTCTACATGATCACGTATAAAATGATGTTTCACATCAACATGCTTACAACGTGTGTGCAGAACAGGATTTTGTGTAATGGCAATAGCACTATTACTATCACAGAAAATGGGAACATTTGATTCACAAATATTATAATCTCTAAGCTGTTGAATAAGCCACAATAATTGACTACAACAACTGCCAGCAGCCATGTACTCGGCTTCAGTAGTAGAGGTAGCAACACTTGTCTGCTTTTTCGAAAACCATGAAATGAGTTTTGTGCCTAAAAATTGACAAGAACCAGATGTAGATTTCCTATCTATTCTACAACCACCAAAATCAGAATCAGAGTAGCCACTTAGAGATAAATCATCATTTGAAGGATACCATATACCACGATTGATGGTTCCTTTCAAATATTTCAGAATCCTTTTAGTGGTTTCCATATGACTCTCTTTTGGATTAGCTTGAAAACGAGCACATACGCCAACAGAGAATGCAATATCAGGTCTACTAGCAGTCAAGTACAGTAATGAACCAATAAGACCACGATAATGAGATTGATCAGCACATTTACCATTCTCGCCTGGATCCATCCTGTAGGTAGGTTGCATAGGAACTCCAGAAGATTTACAAGTCTTAATACCATACTTGTCTAGTAGATTACGTGTATACTTTGCTTTATTTATGAAAATCCCTTCTGGGGTCTGTTTTACTTGAAGACCAAGAAAGTAGTTCATTTCACCCATCATAGACATCTCAAATTTACTTTGCATGAGTGTCGAGAAACTTTCACTCAGCTTTTTGTTAGGTGACCCAAAAATGATGTCATCTACGTAAATTTGGACGAGTAAAATGTCCTTCCCTTCTTGTCTTCTGAACAAGGTTCTATCGACCTTGCCCTTAGTAAAACCATTTTCTAATAGAAAGAGAGAGAGTGTATCATACCATGCTCTTGGAGCTTGTTTTAGTCCATATAAGGCTTTCTTTAATCTGTACACCTGGTCACCTTTTACTTCGAAACCTGGAGGTTGTTCAACATACACTTCTTCCGCAAGAATACCATTAAGAAATGCACTTTTAACATCCATTTGATACACAGTAAACTTCATGTAAGCAGCATATGCAAGAAACAATCTTATGGCTTCTAGTCTAGCAACAGGTGCATAAGTTTCATCATAGTTTATGCCTTCAGCTTGTGAATAGCCTTGGGCTACTAGTCTAGCCTTATTTCGAACAATTACATCATTCTCATCTTTCTTGTTCTTGAAAATCCATCGTGTGCCTACTACATTATGATGTTTAGGTCTATCGACAAGTTCCCAGACGTCGTTTCGAACAAACTGATTCAACTCGTCTTGCATAGCAATGATCCAATTACTATCAGCCAAAGCCTCTTTGATGGTTTTAGGCTCGATAGATGAGAGGAAACAACACCAGAAAAACAAAGATGGACTAGGTTGTTCTTGTGACTCAAAGAGTTGTCGTCTAGTCTTTACACCAACAGTAGAGTCACCAATGATGTTTTCGGTATCATGAGCAGATTTCCATGTTTTTCTAGTCTTAGTATGCATATTATCATCATCTAGATCAGTTATGGCATCATGCATTTCAATATCATTTACATCAGAAGATTTAATAGGAGTAGACGAGTCGACTAGTTCAGGCATGTCAACTGGTCTAGTGAATTTACCTTGAGCACTTACCTTCTCCTGATCATCTGACTCGAGAGCTTTCATGAACGGGTTATAGGCTTGAACAGATTCATAAACTTCTGATTCTTGGTCAGTTTGAATCGATAGATCAGTTACCTTCTTACTGATCTTGTCGGTAGACGAGTCCTGTAGAGATTCATCGAAAACTACATGTGGTGTTTCTTCCACACATAGGGTAGAGTAGTTGAATACTCTGAACGCTTTGCTAGTCGAGGAGTATCCCAAGAATATCCCCTTGTCTGCTTTAGCATCAAATGCACTCAACTTGCTTTTCCCATTGTTATGGATAAAACACTTACAGCCAAATATATGGAAATATGAAACTCTGGGTTTTCGACCTTTCCATACCTCATAGGGCGTCTTACCTAGTGCTTTATTGATAGCACTTATGTTTTGGGAATGGCATGCAGTATTGATTGCTTCTGCCCAAAACTTCTGAGGAGTATTATACTCTGTCAGCATGGTCCTGCAGGCCTCCTTAAGAGTTCTGTTCCTTCGCTCTGCTACTCCATTTTGTTGTGGTGTCCTTGCTGCACTAGTAAGGTGCTGGATGCCACGCTTAGAACAAAATTCTTTAATATAGCAGTTAATGAATTCAGTACCCTTGTCACTACGAATCTTGACAATGGACTGATTCTTCTCAACTTGTATCTTCTTCAACAAATCAGGTAGGAGTGTTTGTGTATCACTCTTCTTGTGTAAGAAGACTACCCAAGTGAACTTAGAATAGTCGTCTACCACAACAAGTGTGTACCTTCTATCGTTCAAGGTTGGAGGAGTTATTGGGCCATGTAAGTCCATATGTAGAAGTTCAAGAACTCTACTTGTTGAGAGGGTTGGAATAGATTTAAAGGAACCCTTTACCTGTTTACCTTTCTGACAGGCATCGCATACATGTGATTTGAAATAGATTTCGTTGGGTATGCCTTCAACAAGGTAATCTCTCGCAATCTTATTAATTACCTTAAAGTTCATGTGGCAAAGGCGTCTATGCCAAAGCCAACTGACCTCTTTGGGTGTCTTAGTAAGAAGACAAGTGTCCCGTGGACAACTATTCCAATTCACAATGTACACACTACCTTGTCTTATGCCGACGAGTAGTACGGTATGTGTCCTCTTGTCTATGATTTCGCACTTTTGACTTTTGAACTGCACTTTGTAACCTCGATCACAAAACTGTGAAACAGATAATAGATTATATTTCAAACCTTCTACGTATGATACATCTTGTATCTCTACGTCGCCATTTCGGATATAGCCAAAGCCTTTTGTGATGGCTGT